>CM067359.1:46891298-47306298 GCA_034401795.1 Chaetoderma sp. LZ-2023a
CTACATGATAACTTTAAGTAAGAATTTATATCCAGAGTTATATTAACTCGTTTCTACACTTTCAAAGTTAGATATATTAACTGTACAGAACTAATAATAAGTCACTACTCGTCATTACCAGTTCAAAGTCAAAGAACATTAATTATAAAATGATACGATGGTTAATACATTGCATTTACTATATCGAATATTGCACTTAGCAGAGTGAATTTTAATTGCAATTCAAGTTCAATAGAATGACGACAAGACACAATTTTGAAAGTCAATGGATGACATATCTTTACTCTATGACAAATTCCGATAAAATTTCTCAGTAATGTAATGTTGATCTCAGTTGATTTTAAACAGAAAAATGACTGGTCAGTAAGTTGGCAACACGTTGCGATGGATTATACACTGCCCAAACGATGGGCCAGGATTGGAAAGACTATCCTGGGGTCTGAATCAGTGAAACTATTCTGGCCGTTAGACTGGCCCTGTCACAGTAATGTGTCAGGACCGCCAAATTGAAAACTGGTATAAAATCAAGAGTTACAAATATAATGAAACTCAAAATACAGAATATCAGAATCAGGACTCTAGAATATTATAGAAAGTGCATCCGCTAATATGTTGTCGCGACCATTTATGTGAATTATATTTAAGTTATATGGTTGGATGCTTAAATGCCAACGATAAATTCTCTGATTTTTCCCTGACATTCGCTGGATGAAAGTCAAAGGATTGTGATCCATCTAGACATCGACTGGGTATTTTGATGAGCACAAATATATGACAAAATGCTGTAAAGCTACAACTAGGGCTAAACCTTCTTTTTCTATTGTAGAATAACATAATTCATGCTTATCAAACTTCCGTGAGTAATAGCAAACTGAGTGATCAATGTCCTGATCATCGGTTTGCATTAGCACTGCGCCTACACCAAGATCACTAGCATCTATAACTAGTTTCATAGGTTTGTCATAATTTGGTATGGCTAGGACCGGGTTTGAATATAGGGCAGCTCTTATCTGGTCAACTGCGTCTTTACATTCGGGTGTCCATTTAAATGGTACCTTCTTTTTAAGCAAATTAGTTAGTGGGGCTGTAACTGTCGAGAAATTTTTGCAAAATTTTCGAAAAGAATCCGGTCATGCGTACGAGTCGTATGACTTCCTTATTTGTCGTAGGCGTCGGATACTTATGAATGGCCTCCACCTTTCCTGATTTTGGGCGGATTTGACCTTGACCTACTTCGTGACCTAAATATGTCACTATTGCTTTCGCTATTTCGCTTTTAGGAAGATTGATGGTCAGACCAGCTTGTTTCATTTGTGAAAATAACTCACAAATGGTTTTGACGTGGTCATCCCAGCTATTGTTATAAATAGTGACGTCATCAATGTATGAATCACAGTTCTTGATTGGGGCCACAAGAGTATTCATAAGCCGTTGGAACGTACTGTCACTATTTTTTAGCCCAAATTGCATTTTTATGTATTCCCAGAAACCAGTATTTGTCATGAAAGCAGATATTGGCCTGGCACGGTCAGTTAGTGGTACCTGCCAGTATCCTTTTAAAAGGTTGAATTTTGTGACATATTTTACGATGCCAATTTTATCAATGCAATGGTCTATACGCAGGATCCCATAAGAGTCACTGTGTGTGACATCGTTGACATGTAAAAAATCTGTACAAAATCTGAAGCTGCCATCTGGCACCGGAACCAGTACACATGGACTGCTTCAATGGCTATTGCTTGGTTGAATAATACCATTTGCATACATATAAGCTATCCCTTTATCGATGATTTCCGCTTTTGCTAGATTTGTTCGATATGGAAACTGTTTAATCGGTCTTGAATTTCCAACATCAATATCATGGCTGATAGCAGAGGTTCACCCAGATGTATTCACAAACAGACATTCATACTCTTGAATCAGTAAAATAATGATTTGTCTTTGGCCTGGTTCAAGATAAGACAATGTTTCTGGTAAGCTAGCCATAGCATTTGTGTTGTCCATTTTAGACTCGCACATCTTGCTGGTTGTTGTTGAGAGATCGATCATGTCAGGAACATTAAAAAGCTTTGTATTAACCTGCATCAGTGCAAGGGATGGTGCCATCTCTTTCAAGATATGCACAAAGTAAATTCATGTGAACACACTGTATGGCTTTTCGTTTACCAGGTGTCTTTATCCAATAGTTTAATTCACCATCACATTTTGTGATAGTGTATGGCCCTTCATACTTTGTTTGTAATGGGCTATTCAGCACCATTGACAGCTTCAACACTTTGTCACCAACTTCAAATTTACGCTCTCTAGCTTGTCTATCATACCAACACTTTTGTTTAGTCTGGCTCTCTTTTAAATTATCTGCTGTGAATTGTTGTGTATTGCTTAAGCATGTGCGCAGATCTGACACATAATCTATAAGATTACGATCGTTTTTGGGTGTTAATATTTGTTCTTTCAATACAGTAAGAGGGCTTCAGACTGCATGTCCAAAAACCTGCTCATTTGGAGAATATCAAAGCGACTCATTTACTGTATCTCAAATATGGAACATTAACAAATTAATCCCTTCGTCCCAATCGTGAAAGCTTTCACTACAATATTTTCGAAGCATCGTTTTAAGAGTGCCATGCATGCATTCAAGAGCCCCTTGAGACCCTGGTTGATATGCAGGTGACACAATATGTTTCACATCAAATTGTTGACAAACTTGGTTAAACATATCAGTGGTAAAATTTGAACCTTGGTCGGTTTGGAGTTCATGTGGTAAACCGAACATTGTAAAAAATTTGAGTACGGTTTTACTATAGATTTAGCTGTTATGTTACATAGTGGGTATGCCTCTGCGATTCTTGTGCTTGTACACATTACAGTCAGTAAATGCTGATTACCAGATTTAGTTTTGCTTAATGGGTTGACACAATTTATAAGGATTCTATAAAATTGTTGGTCAAATGCCGGTATTGGCATCAAAGGTGCTTTTGGAATTGGTTGATTTGGTTTGCCAATCAACTGGCATGTGTGGCAGGATCTGCAAAATTGCCTTACATCCCCATGAATGAGGGGCCATTAGAAATTCCATGTAATGATGGCAGTGGTCTTTTCACACCCAAAGTGGGGTGCACTGTTGGTACCATTGTGAGCTTGACTCAAAACTGTGTGCGTATATTGAACAGGTAAAACTCTCTGTTCGACGACTTCATGCTTATCATCTGGCTATACATTGCAGGGTGTATATTGTCTCCTGAGGATACCGTCTTTCCAATAATAGGATATACGGTAATTAAGGCATTGTTCTGGATCAGTCACCAATGAAACAACATTCTTTAATTGTTTATCCTCAGCTTGGAGTCGTGCTAGATCCTCTGAATTAAATTCGAACTTGGGGGCGCCACCGAACATGATGCACATGTATGTACTTTTGCCTCTACTAACATCATTTGGTCCCCTCACCGCTTCATCTAATTGATGACTTCGACTCATTGAATGTGTCATGACACCTACCTTAGAATCGCTGGGAGACATTTGGTTTTGTTCACGTATACCAACGCATGAGGGAAAACCCTTGAATATCCCCTCGTCATCACTGGAGTCCGAAGTGGGTACCTCGTACACATCATTAGTGTTCCCTGTGTCATTTTCTAGAAACATGGCACCAGGCTCACTGTATAATGTGGCTAGATCATTTCCTAACAGGAGATTTATAATGCGTACTGGTATCTTGTCTCATACCCCGATTTCAACATTATGTTTTTGTTGGTCTATTTGTAAACTTATGTTATGGCGATGTGTTTTTATATATTCCATTCCAACTCCACATATTAAAACGCTAGATCCTGTATATATATCTTTTGAGAATGGAAGCACCGAACTCAAAATTCGGCTCAGAGAGGAGCCAGTGTCTCTAAGTATTTTAATAGGACTAGGTGGGGGCCTCGATTTATGTACAAGTGAGGTCACCTGTCCTAAAAAACAATATGGTAAATATATTTTGTCAACATCGGGAAAATCGTCTTTGTTGACTCTCTCGCCCCGTCATTCATGAACTGAATGAACTGATTTGTTGGTCATTGTCATTGTTTACAACCGTGGAGGACTTAGATTTTGCCTTAACAAAACTGCCACTTGGTTGAGAGCATTCTTTTGCGAAATGGCCCCTAGAACCACAATTAAAGCATTTTGACATACTTGGGGAAGTATTGCGGCTTCTACTAGTCAGTGAGTTATCCCGATTTCTAGTAGGGGGTGACCGATTTCTACTTCAACTTGGATTAGAGTCAGGACTCCCGGAAGCAGATGGTGATTGTTTCCGATGATATCTATCATCTCAATGACTATGATGATCATCATGGAACCTAATTGTTTGTGAGGGTGACTGAGATCTATATCGATCACTGTGAAATCTACTATAGTGTGATGGTGATTCAGATTTGTAATGATGAGTGTCTGGTACAGACCTAACAGTTCTTTCCACCATTTGACTTTTATAGCAGCTTCACTAGCAGTCTTGATGTTTGGATGATGATGTTGCAGATGTCAAATTGCTTCTGGAGGCATTAGATTACGAAATTGTTCATACAAAATCAAATCCTCCATTTGGCTCAGAGATTTGATTTTCTCTGACGTCATCCATTTCGCCATCAAGGCTTTTAGATGTTGAGCTTCTTGGATGGCTGAACTAGGAAAAGCTGGCTTAGTTGATCTGAGTTTTAAATGCTATGCTTCAGACCTCACTGCATATGCCCATTCAACTGCATCTTTTATCCTATCATACTTACTGTGATCTTCATTGGGTAATGCTCTGACAGCTTTCTGAGCGGCACCTTTCAGGATGGTTCTTAACAAAGCAGGCCAGTAATTTTCTGGCCAACTTAAATCCTGCGCCGTTTGCTCGAAGATTGGAAAAAGTCTTCAGGCTGTTTCTCATCGAAAGCCGGCACCATACATTGTTGGTTTGCCATGTTGAAGTGTGGCACATATGGCTGGGAGCTGCGTGGATTATCTCCTATTAATCGTTGTAATTCCAGCTCAGCCTGCCTTGCTTCAGCCTCAGAGCGTCTCGCTTCAGTCTCAAAGCATTTCGCTTCTACCTCGAGATGAGTGGTTTCAAATTGTAGGCGCATGGTCTTTTTCCCCACTCAGTTGGACCCATTGGCTTTTTCTCATTTCCATCACATTGGTCCGAATGGTGGTCAGCAGTGTGGTTTGATTTTGAAGCACCTTCAGCACCTGTTGGTGAAAACACACCTTGCATATCCAACTGCTCTAAAATGAAAGCTAGTAATTCCGATTTAGATATTTTAGTTGGAGGATTCAAGTTGTAATGAAAGCACAGGGCTTTGAGGATCTCAACTGCCGAAATCTCAACAAATATCCTTGTTGGGTTTTGTACGACCGATTCAATGATTCTGTCCATATTTGATTCTGAAACAGTAAGGAGGAGATAACTTTGTAATAATGGTACACATATGTACGTCTGTTATCTCCCTTGTTTAGGCTTTGCTATGACTAGATCTAAATTCAGTCATTAACATATTAAACCAGACTTTTTAGTGTTACTACACGCATGTAAGCCCTCGTACAGGCAGCTATAGTCAATTGACCAATGCTCATTTATAAAAATTTTATTACGACAATTTGCCTTGCCTATGCGATTGATACAGGACTTTAACCAGAATATCTGATCAAATTTAATTTCAGGTCTATGGTTTAGTCTGTGCAAAGAATTTATTTAGAGACACAACATTATCATCAATCTCAGTTTGAAATTCATTAAATTCGTTATCTGAGAATGATGTGCTAGACAATTTACCTTCCTTTACTCTGTATTGGTTATATTTGGCTAAATGACACCCAGGTATTTCGATGAAAAGAAATATTAGGTTGATCTTAATGACTCTACTGATGACTTAAGATTTAGTAGGTCACCAGTTATCTTTTCAAACAGTTCACTTGATGGAACTGTTTCCTGACCAAATTGTGATTTTTGTCTGGTTAACAAATCATTAATACCAATACAACAGTATAATAAAATATGTGCATTTACTGGTGCAACAGATATGTTATTGCATCTTGTTTTGCAGTATTAATGTTTGTGCAAGACCTAATCAAATATTCGACATGGCACTGGTTGGACTAATTTTTCAAAATGGCAAGCTCTGGAAGATGCTAAGAGTATATATCTCATTTACCTTCCAAATTCACAGGGTCTGATATAGTAAATTGAAAACAAATTGACGTAATAATAAAATAATTAAACTGGACTAACTTGTCATGAATAAATAAGTTAGTGTGTGTCGTGAAGTTATTTTAAATTAAATTAAAATTCTGAAGTCCAAACTCAAAATATTTAAAGTTTTGTAGACTAACAAAATTTCACTTTAAGAAAAAAGTTTTGTTTAATTGTGCTATGGGAACTTTACGGTGTTCAGCAAAACCGCGACACATCAACGTCAGAATTATGTTAAAGAATTAATCCATTCACGCACAAATCATCTTGCCATTAAATAACATATCGTCTAGAATGATGTTGACTGTTTTGAAATTAAGTTGTGTAACATCTGTAATTATTTAAAATAGCGACAGCTTTCAAACAAATAACTAACAATGCAATCAACGCCTCATAGATGGTTGTAAATAACAATTATAAACTACCTGTGGCACCAAAAGGTAAAAACTCTGTAACGTGTATGTTTAACGGACGGCATGTATTGACAGCGGCGGCATGAAATTAATTAGCGTCTGTTCATTTCAGGTCTCTCAAACTATGAATAGGCTAAGTGCAGAGTCGAATAATTGTGTGCTGTTGCCAATGACGACTTACTACGAGTTGTAAAATGCCATACACGCTGAACTGTAAACAGTTTTATTCACGCTGACTTAACCGCGGTCGGTGGACCAAAATCAAAAAATACATTACTATACAAACACTACAATGCAAATAAAATGTCAACAATAATACTAGACTTACCTATGTCAAATGATAGGACTTGATAGGAGGTTACAGGATTCTGGTATTATTTAATAATAAAAGTCAACATCTTTAAATTATTGATACTTTATTCATCTGCCCCTGCTGTAAAGAAAGAATGTTGATTGTTAGTCCTTTGTCAAAACTTATTTTGTAAACCTAGCTTATCATGTACTGGCCAAAATCCAAAATAAATTAACAGAAGATTATTTTGAAAATTTATGTTCAATATAACTGGGACAATTTCTGCGTGAAAGGCTCATGACATGTCAATGCCCATTTTGTGGAAGTCCCAGTTTTTGGACATGATTACCGACACAAGCATGCATTGAGCCCATGCAATGTCTGCGCAGCTGTATCCACGTTTGGAGTCACTTTAACATGATCTGGAAGAGTAATCGATCGTGACATGGATGCGGCATAGAGTAACATTGGATAGGATTTTGTGTATGCTGTTGAGGAGCACAATGGGCGGAAGATTGGCTGGGGGCCCAGGTGGCTTCTTGGGCTTGGGTAGTGCGACAAGGTTGCCTTGACCTACAGCGTCGATGGGAAGGTGGTGATTAAAAGCTGAATTGATTAGGTGCGTGATCCGTTTTGAGATAATGTCACTTGCATATTTGGATAGTTCATTGCTCATGCCATCAGGTCCAGATGCACGTCCATTTTTCAGGGCTTTAAGTGCCTTCTCAACTGTTTTAATTAGTGTTAGTAATGGCCTGGGGTCTCCTGAGAACGGGTGCAAGTGCTTATCATCGTTGCCAGTGAACTGTTCCTTGAACTATTCTCGGATCGCCTTGGCTTTTCGCTGGTCAGTCCCGATAAAGTGTCCTTCAGAGTTGCGTACAGTGAGTGGTGGTGTTTAGTCATTAACTCTCAGGGCTCGGGCTGCCCGAAACATTTTGTGACAGTCATCCGTGGCAGTGATTTCATCTTTCAAGCGTTCGCTAATGTGGTGCAGAATAATATTGCACACACACACACACACACACACATGCATGCTCGATTCAGAGGCTGTGCCTTTGATGGACTGCCCATTTTCAATTTACATATATGTAAAATATGTTATGAAATAAACAACTTTTGAACTTCTAACATAAATTTAGAACTTGAGATACGAATGTGGCTTGATAGGTCTAGATGTGAGTCTAAACGCACTCCCGGGGGTAGGGGGGGGGGGTGGTGGCCGAAAAACTATTGACTAAAGATCGGTGTTCAGGCGGGCTCCTTAAAATATTGACCAAAGATAGGTGTTTTTGCACGTTATATGGTCGTAGCCTGCTGACATACCGATTTTCTCAATTTAGTCAACTGTATTTCAGCAGAAACTGCTATCTAACTACAGATGCGGCTTGTCATTATATTGTTAAAACTGCGTGAAAATTATTGAGTACACGTTGATTTAATAAAAGGTATTTGCTAATCAACAAAACGTAGTTGAACAGCCCGCTTTAAAAGACCAAATGCGAGCCTCTGAAATCGACGCTTCTGATTGGTCATATGCAAATGAAGTTGAAGGGATTCCCGAGGACTGCTTACGATTATAATCCCGTCACTGATTGGTTGTTGTTGTTGTTGTTGTTGTTGTTGTTGTTGTTGTTTGGATCATCCTCCTCTTAATAGGAGCACCCACGTACAGTGGTCCATATAAGTCTATTGACACAAAAGTCTAATTAATTAGTTAAGGCACATGGAAGGTTAATAGTGTTCCATTCGTCTATGTTACATACATGCAAGTCCGAGCATAAGGGTCCAATGTACAAGTCCTATATAGCTGGTATGTGAAGTATTTCGCACAGCGTTGTTATGGTAGTAGGTTGATGAGGACGCACCTACCACAGTGTATATTATAGCAGAGTTTTCTAGTGAGGTGTTCAATGTTGAGAAGCAGGTCAGGGCAATTTGGCAGGACGTCTGTAGTGGTCAGGGCAGTACAGTCAATGATGAGTTGTAGTAGCAGGTTGTCGTCTCCACAGAGGTGTATCCATACCGCAGGACCCAGTGTGTTTATAAGCAGTGCCTTGAGTTCTGACAGATAATGTCGTTTATGTGAATGTAAGGCTCTGCAATGCATCAGAAAATGTGAGTAGTCCTCTTCTGCTGATTTACAAAGGTGACATATGGAGGTGACACCGTTCCGACTGAACTTGCTAAGTGTAGACTGAACCAGGTATGTTTCGGTGATAAGACGTGCTTTGATCACACTTCCTTTAACATCCTTTGTATCATCCTCGACCGATTCTACTGATCAGTGGAGCTTTCGAATTGACAGAATGCTAACATTAAAATTTGCTAATGTGCTTTTCAAGCTACATTCGTCCTGCAGTATTCCATTCCAGTAGTTGTCAACGGCATGGTATACAAATGATTTCCAGGCAGTCTTGGTCTGTGTGTTCTGAATAAGTTCTGCTATTGGTGGTAGGTCATACTCAAGGTGTAGCTTGCTTATGCATGTGAACCAACTTCCCACGTATTCTGCTTTCAGTGCCAGTTGTGTACAAGGATGTTCACAATAGCCTCATTATGGCATCTAAGTATGCTTCCTAATGTTGTTAATTGTTTTAGATGTAGTTCGGCTGTAAGCGGTCGTGCACCAAGTAGTAGACACTTGGCAGTATGCATTGGAAGTGCTTGGACCTTTCTCAGGATATCAACAAAGAAGTTCTCTAGCAAGTCGAGTTGTTTTTTCAATAGAACGAACACATCTAGATCATACACTAAGCATGGGATGACGACGTATAGCGACAATATGTGGTAGCATGTCTTAGGCGATAATCCGTTTGTGCCATGGGGGCCTGTACCGCTGAGGCAATACAGTGTTCTTCTTGCGCATGATATGTAGTCCTGAACGTTAACAGTCTGTTCTTGTGAGAAGGTACGGATTAATGCTAGGTGTGTAGCTGTTGGTGATACTGGTACATCTATGTGACCGAGGTGCCATTGCATTGTTGAGAGATGTGTTGCAGGTCTATTTGGTTTAAGTTTGAGGATAATTGTCGATTTCTCTGGGTGAATGTTATATCGTTCTCGAACTGAGTACTGATAGGCTATGTCAAGCATACATTGTAGTTCTTCACTTGAGGTGCTAATAAGGGTTACATCATCTGCGACTGTTGGGCATCCCGTGTATTGTGCACCTATGAACATCCCAAGCTGTGCTGCCTCGAGTTGGTTCAGTAAGCCATTAATATATACTTTGTATAATCCGGTGGAGAGGATCCCTCCGTGACGAACTCCTTGCTGAATTTGGAATGGCTGACTTAGGCAACTTTTCCATTTTACTGTCGCTGTTAATCCGGAAGACAGGTTATCAATAGTCTGTAGCAGATGAAGAATGATACCCTGTTCGTACAGCTTACACTTTAGTGATGAATGATCTACGACGTCAAATGCTTTTTGGGTGTCGTGTAATGCAATGTATTGAAGACTGCCTTGATTCTTGCATTCATGCATCGTTTCTGAGAGTACCAGCCCGGCCATGATGGGGGATAATCCTTTAGTGAAGCCAAATTGTAAGCTTGATTGGGATGTTGGTAGCTGAGATGTGATCTTTTCTAAGATGACATGTTCAAAGATCTTCCCGATTATTGAAGTTACTGTTATACCTCGGTAATTGTTTGGATCGGACTGGTCCTTTCCACGCTTATGGACAGGTGTAATTATTCCACTTTTGAATATGGCAGGGATCTGTTTCGTGGCTATGTTGAACAGTCACGTTAAGTAAGGACTCACTAGTTTTAGTGATAGGGCATTTCTGATAACTCTGGCTGTAGCTTTGCTGAAGAAGCTTCAAGTCTTGACTTGTTTGCACTTGATAGTCTTGGTCGTATTTGCATTCTGAGAGGGTACTGCAAGGTCCTCGTAAAAAGCTGCAAAGCCGCGGCACTGTTCCTGTACATTTGTTGTACGTACCCCATCAATGGTGAGTGAGTCTACTTCACTGCGCTTTACTCGGACTCTGTTGATGAGTTTATAGAAATTTGGCAAATCCTGTTCAGCCATTATCCTGTCATAGAATGATTTTCGTTCAACCGCGACTTCAGTCCTCTATTGGGAACGGAATTGTTTGCTTAGAAGTCTGCATTCCATATGGAGGGGGTGGTCCAATCCTGGCCTTTCTTCGTCTAACCAGTATTTATGGAGTTCCTTCCCATGCATGAGTAGTTTCATCACTTCAGGCGATGCTGTCCACTTAGGGCCATTTATTTTGACCTGCTTTGTTGGAACTATTCTTCTTGTAGTATGTGTTATGACATTCTGGATGCCACTGATGATATCATTCGGGGTAGAGTATTGAGAGTTGTTGTTTACTTTGTCCAGTTCCTCTGCCAGTGCGATCTGATATTCACGCTTGTCCACTTTTGACCATTCCAATTTGTGAATAGATGCCGATTTTCTCTTAATGCTGGGGAGCCTAGTAACACTTACTGGAATATCGCTCGATACTGGACCATGTGCAGAAGTATTATTGGGATCCATACTGCCAATAAGTACGTTTGATAGGTTTTCAGCTCATGTGCTAAAGAAATAATCTATCTGCGAGCAGTTCTTCCCGTGAATATAGGTTGGTTTGTCTGCAATGTTACTGACCGTGGCAAGTCTGTGTTCACTAAGGAATTGCTGTAGCATGGCATCAGACTTATTCCTTCTGGACAAGATGGTACCATTAATGTCACCGCACAAGATAATGTGGTGAGAGCTATTGTAATCCTCTATCAGTGTGTGGATGATATCCAACGACTCCGAATACTTGCTCGCCGAGTCTATATAACCTGATGTGGGCATGTATGAGCTGATCAAAAGATATGGTTTAGGTTCTGAGACAATTTGGACAGCAATGATGCGCTCATTACCTTCTTTCAGAGGTTTGACGTGGTCATGTATTTCTCTACGCCACATGATCGTAACCCCACCGTATCCCCTTTCAAATCTACAGGCTGGTGTGTCAGAGTCAACTGATACAATGTAGTACTGGAAGTCAGGGAAATATTTCTGAATATCATCCTTCTCAAAGTCCCTCAGCCAGTGCTCCTGTAGACAGACGATATCAGCGGACTGTGCAATTTCCTGTGCATATGATGCATTTCCCTTAATGCCTTCTACATTGAAGGTTACCAATCTTAGGAGTCTCTTGATGGCGGTATGCTGGCCTTGTCCAGAGATTGTGGTTGAGTTTCTGGTGGTCTGGTGCAGTGCCGCTAAATGTGGTTCTCCTCATTCGTTACATTTGTTGTTGTAACTGTAGGTCGCCACGACGAGGAAGACTCTTTGAGTAGCGGCTGAGAACACGGCTGTTGAGGTACAGCTGGATTTTTAGACATGGCTGGATTTTTAGAAAAGTTTTACGGTGGTCGAGGAATTATTTTTGTGTGTTGAGGAAAATGTGCTATAGTGTGGTTTTCATCATTCGTTACGTTTGTTGTTGTAGGTCGCCATGACGAGGAAAACTCTTTGAGTAGCGGATGAGAACATGGCTGTTGAGGTACAGCTGGATTTTTAGACATGGCTGGATTTTTTTACATGTTTGACGGTGGTCGAGAAATTATTTTTGTGTGTTGAGGCCAAGGTCTATCCAGAGATGGTGGCTGGAAGCGCGTAGTTGAGTCGCAGGTTCTGCCCTCCGTTGGTGCCCAATTAGCTGTGGTTGATTTGCCTGGCGGCGGGTTTGTATTGGTTGTCGGTGTGTTGCCAACTGATGGTCAGGTATAGCTTGCTGAACTTGATCCTGTCTAGGTATCCCACTTATAGGCTGCGATGGATGATCTAAAGGTCTTTCTGGCAGCTGCTGGTACTCCGGAGGCAGTGGTGGCCTCAATACCAGAGATGGTGGAATAATACACTGGTTCTGCAAGTGGTTAGTGTGAAGTTGATCAAATCAGGGCGGCGGGCGGAGATGTAAGGAGCTATAAGGTGGCAATTGTTGGTATGCCTGAGGCATTGGTGGCCTTTCTGACTGAGGTGGAGGAACCAAGCCTGAGTTCTGAGATTGGTTGGTGGGCAGTTGATTAAATCCAGGAGGTCGAGGTTCTGGGTAACTATGCATGACCCCTGGGTAATGGAGGTAGTGAGTAAATGGAACAGGATGTGGTATTAGCTGATACAGCGTTGGCTGAGAGTATACGAGATGAAGAGGATGAGTAGGCAGCACTGTCAGTTGTGCTGGTCGGGGTGGCTGATATAGGTATTGGGAGAAATGTGGTCCGTAAGGTGATGGATAATGCTGATATTGAAGGGGTTGTTGACCGTTGGCTAGGTTGGGTTGATTATTTAGTTCATTTAACTTTCTCTCCAAGTGACTTAACTTAGACAGTATGGTTGATTCATGGGAAACCATGTTTAGCTCTTGACGTTTTATCATAATGTCGAGACGTTGCTCGAGGGATTTTATCTGGCTATGGACCATACCGGGCTCGGTTGTCTGACCTGTGCTGGTATTGATGGAGTTTCAAGCACTCGTTGATAGCTGCAGTAATGAAATTGTTCTTTCCTGATCATTGATTTTCTGCTCTAATATAGAGATAAATAATTTAAGCTGAGCTAGCTGTGCCTCACTATTTGCGGATGCATTTGTGCTCTTAGTGGCGCGGCTGGTAATGTTATTTTGACGTGGTTTTGTTAGCAGAGGATCTAGGCTTCTTGGAATCGTTTCTGGCGAGGTACTATCAACAGATAATACTTCAGGTGATGCTCTGTTGCCAGGTTCCATTTCTGATAACACGCTACTGACGGATCCTGGAGGAACGGTGTTGTCAGCTTGCATTTTGGATGAGCACGTTCTGCGGTTTTACTTTCTCCTACTGGGTGATCTAGACTTTTTGTTTTGAGCTACGTTTGCAGAGATCAGACGTGCAGAGGATGCAATGTTTATGGATCTTGCTTTCGGCGATGATGTGTTCTTAGATCCTGGTTCAAGTGTAGGTATTTTAATGGCATTGGCAGGTACTGTTGTTTCGCGAGGTGCTATGCTGCGTGATCCTGAGGATGATGACACCAGTATAACTGTATTAAATAGAAGGTTGTCAGTACACAGGCTAAAGATATATGGAATATCTTCTGTTATCTGGTTGACTTTTTGTTGATCAAGACCAGTGTATGAATAATGCAACCACAAAGAGCAGCTGCCGCATTGTATTGTGTTGAGCTCTGATGGCTTGGCACAGACTGGACATGTTGTGGATATCGGATTGTCGTACGGGGAGTCATGACCCCGGGGACATCTTATATTTGCAGGGATGGCCCAGTGAAATTATTGTATTTGTGAATACCAGATGAGTTAATGAACGGATAACTGGATGCATCAATAGGGAGTCGATGCGAAACTGACGCGAAACTATAGCCGAAATATTGAGTGAAATTGGATAGAATGGAGAAGGACCTAGGGTTGTGAGTTGATGGTATCTGGCGGTAATTAAAAGATGAAAGTTGTTGCTGTAGCAGCGGCACAACCGTTTATAGTATTCAGCAGAAGTTATGACCAATAGTTTCCAAATATTCAAGCAGGAGCGTCGGTAGGGTACTACGGACAGAGTACAGGTAGCATAAGCTGGATGACTCATAGAAATGACGTAGCGACCGACTTACCGTGGGACCGTGATAACGGTAACCGAGTTTCTGTAAAAGCGACCAACAGCACCAGATGTTGGTGAGTCAGGCGGGCCATATGGTCACTACGTCACAGCACCCTTGTAGAATGCAGGCGCAAGCCTAATGAGCAAGGGGCCGGACATGGACGTGGTAACGTCCGGCGCCAGGTAGAGTAGAAAACGAGACGAAAAACTGACAGAGGACGTCCGTCAAGTAAGCCATTAAGCTTGAGATTAGGAATGGTTGCCAAAGCAAAATCCATTATTGAGACCGAAATCCGACAGATCCCATCACTCAAGTACTGCTTTGCCAATGTTCAGGTATATCTTCGGAGTACGCGAATGGCCGGAATGGATTGGTCAAAAGTTTTATAAGAGTAGTAAGCAAAACGAGGCAAAGCGGGGGCTCCAAGGGTGGGGTGTAACAACCCGAACATGACCGTGACATGGCGAAGCAGTACATAAGGGGAACTTTCAAATTTGGTCAGGAGTCCGAAAATTATTGCGCTTGGGTAAACCTAGCCTCGAATTCGTATAGTTCTGTGGAACTGAATTTGTCGAAATTCACACAAGTTCTTGGTGAATGACTTTAAGTAGCCAAGAACAGTTTTTGATAAAAGTGATTTAGCGAATCGTGAAAAGCAACTTTTAGATGGTAGAGTAACCAGTATTCGTATTGAACAAAAGTCAGTACTTCTTTGCTCAAAGTATTTCGGTGGTAGTATAAGCCACTCATAGTTGATAGGGAGATATATCGGTGGTAGTATAAGCCACCTATAATTGATAGTGAAGTATATATAGTAAGATTAGTAAAATAAAATCATCACTTCGATATCCTCGAAGCAAGAGTTTGAGTTATTGTATAATTCTGGAAACGACGGAAGACCACCGTCACGAACCACCGACTTCTATACCAGTCAGATCAGGCCCAGATACGAACATAAATATCGTGATTCTCATCTACACACGAGGCGAGCTCGTATCGACCACTTTCCTTGTCGGTAAGACCGGTTGTCGCAGCAACCACACATACAGGCCTTACCGCCGTGGGAAGCGAAGCGTTAAGAAACTTCAGTTAGATAATAGAAAACTTCAGTGGCTCCGTCTGTCAGGATTTATGTTTCCAGGATTGGACAAACTGTGAAAACCGTGAGTAAAAAGTTGTATGGCCCAAGCACTGAGAGAGCGACCCGCCAACGTGGTATTGAGAGACCTCGCGGACCGGGTGAAGGTTTTTATAGAGAGGGCCCAGTCAACAGAGACAACGAGGGTCATCCAACATAGAGAGTATAGCGACAGCACCATAATTAAAATAACGACTGAAATAGACTGTCCTGAGCAACCAAGACTAGCAAAGGTTGTTATTACATTAGAATATCGCTAGCGAAATGGCAAACCCGCAAGAACCCCCTACCGTGACCCTGCCTGGCATCGATCGACGTGTCGAGCTACGTCCTGAGACCGTGGCGGCCATGCAGGCCATGGGGACGGCGATGGCCGGGGCGATCGTCGAAAGCAGCGACCGCCGAGAAAATGAACGGGTGTACCGGAAGGAGATCCGGGACACGATCTACCGCATACAACCCTGCGACGGAGTGGTGCCGGAGGAGGTGAGAACCTTCCTCGACGAAACCAGGCGAGCATGGGTCGCTAATGAAGGACGGCTAGAGGGCGTACCAGCCTACATCATCACGCGAGCGGCACGAGGGCAATTGTCCAGAGCCATAGATGGATTTCTCGTGGGAAAAGTAAGGGAGAATATCACTTACGAAGAATTCCACGAGTATATAACACTGAACTTCATCTCAGCAAACGAAGGAGAACGGATCAAGTATGATCTGGAGGGTGTACGACAAAGGCGGAATGAAACCATCATAACGTTTAACAGACGTTATAGGGAACTGAGCGCCCGGGCTTACCCTGTCGAGAACATCGACAACAGGAGGACCATCTTGGGGATTTACCTCAAGGGACTATCTGATCATCGTCTCAGCAAAAGGATTGTCCGCAAGAAGGCCACCACCCTGGCCCGTGCTATTGAGATTGCAGAGGAAGAGGCCACCTGTGACGACCTGCTCCAGGCCATGCAAATCAATGAACGACGAGAACAGGGCATGGAGGTAAACGTAGTGGGTCCCGGAGAGGAAAAGGAGATCTGGAGCGTGGTTAGCACGCTAAAGAAACAGATTGCTCAACAGAATAGAATGGTTGAGCAATTGTGTGGGTTGGTGAGCGACTTACAGCTAGAGCGGCAGACAGCGACTGGGGCCGCCAAGCCCGAGAAGAGAACCCCACTGCTAGCAAAACCACGTACACCACCGTCGCCCCGACCAGTTAGGGCGGGAAAAGACTTACGAAACATCACCTGCTATAACTGTGGCCGGGTCGGCCATTATAAGAGTGACTGCCGTCAGACAGTGCAACCGTCCGCACGACGACTACAACCGCGACCACAGCCCCGACCACAACGGCCACGCATGACATGTTTTACATGTGGCCGAGAAGGACATACGGCCCAGAATTGTTTTGGGACGTATATGAGCCGGCAGGCGACTCCTGCCGTAACAATAAAATGTTTTGGGTGTGGCAAAGACGGCCACTACATAAGAGACTGTCCGCTGCAGAATGGTCCTGCCGGGACCCAACAAAAGGGTCCGGCTAACCGCGGGGCAATCAAGCGTCCCCGCATCGACGACATGGAAATCGACGCGGTGAACGACCGACAGACGGACATACGAACGACGCCACGAGAATGTTCAAGAAACAATCGAATGGACATGAACAATGCTCGACGTAACCAGTACGAATATGAAGACCGTGATGGGTTCGTATTGACCGGAGAAGGGACGGATGCACAGGGCCGTTATTCATACGGTGCCGCACAGGACGCATCCTCCCGGGAAAATAGCTACGCCGAAGTTGTTAGTGGCCGAAGGAGCCCGGGAAACGACGACGGAGAGAGCCGTTGGTGAAAGCACCGACCGAGCGGTTCTTAATCCGTCTAAAAATGGATAAAGACGGTCCATCGGATCAGGGTAAGTACCTGCATGCCTTAGTGGATACTGGTGCTAGCACATCCTTGATTCGTAAGGATATATGGCGTAGCATGTTGAACGCTAGGCCATTGAAAAGAGCAAGAACGCTCTTGGCTGTAAATGGTTCCCCGATAAAGTTGTTGGGGGAGACACAAGTAAAATTCAAGAACGCCCGACCCATCCCTAGTACGATTGTGGCCAGAATGAGGCATGAATGTTTACTTGGAGCGGATGCTTTGCACCTGGGAAATGCAAAGATTGACTATCGGGCCAAAATTGTAGTATGGTTTGGCCAGATATATCCCTTTGAATATCCGCATAGAGAACAGACAAATTATGTCTATGCAAGCTGTAAGGAAACGACCGGATATAAAAATATCGACAAAGTCATGGCGGACTTTGCAGATATTTTTGATACGGCTCGTCCAAACACTTTAGGATTGGTTCCCAAAGTCAAGTGTACGGTACCGACAGGGGATGCCTATCCTATTAGGCAGAAAGCGTACCGTCTACCGCTGGCCAAGCAGTATATAGTCAAGAATCAAGTGGCTGAAATGCTGGCAGCGGGCGTCATAAGACCATCGTCATCGCCATGGGCGTCGCCCATTACGTTGGTCCCTAAAAAGGACGGGGGGACTAGATTTTGTGTCGACTACAGAAAGTTGAATTCTGTGTGCAAGAAGGATAGTTATCCACTGCCAAACATAGCCGATATTTTTGATTCGATGTGCGGCGCAACGATATTTTCGACTATGGACTTGAAGTCTGGCTATTGGCAGATACCAATGGACAGCCAAGACATAGAGAAAACAGCGTTCGTTTGTAGTGAAGGCTTGTTCGACTTTGTTCGGATGCCGTTCGGTTTTGCGAACTCAGGTGCCGTATTTCAGAGGGCAATGAACGATATTTTCCGAGAATTCGTGGGAAAATATCTGCATGTTTTCGTCGACGATATAGTCATATATTCGAGAAATCCGGCTGAGCATGCACAGCATTTGCGTAAGGTTATGCGTAGAATTCAAGAATATAATTTGCAAGTAAAAAAATCGAAATGCGATTTCGCCCGACCATCAGTTGATTTGTTAGGATATCGTGTTTCAGCACAGGGAGTGGCTCCTCAGGTCCAGAAGGTCAAGGTCATAAGAGAAATGTCACCGCCACGCGACGTGGGTGAGGTGAGAAGTTTCCTGGGCGCTACAGGGTATTACCGCTCTTGTGTGCAAGGCTATGCCGAAATTGCTAAGCCTTTGATAGAATTGACTAAGAAATATAAACGTTTTGAGTGGGGTCAGGAGGAACAGCAAGCGTTTAAGAAATTGCAAAACTTGCTGTGTAGTGAGACGGTTCTCACATATCCGAATTTGAATGCTCCGTATAGATTATATACTGATGCGTCTAGCTATGCGATAGGTGCGATACTGGTACAAGTAGATAACAAGGGTATTGAGCGGGTGATTCAGTATGTTAGCTCTACTCTTAAAGACAGTCAGTTGAATTGGCCTGTGATAGAAAAGGAAGCTTATGCGGTAATATATGCGCTAAAGAAGCTTAGGCCTTATCTATTTGGCGCACAGTTCACCGTGTATACCGACCACAAACCCCTAAAGAGTTTGTTTGTGGGCGAAGTTAAAAACACGAAGGTGCAGCGCTGGGCAGTACTGATTGCCGAGTACGGATGTAAGATTGAATACATCCAAGGCTCGAAGAATATTCGAGCGGACATGTTGTCCAGGTTACGTCGTCCGATGGAAGTCGCGACGTTAGATACGGGCGACTTTGTAATACCCGATGTCGACGAGGGAGTGTTACCTCACGTCCCTCTAGAAGCGTTCGACGTACCGTATGACGGATTGTGTGCCGAGCAGACCAAAGAATACCCGGCGTTGTTCAAGAACACACCGGAGGAGTATATGGTCAAGAATGGCATTTTGTATTCTTTAGTTACGCCTTCAGCGTTGGACGCTGAGTACCCTAGAATTGTCTTACCTACCCTGTTCCGTGAGAAGGTACTCCGGATGGCTCATGAACGAGCCGGTCACCAAGGTCTGCAGAAGACCATCGGTATAGTAAGAGATTCTTTTGTGTGGACGTCTTTGAGAAAAGACGTGGTTCGTATGATTGAGACATGTACGAAGTGCCAGGTCAACCGACCTGTCACCACCCGACCCAGGTATAGTGAGATGCCCATGGCCAATTATCCGAGTCAGATAATTGGAATGGATTTGATCGGTCCACTGTTAGAATCAAATAAGGGTAACGTGTATATCATGACGGTGATCGATCACTGTTCTGCTTGGGCAGAAGCATATCCGATTGCAGCGAAGACATCTCAAAATGTTGAAGAGAAGTTCTTCAACGAATATGTCGCGCGTCATGGCGTCCCTGAGATTGTAATAACGGATCAAGGTAAAGAATTTTGTTCCAATTCTCTGGAGGAGCGGTTTAAAGAACACGGTATCGACCATAGACGGTCTAGCCCATACCATCCGCAAACCAATGGGCGTACCGAGAGATTCAACCGCACTCTTAAGGAGTTGATACAGAAAGGGGTGAACAACGCCTCGCGGGCGTGGGAAGATGAGTTGGGTGCGGCTTTAACAGCATACCGCAGTACTCGTCATTCGACGACCGGGTATACACCATTTTATTTGACTTATGGGCGACGGCCGAGATTGCCAAAAGCCGTTCCAATCGATGCGTCGCAGGACCTTGGTGAGAGACTGACGTATCTCAACAACGCCTTGCTGCGTGCTCGTGAGGGGACAGCTAGATCTCGAGAGGTTCACCGGGAACAAATTAATAAGCGTGCGAACGCGGGTGAGTTTAAGGTGGGGGATTCGGTGGTCGTCAAAGCTGAAGAGAGGATGAAATTGACCTCTCGCAGCGACCCCGAGTATGAGATCTTCAAAATTAACGGACCTGTGGCCCATGTCCGCCATCAAAGGTCCGGGAGAATGCGTGTGCTTAATATATGTAAGCTGCGCGTAGTCGACTCGGAAATGTGCTGGGACGGGGTGCGACCACGCCCCATTCGTAACCCTACCAAGGGGACGAAAGCTAGCCATCACCCCAGGGCGATGTTGCCCGAGCCAGAACCTATGGTCACCGACGCTGAGACGACACCCCAGGCTCGTAAGAAGCGGCCAGCTTCGGATATGGAGCCAGAGGTGCGTACAGGGGGTAAGAGGGTTGACCGGAAAAGGGTGCAACCCAGTAGGAATCGCAGTCGAAACCATGAGTCACCAAGTGACGTCATCGGAACTCCCAGGCCCATGGTGATTGACGCTCCAGAGGCGGCACCAGAGCTGCTCTCTGAACCAATGGAGATGCTTCCATCGCATCCTTATATGCTGCGCAAGCGCAGACATATACCAGATGACGATTCTGACAGCAAGCAACTCAGGTTAGACTTGAAGCAAAAGCAAGGGTATGGGCGGGAGAACGAATCCGGTAACAAGCGACTCCGAATTGGCGTAATAGACTCCGCCCTTTACGATGACGTGCTATACGCTGATTTCGTCAGTCGTGTAAATGCCGTTATTCAGCGGCACAACCGCCGATAGTGTGTATTGTATCGCTATACTTTAACATCGCAAATAGCCAGTACGTAAAATATCATAACAATTAAGACTAAATTTGTTCGCAAGATACTAAAATGTATTCGTTTAAATTGTGTATAATGGCGTTGTGGTTTAGCATGGTATCAAGTATATGCGTCGGAATGTCGTGGTGCCGACCCTAGGGTGTGCCAGGGACAACTACGGGTCGACAAGACCCACGTACCCTGTATTGTGAGTGTACTGACAAATGCGACTGATAGCAACTGTAATATTCAACTAACGAAGTCAAACGTAACCATTAGTAAATTATTTGCCAACGAGAAAATCGGAGTAGTGTTGCAAACGTTCGGCGAGACGGTGGAAATTCATTGCGACGGACGACTGACGGACCGATGTATGGTGAGTAATGGTGTGTATGCGTTGATGTCTGGAAAATGCGGGTATAGTGGGAGGGGCTGGCGATTCGAGCCTGTGGCGTCTTATAGTCGGACGTACACTCGAATAGGCCTAGCCATTGAAATGCCCCATTTGGATGTGTCTGGCGTTCTAAATCAATCCATGATAGTTGACCATTTAAAGCTACAACCGTGGAACCATTTACAAAAGTCTAAGTACGTGCCGCTAGCACCGTTATCCATGATCGACCCGGTGATGGTCGATGGCATTGGGGTACATTCTTTCGTATCATATTCAACGGGTTCCTTCGTAGTTGTGTTAGTAATTGTGCTTATATTATATAGATGTGGCGTGTTATCACGCATGTGGAATGCGCTTAAATGCAAGCCACGTGCGGCCCATAAATGCAAGCCACGTGCGGCCCATAGTAGTGAACCGCATATCATTGCACCAACTATTCAGACCCAGCAGCCCCGGAGACCTGCAGCTCTACCGGAGCCGCTGCGGATGGCAGCCGGGTCGTCGCCTAATGCTAACGCCAGGACTGAGATCGACCCGACGGCTGCCGAATGGATAGAGATGGAGACGTACGTTGACGTGGTGGATCCTAACGTGAGCATAAACCGCTTGGAGGTATCACCATGACATTTTGGCACTAACTTTATATGTTTCTACTGGAACAATAATTGGTGAATATTAATGATTGTGGCGCGAACTTTATCATACTGTGTACTGTTTTAGTAATAGGAAAAATTCACATGATCTGTAATGGTATTTGCACTGTAGGATTAAGATTTTGAACTATAATGCTGTGTCGTGTGACGACGAATCATTACGACACGCGAAAAGTGTGTCGCTGCTGACCATGTTGTCGCTGCAGGCAGTAGCGGCAGTTTATATTAATACATTATGTGATATATATTCACTTGTTTTAAACTGTACCGATTGCTCGCCTTTATTGTTAAGTTACGCGTGAGACGGGTTACGTCCACGGTTTAATGATGCTATTACTGTGTTTCCGGGGGCGGTCAAGTGCGCACCACTACCCGGACATGTATGTTTGTATAGTTATTGGCTATATACTAATGACTGCTACTAACGTATTTCCGAGTATTCCGCTACTCGGACAAGTATGTATGTATAGCATATCAGGCTGTAACGTGGGCTAGGGGATTGTTGGTAGTTTCGGAGATTTCAGGTGGTATCCGTTCGGAGCTGCTGGTATAGGTTTGGGTTGTTGATAGGGCACAACGAGTTAGTTGACACTCTCTTAGGGCCTTAAGAGAGATGGTCAATTAACTTTGGTTGCGGGGCGTATGTGGATATCGGATTGTCGTACGGGGAGTCATGACCCCGGGGACATCTTATATTTGCAGGGATGGCCCAGTGAAATTATTGTATTTGTGAATACCAGATGAGTTAATGAACGGATAACTGGATGCATCAATAGGGAGTCGATGCGAAACTGACGCGAAACTATAGCCGAAATATTGAGTGAAATTGGATAGAATGGAGAAGGACCTAGGGTTGTGAGTTGATGGTATCTGGCGGTAATTAAAAGATGAAAGTTGTTGCTGTAGCAGCGGCACAACCGTTTATAGTATTCAGCAGAAGTTATGACCAATAGTTTCCAAATATTCAAGCAGGAGCGTCGGTAGGGTACTACGGACAGAGTACAGGTAGCATAAGCTGGATGACTCATAGAAATGACGTAGCGACCGACTTACCGTGGGACCGTGATAACGGTAACCGAGTTTCTGTAAAAGCGACCAACAGCACCAGATGTTGGTGAGTCAGGCGGGCCATATGGTCACTACGTCACAGCACCCTTGTAGAATGCAGGCGCAAGCCTAATGAGCAAGGGGCCGGACATGGACGTGGTAACGTCCGGCGCCAGGTAGAGTAGAAAACGAGACGAAAAACTGACAGAGGACGTCCGTCAAGTAAGCCATTAAGCTTGAGATTAGGAATGGTTGCCAAAGCAAAATCCATTATTGAGACCGAAATCCGACAGATCCCATCACTCAAGTACTGCTTTGCCAATGTTCAGGTATATCTTCGGAGTACGCGAATGGCCGGAATGGATTGGTCAAAAGTTTTATAAGAGTAGTAAGCAAAACGAGGCAAAGCGGGGGCTCCAAGGGTGGGGTGTAACAACCCGAACATGACCGTGACATGGC
The DNA here is from genome assembly GCA_034401795.1 of Chaetoderma sp. LZ-2023a. NCBI lineage: Eukaryota > Metazoa > Mollusca > Caudofoveata > Chaetodermatida > Chaetodermatidae > Chaetoderma > Chaetoderma sp. LZ-2023a. Next base: position 46,915,020 of record CM067359.1, read on the forward strand.
GAAGCAGTACATAAGGGGAACTTTCAAATTTGGTCAGGAGTCCGAAAATTATTGCGCTTGGGTAAACCTAGCCTCGAATTCGTATAGTTCTGTGGAACTGAATTTGTCGAAATTCACACAAGTTCTTGGTGAATGACTTTAAGTAGCCAAGAACAGTTTTTGATAAAAGTGATTTAGCGAATCGTGAAAAGCAACTTTTAGATGGTAGAGTAACCAGTATTCGTATTGAACAAAAGTCAGTACTTCTTTGCTCAAAGTATTTCGGTGGTAGTATAAGCCACTCATAGTTGATAGGGAGATATATCGGTGGTAGTATAAGCCACCTATAATTGATAGTGAAGTATATATAGTAAGATTAGTAAAATAAAATCATCACTTCGATATCCTCGAAGCAAGAGTTTGAGTTATTGTATAATTCTGGAAACGACGGAAGACCACCGTCACGAACCACCGACTTCTATACCAGTCAGATCAGGCCCAGATACGAACATAAATATCGTGATTCTCATCTACACACGAGGCGAGCTCGTATCGACCACTTTCCTTGTCGGTAAGACCGGTTGTCGCAGCAACCACACATACAGGCCTTACCGCCGTGGGAAGCGAAGCGTTAAGAAACTTCAGTTAGATAATAGAAAACTTCAATGTGTACCAGATGAGATCGATAGATTGGTTGTGGAGAGATTCAGCAACTGTGCTGCTATACCCTGTGCTTGATTGCAAAGCGGATCCTGATATTTGCAGATTCTGCGCAAAGTTTGCTGGACTTGTTGGTGGAGAGTGGTCTACATCATTTTGTGGAATTCTCTGCGTTAGGATACTGTTTTCTGTCAAGTGATCTGGGCAGTGATATGACTTGGTGCTATTCTCGATATTTCTCAATTCTTCTTGTGACATTCTGGCGCATCTATAATGTATCCAGTGGGATCGAGGATCACAGTATGCTGATTGGGTGACACACTTCTTTTTACACTTATCGCAGCAGATATCTGCTGAATCATCTGTACACCCTCCTTGACGGATTTGTCGTTTTGGGCTGTGTTGAGTTTGGTCCAGTGTCGACTGAAATAGTAATTTAAGCTTTAGATTCCATTCATCCAAGTTTACTTTAGCACCATGGAAGGTTGCTGTACTGACTAGGTGAAGTATTTTCTCTAGATCGATGTTGAAGAAATGACGGATGGCAGTAGTTGCTCCATTTATCAGTAATTTGCAATTAGTGTGATAGAGGGCTATGGCATATTTGAGTACGCCCGCATGGCTGTCACCAAGGAAGACCTGGTAAGTGACCTGAGTTTATGTACCTCTCTTATCATTAGTTGCTTGTGTAGCGATCTTTGCCATTATGATGTCTTTATGTTTAAAGACGTTTGATACAGATTCAGGACAGATATTGAGTGTTTGTATTTTGTTGGTACGATCAATACAGTGAATACAGTAATTTGACAGTTGTGATTGACAGCTGACCGTGTTACCAGAGTGCTATATAAATAAAGCTGAACTGTTACTTTAAATAAGAACGTTACATCTCTCTTCTTCTTAATAATGAACAAGAACAAAAATATAAATCAAATATGCCAATTATCAAAGATAGTATGTTGTTAAATTAAATGAGATTACATATTGTATGGTTACTATGTTGAAATTGACATTCAAGACTAAAAAGATAGTTACATTTGTGTGCGTGAAATGTGAGTAGGTGCATGTTTCATAAGTGTATTTCTATTGTAAATATACTAATAATTATATCTGATTGTCATTATGATTGTCTCTTGATCTGTACGTAGAATAAACTGATCAACTAGAAAATGAATCAAATAGTTATGTCAAGTAATCCTTGAACCTAATGGATAGTTTGTGCTCACGAGCTGATCTTCGTTGTCCCATGCACGATGGTAGTCATGGTGAAGGATTTGGTTTTGGAAGACTTGGCTGTGCTAAGTCTAAATTCACATAGTTCTGGTCTGACACTGATTGATCATTATTTGATGACATTTGTTTGTTATTATCACATGACAGATCCTCTTCCTCCTCAGAATCCAAGTATTCCTCACAAATATGAACAGGTTTGGGCGCTATCTGCTTGAAAACGGAAACATTTCGAGTGATTCTGTGATTGTCTTTTTGAGGTGTAATCAGGTTCCCTTTGCGAGCGATGACGCGATAGGGATGCGGATTGAATGGTGGTGTCAGTTTGTTGTGTTTGGCTTGACATACCAGAACTGTGTCACCATCTGTTAGCTTACTTTGTTTCGAATGATAGCGATTGTCTGCATATGTTTTGATCTTAGATTTACTGTCGCGATCATGATGTTTCATTGTGTCATGTATCCTTATGATGGGTGGTGTCTGATTCACCTCCGGTAGTGAGATTCTCATTTTACGTATAGTCAATGTTTCAAATGGCGATATTGAGGTGGTAGAATGCAGCGTCGCTCGATACTGGCGAAGAAATTGGTTTAAATCCTGTTTCCAGTTGCGAAATTCTGCTGATGAGGTGCGCGTTGCTTTGTTGAGTGTCCTCGTGAATTGTTCTACTTCACCGTTGGCTTCTGGGTATGCTGGTGTTATCTTTCTGTGTTTGAAACCTAAGTGATTTGCAAAGTTTGTGAAATCTTATCCATTGAATGGTGGCCCATTATTTGATTTTGCTACCCTTGGTATACCTTATCTCGCAAATATGGCATCTAGCTTCGGAATCCCTGCTTTTTTCAAAGTTGTGATACAAATTCCAGTTCCGGATACCAACTATAGTCATCAACAAGCAGCTATTCACCAGAAGGAAATGGGCCTGAAAAGTCCATAGAAACTTCTTGCCATGGGCCATCTGGTAGGTTAGATATTTGTAAAGTTCATGTTTTTCAGAAGTGTGTTTGGATGCTTGACATGGAATGCAGTTCTTAACAGCCTCTTCTGTGAGTCTATCTATTCCTGGAAACCACAGTTTCTTCTGGATTAATTGCTTTGTTCTCACAATTCCCTGATGTCCGGCATGAGCCAGGCTGACTGCTCTTTCACGTAATGACTTTGGAATCACAATGCGATCACCTCCAAGAATAAGTCCATCATACACTGATAGTTCATCTGAAACCTTTCTGAAGTCAGAAGATTTCTCCATCATTCCAGTTACCGATACGAATAGCTTCAATTACTTTCTGCAAAGTTGGATCTGATTGAGTTTCTGACTTTGTTTCGCTAAGTGTCATTGCTTTTGGAATAGTATTGCTACAAATATAGTTCACATATTCTTCTGCGATACTTGAACTGGGTGCAGGATTGGTTGAATGTCTGCTTATATAATCCGCAGGATTGTTTTCATTCTTTCCTGGTCGATACTGAATGCTACACTGGTATGGCGTAAGTCGCAGTCTCCATCTCTCTATTCGAGCTGATGTGGGTTTTTGCATTTTGAACATTCCGATCAGTGGTTTGTAATCTGTGATTACACGAAAAGGAGAACCATACACGCATAGATGAAAATGTTCTGCTGCCCAGATCACAGCCAACATTTCATGTTCAGTTTGAGAATATCGAGACTGTTTCTGAAAGAGCTCGACTAGCATAACTGATTACTTTGCTATAATGGACAAGAATTGCTCCAAGACCACGTGGGCTAGCATCTACTAGTATTACTGTTTCACGTTTTGGATCAAAATATTCAATGACATGAGTTCCCGATAATGCTTCTTTAAGTCTGTCGAGTGCATTCTGCTCTGTTACATCCCATCTCCATTCGGTATCTTTGTGTGTGAGTTTTTGCAAAGGAGCTGGAATTGTTGCATAGTTTTTAATGAATCGTGCGACATATTGAGACATTCCAAATAGAGGTCTTACATCTGATACTGATTTTGGTGGTTCTGCATTGCTGATTGTCCAAATGTATGTCCAAATAAACTTATTTCTGGCTGTGAGAATACACATTTGTCTTTGTTGAGTGTTACACTGTTTTCACGAAGTCTCACTAGAACACGTCTAAGGTTTGCATCATGAGTCTGTTGGTCTTTTCCATGAACTATAATGTCATTAGATAAATGTCTGCAATCCGGAAGATCATAAAGTAGCTCTGCTATTGTGTTCTGGAAAATTTCTGCTGCTGCATTTATTCCAAGCATCAATCGTTTGTATCATCTTAAACCTATATGTGTACTAAATGTTGTAATGTGCCTGCTTTCAGGGCTAAGTTCATGTTGGTGATACCCAGCTGTTAAATCCAATTTAGTGAAAACTGTGGATCCATTTAGATCATTGAATAATTCGTCGATTGTAGGAGTGATGTGCTTTTGTCGTTGCACCGCTTTATTCGCTTCGCTCATGTCAACACAAATACATACTCCCCCAGTCTTTTTTAGTACTGTTGCGATTGGGCTTACCCAGGGTGTTGCTCCGTCAATTTTCTCTATGATGTCTAAGGACTCAAGTTTCTCCAGTTCGTTCTCCACGTCCTGTCTGATATGAAAGGGGATACGTCTGTGTGGCTGCTGTTTAGGTTGAATGCTGTCATCTATGTGAAGGTTGATTTGTTTGTTCTTTACTTTACCAATTCTTAAAAATAAAATACTGAATTCATGTTCTACTTCTGACGGTATACATTTTGATTCAATTGCTTGTGTGAGATGAAGTATTTTCAGAGCCTGTGCTGTCTGACAGCCTAACAGATTACCACTATTTCCGTCAACAATATGAAACTCGGCTACTGTATCTAGAGTTCCAATCTTAACATTTGTTTTCAGAACACCTAAAACTGGTAATGGTGTTTTGGAACCATATGGATAGACTGGTGTCTCTGAAGATTTTAGCGATTTGAGAGAGTTTTCTGACTGAATTAGTAATTGATATGTCTGACTGTCTAGTATGTTGACTGAAGCACTAGAATCGATTGTTACTTGAATTGGATGATTTTCAATCTTAATCTAACATTTTGGAAGCTGTCCACGATAGGTTACATTGCTTACTGTATACCTGTCACATATTATGCTGTATACATAGTCTGCATCGTCTGAATCATTGAGGGCTGTATTCATTGCCTGTACTGTCTGTTTTTCATGTTTTGATTTCCTACAGACTTTGGCAAAATGTCTAAATGTACCGCATGCATTTCAATGTTTTCCTTTTGCTGGGCATAACTGGTACTGCCCACCACAAAAATAACAAGGGTTTGTTGAACGTGTTGTGCTGCTCTTTCGCTGACTGGGCTTACATGATTGTGAACGATGACGATTGCGCTGCGACTGATTATAACGCCTGAGTCTTCTGGTATGTGATTTGTTTGTACTTATTTCATGAGATTGTGGGTTATCTTGATAGATTTTATGAACGTACGATTTACTAGGATTATTTTCAACTGTATTAGCTTGTCGTTCACTGATTTCTAGTGCACGTCCAGCATCTAACAGTTCTGTTAATTTAAGATTCCCACATAACGCTCTTCAACGTAACCTTTGTAATTCACAATTTAAAATTATTTGTGCTGCGATTTCTTTGTCAATGTTTGCAAAGTCACAACTTTTGCTGAGCTGGCGTAGTTTAGTATGATAACTATCTAGTGCTTCACCTTCATTCTGCTTTTCTTGTCTAAAATTATATACTTCAAATGCAGGGTTTACTTTTAGTGTGAAATATTGTGTCAAAGAGTCTGCAGCTTTAGTGTAGTCATCATTCGTTCCCGTGTCTGCAAGTGTGTAAAAAATATCATCAACAGCAGGGTCAGCATAATGGAGAAGTAGAGCCCATTTTCTCTTATTCTCGTTTATATCCATAGCTACTATTAAACGCTCCAAACGTGTTAACCATTTTTTCCACCTGGGACCAGCATTGCCTCCTTCCTCATGTACATCAAATTGATCAAAACACGGAAGTCCCGATGCCATGGTGCGTGTGTTTATATATGACTGTCATTCAAAGCCACAAGTAGATTTACACGGTTTGGATTGACGAAAACTGGGTGTTGTAGCGAAATCTGGTTGTTTTTCAGAATGTTTGTGGGTTAATATTGTTTTCCTGATTACCGACTTTGGTACTGTTTTTCCTCGTCACCAGATTATGATGTCTTGATGTTTAAAGACGTTTGATACAAATTCAGGACAGATATTGAGTGTTTGTATTTTGTTGGCACGATCGATACGGCGAATACAGTAATTTTACAGTTGTGATTGACAGCTGACCATGTTACCAGAGTGCTATATAATTAAAGATGAACTGTTACTTTAAATAAGAACATTACAGCCATATCTTCCGGGTAGGTGGAATAGAAATGACAAGTCGCCTTCCTGATGAAAGTATACATTGTCGCATCCGCTTCGATGACTATACCTCCTCGGTGGGTGTGACTTTTAAATTTAGTGAGACCGAGATCTGCTTATGTATCGCTTTCATAATATTGAGTGTGAAATCAGTCATGATATTAGGTCTGTACGTATTACTTGAGGATAGTGGTATATTCGTGTTTGCATCAGGTTGGGTAAGATCTGCATTGATTTTCCTATGGCTTCCACGTGTTTGGCTTTGCTGTTGCATGGGCCTGCATTACTGCATTTTCTGAGTATGGTTCATCATCTTGTGCAAATATCAGGTCCACGAGGTGAATACCGTGAGCAGGTGACTATATAATAAATAATTGTTAAGTTCGGCAAATCAGTTCAGATTTTTGTGACTGCTCTGTCAGCTTTAACTTACACGAACTTACACGAATCCTCTACTGACAGCAGGCGTCAACAAGCCTCTAACGTCAGGAATGGGCTGCATATATTTATGGTTCATTTTAATGTTATTAAGTTGTTATTAACAATTATACATTGGCTATGTTATAATGATTCTGGAGTATAAATATTACAGATGGGTTCACAGTCGTAGTTATAGCGCAATGGATGACTTTCCCATAGCTTGTCTAGTCTAGCTTTGAAAGAATTCACTGAGGGGGCGCTGATAACGGATTCGGGTAGTTTATTCCATTGATCAGTACAGCGCAACGGGAAAGAAAACTTTCGTATATTGAGTCTTGGTCTTATTTTCTTAATTTTTAGGCTGTGGCCTCGAGTTATGCTATTTGTGTCTTGTCGCTCAATAAGGTCTGCAGTAACTTGGTCATATTTATTGCTGAGAATTTTATATAACTCGATCATGTCGCCACGCAATCTTCTAAATACTAATGTTGGCAACTTTAACTTTTGGAGGCGTACGTGATATGGTAGATTACGCATACCAGGAACAAGTTTGGTTGCCTGTCTTTGGACATTTTCGATTGCATTTATGTGCTTTTTCAGATATGGAGCCCAAACCACATTAGCGTATTCAATATGTGGCCTAACAAGAGATTTGTAGAGATGTTTAAAGTTTTCTTTATCTAGATAGTCAAATGTTCTCCTAATCAGTCCCATTATCTGGTTAGATTTGCTTATTTTTCCATTTATATGTTCATCGAAGCATAGTTTATCGTCTATTATGACACCTATATCTTTTTCACTAGATGAATGGGCTAGAGTATGGTTATTAAATTCCATTGTATAAGTGTGTAGAGATGGTTTTTTTGTTGATATTCGCCAGGGTTGGCTTGATTTAAATCAATTGATTTATATCATGATTTAAATCATGATTTAAATCACTCGATTTTTATCGAAAAAATCGTGATTTAAATCAGTTTTGCAAAAATAGAGGAATTTTCAAGTAATTAATACAATTAACAGTAATTTTGTTAAATTAAAGTAACATAATTATTTTACTGCTTCCATGGCACTTGAACATCAACACAAAATAGAATTATACACTTAATTGCTCATATTTGTCATCAGCAAGACTAGACCCAGTGCACGCGTCCACATCTACAATCTACATACTTGAGGTTCATGTACACAGTACATCACACATGTGTACAAAGTATGATCATTAAGTATGTGTAAGCTGTAAAGAAGAGGAGAATTCCATGTGCGTACATGTCACTACATGACCATTAAAGCAATAGTGTACATGAAAAGTCATGTATGGGCCAGTATGGCTATTACTATTAGTCTAATTCCAAAAGCACACTCTTTTAAAGCAAGACACTGTCTCTTTTTTCAGCTATGACATGCGTCTGGAGTCACTCTGGAGTGTCATTGAGTGTCTCGATTACTATTGGCTAGTGCTTATCAAGTTGGACTTTTGGGCTCCATTTTATTTAACACTAAAACAATAAAGATTGAAATGTTATTAAATTAAGTAGTTTACTACAACTTCAAAAATCAAAATCAGTAATTGCTGAAACTGGCAAGAAACTATATACATTGTAACACGTAAACACATCATTACATTACATTAACCCTTAGCACACTGATGTAGGAGTTTTAATTTTTCAAAATAAACATAACCCCTAGCACTCTGGAGCATGATAATTTAAATTTTCAAATTAAATTTAAAGATAAACTGGTGTACAATTTGCAACAATTTTTGTGGACGATGCTGCTGTCTGTGACAGCACCATCTTCCACAAAATTTGTTGAAAAACGTACACCAGTTTATCTTTAAATTTAATTTGAAATTTAAAAATTTCGACATCAGTGTGCTAAGGGTTAAAGATAAACTGGTGTACATTTTTCAACAAATTTGGTGGATGATAGAGCTGTCGCAGACAGCAACATCGTCCACCAAAATTGTTGAAAAATGTACACCAGTTTATCAATTTTAATTTGAGCATATTTTTAAAGACAGAAGTTAACAAGGTTGATAGACTTAGACAATGATGACTTTTGCATACCTTCATAGATTGTGTGCATCTAATTAGGGCTAATTCGTTAGATTTATGCATTGCATCATTTCTGTCCTATTGCTACTCACTGTATCTGTGATGCAATTGTGAACAAAATTGAAAAATCGTTGCTAATATGACGTAATATATAAATTTTGAACTCTATATATTATTAGTTCAAACAGTGATAATTAAAGAATAGACATCCCATCATTCGTAACATAATAAACATATTGAATATTTTGAAAGCAATTTCACTGAAAACCGTTGCTGACTTAGGCAGCAACGGCTTCCAGTGAAATTGCTTTCAAAATATTCAATATGTTATGAATGATGGGATGCATATTCTTTAATTATTCACAATTAAGTGATTAACCAGAACACTCGATATATTGACTATTGAGATACCGCAATTTTTTTATAATAACGATATCGATATTCTCTCAAGCAATATCGCGCAAACCTAACTGAGTCACAGATAGATGTGTCTGTCATCACTTTTCACTTTCAGTTTTCAATAATGCTGCAATTGTACTTCACTAGTCTAGTCAACAATCATCATTCAACTGAAACCGGAAGTCATTTTCTTTGTCACAGTTTAGGGACCGAAAAAGAAATACTAGTTTAGCCGCTTTTAAAGTTCCAAGTTTGTTTCTCAACTTACTCTGCACGAGCCCATAGCTGGAGAACACGCGCTCGACACCAGCTGACGCCGCCACAGCTGACATCAGACGCTGAGTGAATTCAAATGCTTCCAGCAGATCATCCTCGAAGTCACGTCTGTGCGACTTCCACCAATGAAGAGAGGTTACTCCATTAACAACTTCGTCGTTAAATTTAAGAATGTGAAATGGTGGTGCCATGGCCTCGAATTTGATTACCAAAGTCATCAAACCAGGGATTTCGGATGCTACGGTGAGTGCAGTTTCACGTTCTTGCTGAGTCAAGTTTCGACCACGGTATTTAGGGTGGAGTAGATTGGCCAGCATGTGGTGAGGTGTCACAGCTTGTTGATAACGCTTATCGGCCGCACGCTTTGTTGAATTATTAGTGTCATTATGCAGGGCCGTTTTTACATCTTTCCATAATTCAACTGCTTCTGCTATTGTGCAATTGTCCGATTGAGCTTTATCGAGAGCGCAAGCTACTGGTTTCAAACAAAGTCGGTATTCATCTGCAGAACGTTTGATTACTACATTACGAACTTTATTGGCAATGGCAACATCTATGCGGTCAGTATGTCCATCACAGATTGTCACAAGTGTCGGCCATGCCTCACAATACGAGTTTAAACAATCGTACATTGTGTTCCACCTTGTATCTGCTGGCATCACTAACTTTCTGCACGATGATTGGCGTATTTGGGCACTAGCAAAGTGGTTATTTCGGAAATACTTCACAACTTGTGTGACATGCTCCTTAACATTACCCATTTCTAAGTCCTTTGAAGTCAGATTTAGAAGATGAGGCGTGCATCCATACGCAATCATGTTGAAACCCAGTCGTTCTTTCAAGAACTCTCGCATCTTTGCTACATTAGCAGCATTGTCTGTGACGATACTACATATAATGCACCCAAAATCATTGTGCGTGTTTTCAATTGTCTGCTTCGCAATGTCATAAAGATATTCCGCTGTGTGAGGATGTCCAGAGGTGTCCGTAGTATCCACTAAGTAAATATCACCTAAGCAGGTCGTCACTGTAGCACATACGATAGGCTCGTTATGAATATTGCTCCAACCGTCTAATGCTAGACAGACAAGTTCACCTTCCAAATTTTTTCTCGCCTTCTCCCGCTCTTCTGTGTAGATAACATCCAAATATTTCCCCCCTATGTCCTTTCTGGATGGTGGTTGATAGCCTGGTCGTAAATCTTTTACAAGGTTTATAAAATGTCTATTTTCTACTAAGCGAAATGGGGAGTTCGTAGCATACACCATCCTAGCTACATCACGATCTAATTCACCACGTTTTTCTGCTGAAGTTCTGATGACATAATTCTGTAGACCATAATTCAGCTTGGGTATCTTAGCGGCCAATGTACCAGCAGCTAATTGACCGTGCACTGGGCGCTTCACTGCCGCTGAAGCAGAACTTGAAGTTGACAGAGGTTCAACTTCCATCACCACCACATCGTTTTGATCAACAACAGTTTCAACGCGCTGCTGCTGCTCAGATTGAGATGAAGTCCCCGTTTCTGTTGCGGCTACAGCTAGACCTTGAAGTGCTGGTGTTGGTGGACCTGTGCAATTGGCTGCATGTTTTTTTAACCGCTCTGGGATACCTTGGAGTTCGTGTCGGCAGACCTTGCAGACAGCCCGGACACCGGCCTTATCTGGGGTCTTCACTTTCTCATAATGAATCCATATTGGATCTTGTTTTCGGCCGGAGTTAGACATTTTGCTAATTATGGAATTGAAAATATTTCATAGCCTTTGTCACTTAAGCAGTTTTGACTGTATTTTTCAAGAATGAAAAAATGCTTTTCTATTGCATCATTTAAAAAAAATGATGCAATAAAAAAATGATGCAATAGAAAAATGATGCAATAAAAAAATGATGCAATAAAAAATGATGCAATAATAATACTGTTAAAACTGCTTAAGCGAACAAAGTTTTTTTGTATTAAGAAACCAGCAAGCTTAAAATTCAGTTAAAAATAAGTCATAAAAATACCACTTTATTCAGTTCCAAAATACAGTTTAGCAATGCATCTGGACCTGTATTAAGAGACCACCTGTCTTAAGAGACCACCTTCTGCGACTCCCACAGCCAGTGTCTTAATACAGGTTTCACTGTATAAGTTTTACGTAATTTCCTGGGATGTCGCGAATAAAAATCGATTTAAATCATTGAAATCGATTTAAATCAAAAAATCGATTGATTTGATTTTTTTGAAAAAAATCGATTTTTTTCCAACCCTGATATTCGCATACTTTTGCATTTATCTGGGTGGAACCTCAATAATGAATTATCAGTCCATGAACACATAGAGTTAACATCATTTTGCAGGGTGTCACAATCTTTTGGGTTAAAGATTGATCGAAAGAGTTTAGTGTCATCTGCAAATAAAAAGATCTCAGACCCACTACTGATTACATCGGGAAGATCATTAATGTAAATTATAAACAGTAATGGCCCTAAAACCGAGCCCTGTGGTATACCGCTTGTTACGTCTGTTGGTTTAGATATGATTCCATTTATAACTACTTGTTGCTGCCTTCCGGTTAGGAAGGATTGGATCCAGTTTAACAAATTACTTTCTATGCCATATGCAGTTAGTTTTTTAATTAGACGTTTATGTGGAACCTTATCAAATGCTTTCATGAAGTCGCAGTAAATCACATCAATCATACCCCCCTTGTCCAGAGTCAGTAGCCATTTTTCAAGAACAGTCAAAAGTTGGAGAACTGTTGATCGGCCGCTTATAAAACCATACTGTTTTTCTGATAGCATATTATTAATCCTAAGATGTTCCATAATCGTGTCTTTAATAACAGATTCCATTATTTTACAAACAACAGATGTTAAGCTAATTGGACGGTAATTGTCTGGTTTGGTTTTATCTCCTTTTTTGAAAATTGGTGTGATGTTTGCATTTAACCAGCATTGTGGTAATGTTCCCAGGCTTAGTGATTTATTAAAAAGAATTGATAGTGGCAGGCTTAGTTCGTAGCTTAGTTCATAAAGGAATCTTGGATGGAGTTTATCAGGCCCGGGTGACTTAGCAGTGTTGAGATTCACAAGTTTTTTTCTTACAATTTCAGGTGTGATCTTTAATGTACCCATTGGCACGTGGGCTCTACAAGGAATAGTTGGGGAATCATCATCAGGTTCTGTTGTGAATACTGATCTGAAGTAGCTGGCTAGGGTGTCTGCCTTCTCTTTATCATTTTTTGTAAATGACACTTCCATATCATGCTCAGTGGCACTAGGTATTTGCAGATCTGGAATACCTGATCTGACTTTAGTCTTGGATTGCACATAATTCCAAAACTTTTTGGGGTTATAGAAATATTTTTCTCATATTGTTTCTGTGCTTTTCTTGTTTCTCTTCGAACCTGGTTTCTTGTTTTACAATATTCATCATATATATTACGGTTACCGCCTGTATCAATATATTTTTTCCATAGTCGCTTCTTCCTGTTTATTTTGGTTCTTGTAGTTTGGTCAAGAGGATATTTGTGCCTTTTGTTTTTTATTGTTCTTTTAGGAATAAATTTATTTTCAGCTTCTTGACACATTCCAAATATGGTCTGCCACATATCATTAATATCGTTTATTTCTTTTAGGCGTGTGTTCCAGTCTATATTTAAGAAATTAATTATAGCTTTATAATCTGCTTTATCATAACAGACCCTTGTTTTACTTGTAGTAGTAAATTCGCCATTTAAGCGAATCTCCATCTGTATAGTGGAATGGTCACTTTTTCCAAGTGGCGCATTTGTATGAATATTATCCACCAAGTCAGGGTAATTAGTAAATACTAAATCCAATATTGTTGGCTTGTCAGACCCACGCCCTCTAGTAGGCATTGAAATTAGCTGTTGTAAGAAGCAGTCTCTTACAGATTCAATAAACTTAAGCGTAAAGTCTAGGCTAGAGCTAGAGGTGTTGTATGTGTTTGTAAACCAATTAATATGTGGCATATTAAAGTCTCCTAGAATAAGCGAGTGCAGGTTAGTGGTGTGTATTTCCTTTAAAATATGACAGAGTTCATTATTGTTTTGGTTATTAGAGTTTGGGCTTCTATAAAACACTCCCAAACACAGTGTTTCATGTTTACATCGTATGTCGCAGAGGATGTATTCTTCGAACATACTTTGGTTAATGCTTAGTAGTTTATAAGATACAGTGTGTTTTATGTATAGTAAGGTACCTCTTCCTATTGTAGTAGTAATATTTTTATCTTCAATGCTGTAGCCATCTAGATTGTAGTCTGCTATACTAGGTTGAGTTCTGTAGTTTTTTGGCTTGGCTTCAACTATAGCTATGATATCTGGTGGGTCATCTTGTATTATGAGCAGAAGTTCGGTTTTCTTCTCACGTGTAAAGACGTCAGCATTGGTATAGAGGATCGTAATCTCATTAATTGATTTTGTACATTTCGTATTTACATTATTTGGTTTATTTCCTCTAATTTTGGAGCCGACCAGAGATTGTGTCAGACTTTGGCCATGTTTATTATTTACACATTCGTCTGAAAGTAACGTGAAACAGTTTCTAGTGGATATAGGGAAACAACGTTCCTTAAGGACACAATCATCGGGTACATTACCAGTATTTAAAACATTCCATTTAAATAGAGAATCTACATTCGCACAATGTGACTTATCAAAGCAAAAGTTAGAACAATTGAGATGTTCTGATGTATGTACAGTGTCATGCAAATTACTATGTATGCCATTAAATCTCTTTACAGTTGCTGGGTCATTAGTTACTGTACAGTTTGAAAATTGTGATAGTACTGGGTTGGTCCGTACTGTGATTGGTGGTAGGTGGGGGCCCGATTTGCCCAGGAGCTCTTTGCGTTGTAGTTCCGGTGACTCCTCCCATGCATCCTCCCATTGTGAAAATATGGATTCATGAAATGATTGTCTACATTCTGTAGCATAGGTGTCATGTACGAAGTTTGTGACATTATAAGAATCGAGCTTAAATGTTTGTAATTTAAAAGTTCAGTTCAGCATTAATATAAAAGTTCCGTTCAGCATTAATTAAAAAAATTGTAAGTTCCGTTCAGCATTAATTTTAAAATGTTAAATTGTTGTCCATACTCATTGTTTCCTATTGTATCTAAATTTCGAGGTCACAGGGACCCCACAATCTGAAGTCAATGGATCCCAAACTTGAACCTAGGGCTCATTACAAGCAAGAGTTCTTGAGTATTTTGGGGCTAATATGACTGGAAGCCATTACAATAATGACTTCCGGTCATATTAATTTCAAAATATTCAACGTAAAGATTGTACCTGAACGCACCTCAATGAATCCACTTACCATTTCATTGGTTGTTAAAAGGGTTAGTGTGAGCAGTTTTCTCCAAAATAATTAATTAGTATTTCTCAACCATCCATGACTTCAGTAGACCTACAGACCCACTGCGTTTCGTTTTGGGAGTACCAAGCCATATTCTTGGGATAAATACGCTCTACGCTCAATAGGATAATGTAACCTCCAGTGCTCTGTAAATAGTAAATAATATAGATTGCATATTTATATACATATATATTTTTATATATTCATATACTCATATTCTGTCCGTCATGTACATATTTCACGTCACTTGATGTTTGGTTATATCTATATGTATGTAGATTCATGCCAATAAAATATTCTCTCTCTGTTAAAAGTAAAAACAAGATGGCGCCGCCCGGACGGCGTTCCTGCGCAGGCAGTGCGAACGAAAACTAGTCTCTTGGTTTGGACTGCAAGTGGGTGGCCGGTCTACGTTTCGTTAAACACGATTCAAATATGATTAAAAAGATAGAAAACACGAGAGACACTAACTACATTAGAACTTTAAACCTAAAACTTCAAATTAAAGTCATTAAAACAACGAAGAGAAACAAGTCTACAACTGTTTCAACTTTTAACCACCTTGGATTTCAAGGGTCTCCAACCAATGGGAGGAACCTCCAACACAAGAAGAAAAAGAAGAAGAAGAACAACGGGAAGTTCGGTATAAAATCTTCTTTAAATCTGGCTGGTGTAACATTCCTTTAAAACTGTAAGCTACATGGTTGTATTATTTATAATACTGTGCTTGGGTATATTTATTTGTATATTTTTTTGCTTTCTAGTTCACACGTCGACCAGTTCATCTCGCAAATCGTTTCCCACCTTGACCTTACCGTAACGTCACCACTCCACAGGTATTTGAAGTTTACCCGCCTATTTCATATTATTAGTATATTTCATATACTACTAAAGTACTATATATATAATACATAATGTATTATATATATAGTAGTATATGAAATATACTAATAATATGAAATAGGCGGGTAAACTTCAAATGCCTGTGACGTCACAATATGGGTTATATCGAAAACTGGTGACTTAGTTAATTTAGATTATATTTTATGTATTTTTGAAAATAAGAGTTTTGAACAATAAACGCAGACGTTAATAAATATCTAATATATTGTATTTTGTATATGGCAAAAGAAGTTAAAGGAAAATAAACTGAGACCCTGAACTGAAGCTCAAAAAGCTGACAGAAATTTACAAACATCATTGGGTGAGGTCAAGTCTGGGTGTCAGTGTTAGTGTTAACACTGATCCCTAACACAAGCCAGGTGTTAACACCAGTAGTGTTAGCACTAACCAGGGTTCGTACGCATGTATGGAAGTCTAGAAAAAGTCTGCAAAATTAAAATATTGGCAATCCTAATTTTTCCGACCGAAATGTTTTTGTTTACGAACGAAATCTCGCGTTTCCGTCATTCTTGCCAGAATCTAATTCGATTGGGTCCCGGTCTCGTCTTGCAATAGAAAACCGCCTATTACCGGGAACATCGCGCGGTTGTTGAGCAATACGGGTTCTGAACAAGTACAACGCAATAAAAATGAGTGAATCGGCGGTTTTCTCCTTAAATTTGTGGTTGTAATACAGGATTGGGGGAGGTCAAGTCTGGGTGTCAGTGTTAGTGTTAACACTGATCCCTAACACCAAGCCAGGTGTTAACACCAGTAGTGTTAACACTAACACCGCCCGTGTTAACACTAACTCTGGTAATGCCAGGGGGTTATGAATGTACTCTGAGGTGGTGGTAGGGTGGCTAATGTATGGGTGGGGCAAAAACTATGGACTCTGTGGCCGGGATACGCGATGGTAGAGGAAAAACCTGGGGCGGGATGGGGGCTTTCGCCCCTACCCCACCTGTTCATACGCCTATGGTCGAGTGTTAAATCAAAAACGAACCCAGCTATGAGATTTTAGTGTAAAGGAAAAACATTATATATTCAGTGTAATTTTATAAAGTACATAGCCTATATGTACGCCCAGGGTTCGTACGCATGTATGGAAGTCTGGAAAAAGTATGGAAAATGGAAAGCCTTTTCCAGGGCTGAAAAAGTATGGAAATTCCAATTTTGGGCCAACTGGTATGGAAAATGTATGGAAAATTAAAATATCAGCAATCCTAATTTTTCCGACCGCAATCTTTTTGTTTACGAACGAAATCTCGCGTTTCACCAATCTTGCCAGAATCTAATTCGATTGGGTCCTGGTCTCGTCTTGCAATAGAAAACCGCCTATTACCGGGAACATCTCGCGGTTGTTGAGCAATACGGGTTCTGAACATGTTCAAGTACAACGCAATAAAAATGAGTGAATCAGCAGTTGTCTGTCAAATAATAGAGTGTTAGAAGCCGAAACAATGAAATAACTTGCGAGATTGCCGTTTTTTGTGATACAGTAAAGAGGAGAAAGTGCGAATATGCTAGTGTTTGGGAAATTAATGATAAATATAAGGATGGGATTTTACCGGACAACACATCAAACTCGCGTGCCAAATGTAGTGTTTGTAAGAAGTCGTTTGACATCGGGAATATGGGCGAAGCGGCTCTTGTTAGCCAGATGCCTGCGAAAAACATGAGACACTGACAGAAGTTCGTCTAAAGCCAGCGCCGAAAGTTACAGATTTCTTTGGTTCAAGGTGAGAATATTTTACTTTTTCACATTGATAGTACCAGAATCATTTAGAAGCGGAGCAATTTTATATCGCCCAACGTTAGATGATCCCAACTTTTCCCTCGTATCGTGAGGCCTCTTGTGTTGGCTCGTCATCGAGTGAAAATAATGAATTCCTGGTGCTATGGCGATCATTTAGAAGTGTGGCAATTTTATATCGCCCAATGTTAGATGATCCCAACTTTTCGCTGAGTCACAGTAAAATATTATTGACTGTCCGACAGCTCTCGTATCGTGAGGCCTCTTATGTTGCCGCATTATCAAGTGAAAATAATGAGGATTCCTCCTGTTGCTATGGTGATATGATCAGCTATGGTAAATTTAAATTAAATTAGTGTATGTGTATATGTGCAGGGTTTAACTTGTTATCTAAAGGTGGGGGTGGCCCTCAACAAATAAATGTGGGTGTCTCAAGCTCAACTTTGCATGATAGCTGTTGAATATTTTGAAAATAATTTGACTGGAAACTATTGCTGCAACAGTTTGCAGTCAAATTATTTTCAAAATATTCAACAAAAAATGTGCTGCAGTAATGAAATTCATAACTGGTTTGCATCCTGAAAAACACTGAGCCACTCCTAGACAATATACGGTTCCCAGAGCCACTCATAGACAATATACTGTTCCCAATCTAGATTTTGGGGCTATATACCCTGAAAAAGTCCCTTTATAATGAGAAATCCTGTGTATGTGTGACACACTGTGTGTGTTTGTGTGTACAGGGTCTGAAATAAGGAGAGTCAATTTGATCTGACAAAAAAGCGGAAGTTGACTAACCTGACGGGGGGGGGGGGGGTCCGGGGGTCTCCCCCGGAAAATTTGTAAATCTAGATGCTCTCAGAGACCATCTCCTGCATTTCTGAAGAAAAATATAGGTTTTCGGTTGGCTGTGAAATTGTTCTATTTTTACCCATTTTGTCCTGAAAAAGTCAAATAGACTAAGAAGACATTTTCAGGAGAAAATGCATAACGATAGAACAATTTCAAAGTCAACTGTAGGACCCAGAAAATGAGGACTTAACCACTTATACTCGGTCCTCCATTTAGCAAGGGTTGCCCCTTTGGGCACTTTCGCTCAGATGCCATTTTAGCAACACATCAACTGCTGTCACAGTCATGTACAATTAAATGTAAAAAAATGTTCACTTTAGAACACATTTGTCAAAGAAGGCGTGTGATAGTTTTCCTGATAAATGTTCACTTGCAGGTCGAGATTATTTTTGGAATTTTCCATTGAAATGGCTTATTTAGTAACTGAGAGTCATTCCCGTGGTAAATTTTCAAAAATAATCTCTTGACCTGCAAATGGCCATTAACTATTTTTAATTAAAATTTTTAGGCAAATTTGACCATTAAATGGTTAATTGTAGAACGCGAATATAATGGTAACGCGCGTGTTGTCAAGTGTCTTCTACAGTGCGATTATTTATGAACTTGCTTTCTTCACTTCTATTGTGAGAAAACTCGCCCGCTATTTCATTGGTTTTCTATATACAGCTACCAAGGAAATCGCGAGGAAGAATTAGCTTCTTCTTTATCGAAGGCGTGAACGAACGCGTCTCAAACTTCTGTGAAAATCTCTCACGTAATGTCATTGGATTTTCTAGATATAATTATGTCCAATAACCAATGAAATCGCGAGACCAAATTCTCTTCTCATGACAGAAGGTGTGTAAGAACACATCACTAACTCGTGCGCAGTGGCCGATTTTGTAGATCCGCCATTGCTAATTTTGCATCGACTCGATCATTTTCAGACTAGCAAAATGACAAGATTTTGAGTGGTATCATTTATCAGATGTTCTATGCAATTTTATCTGTCATTTATTCGCGTATGACTTAATTTTCTAGTCACTCACGGTCTATATCCCTCATTAGAAATCAGAAAATTCGCCAGTATAAAAGGTTTACACTATTCCCGGGACAATTAGCTATTGTAAGACCACCCTCTAGGATGAATTTGCCGGTATGACGCGTTTTGACAGATCACGAATACTGGTAACCAAGGTGAATATCGTTTTCACTTAGAAATGTGCAAATGACGCACAAATGCGCGCTCGATCGATCTATCGTATTTGAGTGCGATACCAACATTGTTCACTTGTTCTCTTTTTCCAAAATTTGCAAATTTTCCCCAAAATTCATGTTCAGTAAAATATTTTTACCTATCCAGATTTGATCGGACATGACTGATGTCCGACCGTTATTTCATACCCTGTGTGTATGTTGATATTTCTGGCTATATTAGATTAAGATAGCGCCTATGATCTTTTAATAGTTGTTTTGATAGGATAGCTGTTGAATATTTTGAAAATAATTTGACTGGAAACTGTTTCTGCTTCAAGCAACAGTTTCCAGTCAAATTATTTTCAAAATATTCAACAAAAAATGTGCTGCTGTAATGAAATTCTGACATATCTGTGTGTGCGCGCGCTGTGCTTTGACATTCTTGTCACAGTTATTTATATATGCAGTTTGTTATTGTCCTCGGGTCTTCCACTACTGCGATTGCTTCAGTTCCACAGGCGAAAGTGCGCACGCTGTGTTTTGATATTCTTGTTTTATAAAGTTTATATATGATGAACTTAGTAACTGTGTTTGTTTTTTGTCTGATTGAAAGTCCCAAAATGAGGTCTGGAAAATTTGAAATTGAATGTTACCAGCAAACAGTCTTCAAAATTTACCACAGATATGTGAATCAGACTCTACCATCTCATATGTCTGATTATTTTGCAAGGGAGGTAATTCAACTAAAAATCGTATGTCATTTTATGTTTAACTAATTGTTTATAGTTCTAATATTTAATATCCGGTACGTAACATGTTTAAAAGGAGCGGACCCCCCCCCCCCACCTCTATGTGATAAACATGACACAGCTGGCTTCTCTCTACATATTTGAGGTAAGTAACTATTTTCTATAAAGACCAAAAAAATAAGCTGGTGTCCCACAATAAAGTACGGAGTTGGCATATGGCTATATAAGGTAAAGCTTGGTTGTGTTTTAAATTGTATCACACTGGCCATCTTGATTATTGATGGATTACATTATGCCACAGGTTAAAGAAATTATGCTTTGACTTGTCGTTTATTAGCAGCAAGCTCTAACACCAAGACTTGACCTTAACACGGTGTTAACTTCTAGAGGTTAGTGTTAGCACCAAACTAGATATAGCTATAAGTGACTAAATTTTCATCTGCCAGTGACAATGTAAGCTAATAACATATTCATATCAAGTAAATTAAGCTTATTTTATGCTGATTTGAATATCTATTCCCATTTTATTCGCTAATGACTTATGTGAAAATGAAGGCAAAAGCAGGGGTTGGTATTAACACTAACACGAATGTTGAGGTCAAGTCTGTGTTATCTCGGTGTTAGTGTTGCACTAACACTAACACCCAGACTTGACCTGACCCAATGTATTCCCTGTATTTGCGCATCCCCTCTCTTTGCGCATACGTATTCAGCCTCATGTGAGGGTTGCTCACAATCAGCACGCACACATATTGGTTTACGTGTCAATCTACAGTTATTCATTTTGCTCATGCAAGATTTTCTCTGCTTGAAATTGTGAAACTACTTGTCAATATACGTTTAAAGCAGTGTTGTTGATTTCTGACTGTCATATTATTTCACAATTTTCATATAACTATCACAAAAAACCCTGCAGGTTTACGTGTGTTGTGATTTGATGAAGACGTTTCTGAAAGCTGATTGGTTAAAGCAACACCCATTGTATTTTGTCTATGAATGAATAATCCGGCGATTGTCTGCTGGCTTCCTGCAATTAATCCTCTAACTAACACTGCTTGCGTTCACAATGCAATGACATGCTATTTTTCTAACGCCGAAATCGATAGAAATCATTCCAAAATTAAATAGATAATTTGTATGAGATGTGAATAATATGTTATCATTGTTATGCACATTTGATGGTGGTTCTGAAGGACCACCAAAGATCACTAGAAGTTAGCGAACATTTAAATTTGGAGACAATTGGAAATTTGGTCGACCATGGCTCCTATTTCAAGATGCCAAGATGTATTGCGGTTATTGCCAACAATTTATGGCAAAAGCCAACACTAAGAACAAATTTGTGACTGGTTGTAGAGCTGGGCGATATTGGATTTTGGTAGACGTTAGCGGTATTGGGGAAAATACCGCAGTTTCACAGTATATCTTCTAGGTGATTGGGCCTTAGGATAAGATGGGTTTTTTCAAATTGGTAGTAATTGCCACGAAAGCTCAACCCTTACGAAAATCATGGCTCATAGCACAAACGGAACATCTGACATTACTGACCGCCACTAGCCTGGATTAAGATGATCTAAAAGTCACGTGATATACCGTTTACACCAAGCATTAACTTGGTATTTTATGCCATTCCGATGTTTTATTCAACCATTTAACGAATTTCTGTCGTAAATAGAACATTCTCCATTTGCAAAATGGAATTCCCAAAGCTCAAATCTGATTGGTTAAGATGGAAATAGGTCTAAAGACACATTCGACTAGGCGAATATAGTTAACTAACGGCGACAGCTCCAGTTGAATGCACTCTTTTCGACTGACAAATATCCGGTCAGTTATATATAGTTGGCCAGTTGAACATGCACTAGATCTTCATTTCCAGTAAATCTGGCTGTCTGATCGGTTACGATTAACTTTGACAGTCTATGTACTATACATCAAAGTGAACCGCCGTTGAAGGCTTGAGGCTAACACATTTCATCCTATAGGCTTGCTACAAAGTATATAATATATAATTCTAAAATGGACACTGTTTAATAGAGCTGGGCGGTATTGATATTTACATGACGGTATCGGTACCATGAAAAAATACGACGGTATACCGTCATCTGAGCTTGAGTCATGCCACGAAATTAGAACAATGTTTTTCCATTTCCTTTTCACTTCCATCTCCAATCAACGGTAAATATAGGTAAAATAAATAAATTGGCTTCCTGATTTAGAGAAGAAAAACATGGCGACTGTTTGGTTTCATGATTTTATTAGGTCACTAATTTTATTGACGTAATATCATTCACGGGAATATCGGTCAAAGGGTGTGGTCGACTCGCTAACTATAACCCGCTGTTTGAGACATTGGGGTGCACTATTTTCAATCTGGATTGTTCTTGCTATTAATGCGTGCGACCAGCAAACGGTAAATTTTATTTGGGCAGTCGAGCGCTTTGATAAACAGAGTCCAGACAAAATCTGCGAGTATTTAAATGGGACGAGTGTTGTACGCTTTTATTTCTGTTGGAGTCGTATATTCTGTTACTCGCGAAAACAGGCCTAAACACACACATATAACACGACATTGAATATAGCCGATTCCAAAGCTTCTGATAATTACCGAGTACCCGATGTGCAGACTCGTTACTCGCCATGCTTCACGTGAGAAATGCGTGTAAAAAGCTATTTCCGCGAACTTCTGACATGTAGCCAGTTGAAAAATGAATTACAAAAACTAAAACACTATAATTTTTAGGTGTCGTTACTTAAACTGGATTTAATCCGTAAAGAAATTTCTTAAAACAAGCCAGAAAAATAAAAAATAATGACTTCAACGCTGCTCGTTGTTAATAAATTAGCACGTGATCAAAATGGCGTGAGCAAATACTACGTTTTAGTAAATTTTCATTGATAAATTCAGCATAGTAATGTATTTTCCCACGGTCTAGTTCATGAACAACCAATCAGATACGTCTTTGCGAGATAGCTGTTGTGTTTGAATAGCACGCAGTTTGTATGTTATTTTGTTATTCTAGCGTGTTTGTTCGGTGACAAAATGCTTGGAGTAATAAATTACAAATAATAGAAACGGGAATAGGGAATATATTATAGTGTAATTACTACCGGCGGACGGCCAGAGAATGAGTTTAGATGTTTTAAATAAAGCAATTTTACCGTGAGACTTTCAAGACGTACGTTTGACATACAATTCTGCCTGTCATTATTTTGTAATTGACGTCTTGACGTTTGTTTTTACAACAACCCTTTCACCTGAACTCGGCTAATAGTTAGGGATGCCTGTATTTTTGGCACTATTAGCACTTATTTACCCTTGGTCAAGTCAGATTTTATGAATATATTTCTCAAATATTGCTCAAACATTATGGACGGTATTCACGGTATTTGGAAATGTCAACAGTCACGGTATCGGTTCACGGTATACCGCGGTCCTCACGGTACTACCGTCAGACCGCCCAGCTCTAGTGCGACCAGCAAACGGTAAATTTTATTTTGGCAGTCGAGCGCTTTGCGTCCAGACAAAATCCGCGAGTATTTAAATGGGGCGAGTATTTAAATGGGGCGAGTGTTGTACTCTTTTATTTCTGTTGGAGTTGTATATTCTGTTACTCGCGAAAACAGGCCTATACACAGACTTATATAACACGACATTGAATATAGCCGATTCCAAAGCTTCTGATAATTACCGAGTACCCGATGTGCAGACTCGTTACTCGCCATGCTTCACATGAACAATGCAAGTATTTTCCCACGGTCTAGTTCATGAACAACCAATCAGATACGTATTTGCGAGATTGCTGTTGTTTTTTAATAGCACGCAGTTTGTATGTTATTTTGTTATTCTAGCGTGTTTGTTCGGTGACAAAATGCTTGGAGTAATAAATTACAAATAATAGAAACGGGAATAGGGAATATATTATAGTGTAATTACTACCGGCGGACGGCCAGAGAATGAGTTGAGATGTTTTAAGTAAAGCAATTTTACCGTGAGACTTTCAAGACGTACGTTTGACATACAATTCTGCCTGTCATTATTTTGTAATTGACGTCTTGATGTTTGTTTTTACAATGACCCTTTCACCTCAACTCGGCTAATGTTAGGGATGCCTGTATTTTTGGCACTATTAGCACGTATTTACCCTTGGTCAAGACAGATTTTATGAATATATTTTTCAAATATTGCTCGAACATTATGGACGGTATTTGGAAATGTCAACGGTCACAGTATACTGCGGTACTACCGTCAGACCGCCCAGCTCTACTGTTTAAATGCTATTATCAATATAATCAGCTAGCTAGTCCGATCGATTTTTATCTTATTTCTAACATTTTAATATAAAATATATAAGGATCTTAAAAATATTCTGAATGAAGGTTATTATCGCTAGTCTAGAGGTAGACATCTAACGGTCTAATTCTCGCACATCCACCCACTAATCCAACAGTCATTCCTATTGATCTAAGATGCCGCCCGCCCGTTGTGACCCATTCATGATCATTTAACAGATGGAGTAAAGATCATGGGGGTTACAGTAGTGGTTTCCTAGATCTGAGCTAAGTTTTGTTTGAACAACATTCTCAAGGCAGAGGTCTAATATATCCGCTAGCCGATATAGGTTTGCATAGTGTAATGATGTCATCAGAATGGAATGCGAAATGAAAGCGAGGCTTGCTGTCAAGATGGCAGCAGATTTTCATTTCGCGGAAATAGAAATAATTATTGGATGAAACATGAAATAAAACGATTTAATTGAAGATAATATGAGGATAGCAATAGCATACAATGATATGACACACAGGCCGATATAGGGTGGTTTATTCAAACTGATGAATTGAAGTGACAATGATACACATGCCACAGAGACTAGTTAAATTTGGTGAATTTATTTTATGCAGACATACAATTGACAGTATCAGCCGCGGGAAATCGCCCAGCTCTAACTGGTTGCAAATCTTGAGACTGGATAATCTACAATCCCTTGAGAGTAGTGGTGATCACAAAGATCTGTGTGGCTTTTCTAAATTCCAAAACGCCACTCAGTGACCAGCCTATTATAAAGGCAGCGATTAATTTAGAAAAACATGACATGCCACATGGACATGATGCGCATACTATTTAACATAGCATTTTTATTGGCAAACACGAGAAGCCATTTACAGATTGTGTCAAGTTAACTGAATTACAGAAGAAAAATTTCACAAATGAAAAATGCAAAATTACAGATGGTTACAGTAGTGGTAAGGAGGCAAGGGCTTTCATCCATTACATTGCCCAGGCCGAACAAGAACATAAACTTCAACTTATAAAACAGTCTGAATTTATAGCTGCTGCACTGGATTAGTTAACAGACTCTGCCAACCTGGAAGAGGAGAGCTCTTTTATGTCGTATCTTGACGAGAACTATGAGCCACAGATAGAGTTTGTAAAAATAACAAGTGGTGAGAGCCGTGCTACTGCACAGGGATTGACAGACTCCTTTATGAGTTAGGCATTGTCGTGAAGAGTTGTTGTGCGCAAGTTGCCACAGATGGCCCAAGTGTCATGAAAAACGTGTGCATTGGTTAAAAATGAGGTTAGGTGGTTCCTCCAAATGCATTGTGTGAATCATCGTCTGGTGTTAGCCTTCAAAGATGCAGTAAAGATCATAAGCCTACTGAATGATGAATGACTCAGAGGCTGGAAACTTGAACCAAGTTGCTCATTTTCATGCTGGCAATCCTGAAACCGCTTTTCTAAATTTTCTCTTGTCTAATTTGCTTACTTCAATGAAGGTGAAGATGTCAGCATCGACACATTTATCAGTACAGTATGGCGCACCAAATAACGACTTAGACAATTTGATTGTGAAACACAGATTAACGAGTTCAAGGAAAAAAACTTTGATAATGGAATATTTAGAGACAGAGTTAAAGCAGAAGAGAACTGGGGTTCATAATATTGATGCAGAGTTCTGTGAGAAGATCTTGTGCTGAAACTTAAGACCGCTATCGGTTTGGGTGATGTGACCAATAGCACAGGTCTTTGTCCTGAAATGGCAGCATTTGTCATATTGTAGTGATGATGCTATTTCTCTACATGGCAAAACAGAAATTCAAACCGTGACAGAGTATTTCTATGAATTGCTTTCAGCAAAGGGCTATGATCCAGACAAAATTGAAGATGAAAGAACAACATGGATTGGGAGTTTACCAGACATGCCCTGGGTACAGAGAAGGGATTCAGTCTGGTGAAAAGAGTGAAGTCTGACTGGATGGAGGTCTAAGCTCAACCAGGATTCCCTGAATGAGCTAATGCTTTATTTCATTGAATCCAGTAACTGTGTCCAGTTTGGACTCAGATCCTGCAATCAATCTGAGGTGGCTAGATAAAAAATGCCAGGATGGCTAATGAATGCATATGGGACATGACAGGCTTTGGTCGATACAGAACATTCATCGGAATGAGATTGACATTCACTTATGATCATATGGTTCAATCACTGAACTCACAGTTCAGTTGCCAATTCACAATTGAAGAATTAGAAGAATAAATTAATTTTAAGTCGTTTTGTTTGTTAAATTGCTTTATTGATAGTATAATACAGCACACAGTCTTTACTCTTAAACTTGATGATTTATCATTGATTATAATATATTCAGGGTTTGTACTGGTCATGGAAATATTGGAAAGCCATGGAATTTGAAAATTTAAATTCTGGGGCTGGAATGTCATGGAAAATCAGCATTTTTTTATCATAGGTCATCTGTTTGTACAAATTTACACCATCACCTCTATACAATAAAAATTTTGGCAACGACTTATCAAAACAAGGTGTTGACTTGGTTGTTGCAAGACGCAATGGTCAGACACTTTGTAGAATAACTCGGATTGCAATTTATATAGCTATGCCATAAACATACATATCCTAGATATTAATTCTTGCATGTCATAGGCAGTGATTCTCATGGTGTCTAAATTTTGGAGGTCCCAGGTACCCCACACCTAGAAATCTAGGGGTCCCAACCTGAAATCTGGGGTTCCCAACCTGAAATCTGGGGGTCCCAAACTGGAATTTGGCATAACCATGCAGTTTTTCTCATCCATGCTAAGATTAGACAGTACCATAGGCTCACAGAGCTGAATTATAGTGGTCCAGTGCTAGATTTTGTGGTTATGTTTGTACAAAAACCTATAAAACTAATTAGTGTTTAAAAATTATACAAGATGGAACCCACTGCCAGAATTTTGGGGTTTCCCAAGTTACATTTTGGGGTCTCTGCCCTCAAAATGACCCTTATCAGAAACCATGGTCATGGAATTTGTTAGTTTTGGTCATAAAAAGTCATGGAATTTCAAATGTGTACGAACCTTGTCTATTATTATTATTTTTTTACTATATCGACCCTTGCCTGTAATATTAGGAAGCAGCATGATAACATGGAGGTCCCAAGCTCAAAGGTCAATGCCACTGTGACAAATAGGAGACAGTCTTTAATTGGGGCTTCGGGGGAATTCTCGTTTACAATGTATAGCATATGATGTTGAAAATTTTGAGCTTAATGTTACTGGAAGCCATTGCAACAGCAGTAGGCAGCATTATTCTCAAATCTGAGAATGTCCTCCAGTCATATTAATTTCAAAATATTCAACAGCTCCCATTTATCTGCTCGGCGATTGAGGTAGGGGGGAAGTTATCAGTGAAAGTGTTAACGCAAGGTTCAACAACTTAGCAAAAGCATAACAAAGATTATAATTAATGAAATTTGAAAAAAAATGGTATGGTGAACTAGTTCTTCTACAGCATTTTTGTGCCATGGCAAAATTATGCGAATTTCAAGGACTGCTATATGATATGTCGAAATATCGTGATTTTTTTTCCACATCAAAATATCGAGATTTTTTCACAGCGATATATAGCGATACCTCCTAGGACAAGATCGTGCGAGGCTAGTGTTTAGAATTGTGAAAGAGGACCTAACCCTTGAATTTCTTTTAAAAAATTTCAATTTTCATTTGCAGACCAAGAGAAGACTACTTTTGAAAAATTACCACTGGAATGACTGGCTTGGTTATCGAGCCAGTCATGCCAGTAGTAAATTTTCAAAAATAGTCTTCCCTTGGTCTGCAAATGGACATTTCTTAAGACCACTGTTGAAGCCGTTTTTGGCTGATATGAGTGTTAAAGTGTTAAAAGAATAAGTATGTCAAGTAGGCGTGGCATTACAGTATTTTGGCATTGACAGGGAATTGAACCCACAACTGGTGAAAGTGCCTAGTATCATTATAGCCCGTAGGCGTTTCCATCACACCAACACAGCAAGACAGTCTTACTTTGCCCACAGATGCTTTCACGATATGAGTTTCTAATACACAGTGGAATTCTGTGGGGTCTGATATTGACCATAATTATTGTATTTAATGATACATTTTTCAGAATGTCTGACCGTAGAGATGACCGTGGTAGGGGTGATGTGGCCTGTAAAGTTTACATAGGAGATTTGCCACGGGATGCTACAGAAAAGGAGATTGAGCGTACTTTTGGACATTATGGTGCCCTGAGAAGTGTATGGGTTTCGCAAGACCCTGCCGGATTTGCTTTTTGCGAGTATGAAGATGCACAAGATGCCGCAGATGCAGTGAGAGCACTGGATGGAACGTATGTATACTAAATTATTGTTAGCTCACTTCGGCAGTAGTGTCTTCCATGGCATCTAAATTTTGGGGCTCCCAAGGACCCCACACCCTGAAATCTGGGGGTTCTAAATCGAAAATCTGGGGTTCCAATGTCTTTGTTTCTCATCCATGCTAACATTAGAAAGTACCGTGGACCATATAGCTATGAGTTAAGGGTGTCCTATGCTAGCAGAGTTGGCAGCCTCCAAAAAGCGGGAAATACTCCAATAGGTTGGTAATACCTCATCAGAAATTAAATTTTAAACTAAATGTCCTAGATATCTTAATCGGAGGTGCTAATAATAATAATAATAGACAGGTGGAGTTTGCTGGTGACCATCATAGAGAGAATCTACCTGTCACGTGTCACAGGTAAAGGGTTGACTGATTAAATATGTACATAATTTCAACTATGAAATAGATATATCACTTGTTGGTCTCTAAACCAGTAATGTTAAAATGAATTGTACACTTTATTAACCCTTTCACCGATGAAACCCTGTTATTTGAATTTAAAGAGACAGACATGCAGGCAGTGACTGGACATCTATTGAATAATTTGAGAATAATTAGCCAGGAAGGCATTGCGCAGCAATGGCTTCCAGGTAAATTATTCTCAAAACATTCAAGAGCTTCCACACGCTGTTGCCCTGAAGTTAAGATAAAACTTCATCTGTAGCCTGTACACCAATGTTTCTGAGCAACTAGTACTCTGAACATAACAGGTAAAACAAAATTCTACCTGTCACTCGGGGACAGTTAAATAATTTTAAGCATTTCTACCCATGTATACAGTTTGAGCTAAAATCAAATATGCAACATAGGCACATCATGGCATTTCTCCTTCGATCAATACTCACCATTCTATTACTTCTCATATACAGTTGGCCCTGACAGCTGGCTCTAGGACTATAGACTTAAAAAGCTTTACGACTCCTTGGAACCGGGTACTCGGCTCCCAACTGCTGAGTACCCTTCTCCTTCGATCAATACTCACCATTCTGTTACTTCTGATATACAGCTGGCTTTGACAGCTGGCTCTAGGACTATAGACGTAGAAAGCTTTACCGACTCCTTGGAACCGGGTACTCGGCTCCCAACTGCCGAGTACCCTTCTCCTTCGATCAATACTCACCATTCTGCTACTTCTGGTATACAGCTGGCCCTGACGGCGGCTCTAGGATTATAGACTTAGAAAGCTTTACCGACTCCTGGGAACCGGTTACTCGGCTCCCAACTGCCGAGTACCCGTTTACCATAGAGCTCATTCTTGTTTGCATAGCAACAAGAGCAATACATGCTTTCTGCATTGAGGATTTTAGTGGTTTTTTGTGAAAGAAAATCTAGGTCTTTAATCTGTGATAGTTTGTGTGTTCGTGAAAGGATTAACTAAGGATACTATGGAGAATACCGCTGAAGATAACCAGGTTGTATCGTTCTTTATTATCCATAGTTAAAAGACTTAGGTCTCTAAATTTCGACGTGTCGCATGTTCCAATTTCTGACCCCATAGAATCTGGGACGTGTGTTAACAACGATATATGCCAGACGATCGCCTTCTTTAACCCCCAACAGGCGATCGGCAGATATGAAAATAGGTGTTATGCTACAGTATTTCTAACACGAATATCGGCTGACGTCGTTCTCCGTAGGATCCGAGCGGGTGACGTCACACCCGGTCGCTCGGATGTTTATGTGAAGAAGATTTTTTCATTAATTCGCGCATCTTGTTCTGGGTGCTGCGTACTAAAAATGGTACCGGAAACTTTAGAATGATCAAGTTTACGTGCGATCACGATCGGTTTGCAATGATCGGTGGTTTCAAAATTCTTGAGTAAATGCGTGGTCTGCGGTTTTACCGTGTGATACAGCAGTTTGTTATACATTTTGTTGTTTTCTTCACATATCGTGCTGCTTTCGTTAGGAGTATAATTTATATTGATTAGTAAATATACCCCGAATGCTATGCGATATGATTCCTGGAGCCGTTACACATCCTGGAGGATCTATTATGGGTGTGTTTAATGCCCGCCTCGTTCTTGTCGTCATAATCAATGTGATCGTTGTTGTAACGTGGCGGGGTGGGGTGCGGGAGGGTTACAGTTAATTTATGAGTCAAAATTATTTGAAAATTAATTGTCTGCCTTCCATCCGGGTCTCGTTCCGCTTGTTTATTGTAGGTTTGTGCTTATGTTATAGGCCAAGCCAGCCCCGCCATCATGTGACGAATGCCATAAGTTTGTCCGTGTCGTGTTCAAGGACCATGCCTGTTTTAGGTGTTCCCTGTGTAATATTGATCATAGGTGTAATGTTTGTGCAGTGTGGTCCGTTGAGATGATGGTTAAGTTCCTTGCCCAGAAGGACTTGGCTGGGTCTGACGCGGGGTCAGGCGGTCCGAGAGGAAATCGTGGAGCGCCCGGTTCGGCCGGTGGGGGTGTTCCACGTCCCCAGCTGGAGGTGGCGGAGATGGCACCGCCGGCGTGGTTTGGTCCGGCTATGCAGGATTTTCTGCATAGCGTTCTGCCCACGCTGGTGTCGTCCCTGCTACCAAAGGTTGGGGGGGCAGTTTCTCCCCATGCCTGGTACGGATCCTGTCCTCGGACAGGATTCTGGACTGGTTACCCCCTGGCAGTCCCGTCTGGCTTCGGCCAGACGGGTTCTGTTTCTCTGCGGCCACCTAGGGTGGTCCAGTAGCGGTGGCCGGTCCGTCAGGTGTGGGAGCTGTCCGCCAGGACGGCTCCATGGTTGACTCGTCTAGTGACGACTCTTCCGAGTCTGAAGACGAGGAGGCCGAGGAGGAGAGGTTGCTGCGGCCCGTGAAGCCGCAGGTGGAGAATATGGAGGTTGATTCCGTCCTGGACGGAACCGGCCTCCATTTGTCTGGTTTGGCGCAAGCCAGGTCAGCGGCTCCGCCTGTGGCTGAGGCCAATCCGTTACCGTGCGGCTTGGTTTGGCACCAGCCATCATGGGAACGGGTGTGCCGGGCCAGGCGTGGTACTCACCTATCTCGCCTGGTCCGGCAGTCGGACGTGGGGTGCCGTTGGCGCCCGTGTCCGGCTATGGTTCCGCGACTGCTACGGGTCCGTATGGTTTTCCGTGCGGACCTACCCCATGGACCGGAGTCTTTCATCGGGTGGCGGCGGAACCGTGTGGTAGCGGAGTGCCTGGCGTGTCAGCCGTGGCTCCTTGCCGGGAGGCCGTGGCTGGCAGACCCGTGAGCACGTCAACAGGTGACGTGTTTGCGGGGGTGTCTTCGTCGGAGGTAGATTGGTCAGATGCTCTGGCGTGGCTAGCCAGGGTTGACCCGTCTGTGGTTTCGGCCACGGCCGATGAAGATGCGCCCCGTCCGTCGGTTGCGTCGATTAGGACGGGGATTTTGCCCGCGGCCCGGATCCAGTCAGTGGGACTGGATCCACGGTTCATAGATTTGTTGGATGCTATTTATAGCAAACAACTGATGACCAAGGGTCAGCTCCCTGCGGCCTCCAGGGAGGTGCAGGCAAGATGTCGTATTCCGTGGGGGGAATACGACAGGTATGATGTAGTCCCGTCGGTCACGGAGAATGACCGATGGGTACTGGGCGTCCAGAGTGCCGTGGCGGGTGGCCCCGGTCCGGCACTAGTGGACAAGTCTCAGGTACACCAGGAAGAAGTCCTGTCCCTATGCGATGAGGGTGTGAGGGCAGCGATGAGCGCTGTCAACCATTCTTATCGTCTCCTTCAGTCGGTGTGGGCTGAAGCGGGGGCAGGCCACCTGTGGCGCTTTCATGTGTCAATGACGGCCTGGTGCTGTCGATGGACGCAATGGCAAGGGTGCAAGCGCGAGTGACGAAATCCAGGAGGCAAATGGTCATTGACCATATGCGTCCGGCTACGGCAGTCAGGGAGCGTCTTCTTGGGACGCCCCTGACAGGGCCTAGCATCTTCGGTGGCCAAGCGCGGGCCATCTTAGAGGATACCGCCCGTATCGCGCAGAATCGGTTAGCGGTAAACCTACAGCTAGAGCTAGTGCGGCAAGCGCACGCACTAGGGGCTGTGGGGAAATCGCTAACGGGACAGCCTTCAAAGAAGCAGAAGAATCATACGGGCAAGGCGAAAGCCAGGCCTGTTGCGACTTCTGCTTCAGCTGGGTTTTCGGAGCCGCCGCCGGAGAAGAAGCCCAGGAAGGTTGTAGAGGCGCCTACCCTCCCCAATGTTGCTCCTGACCGCCCTAGAGGCGGGAAGGGCAAGGGGAAGGGTAAGGCCTCAAAGGGCGGACAGAAGGGGCCGAAGCGTACCTGAGGGTACGAAAGCTCCCTTCATATCCGCCTGGACCGCGCCTGTGCAACAGGAACAGCGGTGCCAGTTATACCCGTCGTGCCTAGAACGAAATGGTTCTCACTCTCTCTCGTTAAGAAAGGGGGGGGGGGTGGTGCGGACAGCGAGCCGGACAACCCCGTTAGACGTCGAGGCGTCTATGGTGGGTGGAAGGCTCATGCGTTTCGTCGAGGCCTGGCGAGGTGTGACGTCAGACAGTCTGGTCCTGGGATGGTTATCCCAGGGTTACATGCCGGAGTGGTGGGACTTTCCACCACAAAATCTGTCTTTGGCACCTGTCTGGACACCCGTACCAAGGGAGCCAGACAAGTTAGAAGCCGTTCAAAAGGAAGTGTCGGGTTTGTTTCTGAAGGGAGCAATAAAACCAGCAAACCGGAACACTCCAGGCTTCTATTCAAACATGCAGGCTTCTATTCAAACATGTTCCTTGTCCCCAAGAGCACGGGGGGATGGAGACCCATACTCAATCTCAGGCCATTAAATTGGTTTATCCATACGCCTCGGCTCCAGATGGAAACGCCGAGGTCAGTAATGGCGGGATTGAGGAAAGGAATGTGGTGTGTATCGATCGATCTGAAAGATGCATATTTCCACATTCCTATGAATCGGAGTTGGCACAGGTTTCTGAGATTTGCGTTTCAGAATCAAGTATGGGAGTTTACAGTTCTCCCGTTTGGCCTGTCGACAGCTCCGAGGGTTTTCACAAGAGTGGTCCTTGCGGTGACAGCGTTTCTCAGAAAAGAGAACGCGGCGCTACACACCTACATAGACGACTGGCTGCTCAAGGCAGACTCGGCAGCCAGGTTGAACGTGGATACTGCTCTGACCTGAAGTTACTTTCAGATCTAGGCTGGATAGTCAACGAGGAGAAATCCGAGTTGACGCCCACTCAACATTTCGTTTATTTGGGGATGCGATTCGACCTCGAGGAGGGCAGGGTTTACCCGTCAGAGCCCAGAGTGGTGTCTCTGTTAGCCATCCTCAAGAGTTTTCGAGTGGGAAACCACATTCAGGCGAGGCGGTTCCTTCAGATGATGGTCTCCATGGAGCAGGTTATCCCGTACGCTGCTCTAATGCGAAGGCCTATCCAGTTGTATCTGATGTCTCTGTGGAAACAGAGAACAGAACCCCTGTCAAAACTGGTGCCAGTTTTGGAGCCGATAATATCGCATCTTCTATGGTGGAAACAGCGTCAGAATCTCCTATTAGGGGTTTCGCTGCACCTACCCCACCCCCAGCTGTCCGTCTACACGGATGCATCGCTGGAAGGGTGGGGTGCCTGCCTGGGAGAACACCAGGTCTCGGGCACATGGACTCTCCCGGAGAGTCAGCTGCATATCAATCTGTTGGAAATGATGGCAGTGGAACTGGCGTTGGAAGAGTTCCTTCCGATGATCAGGGGCAACCGTCTACACGGATGCATCGCTGGAAGGGTGGGGTGCCTGCCTGGGAGAACACCAGGTCTCGGGCACATGGACTCTCCCGGAGAGTCAGCTGCATATCAATCTGTTGGAAATGATGGCAGTGGAACTGGCGTTGGAAGAGTTCCTTCCGATGATCAGGGGCAAGGTGATATTGATACGGTCGGACAATTCAACAGTCGTATCATATATAAATCGCCAAGGCGGGACCAGGTCGCCCACTCTGTGTATCAGGGTGTGGCACTTGATTCAATGGTGCAGGAATTACTCGGTTGTTTTGAAAGCAGCTCATATTCCTGGCCGATTGAACATTCTGGCGAATGCTTTGTCTCGCAGACAGAGAATCTTGCCAACAGAATGGTCCCTCAACCCTCCGGTTCTGCGACGGATCTTCGAGCATTGGGGCAAACCCAACGTGGACTTGTTCGCCACAAAGGAAAATGCTCAAATCATGACATATGTCTCGCCGATTCCAGATCCAAATGCCGTCGATACAGACGCTCTGGCGATAAGCTGGAGAGGGATGCACGCTTACGCGTACCCACCCACCATTCTTCTACCGAAGGTATTGGTGAAGGTCAGGGAGGAACCGTGTCTGGTCCTGCTAATAGCGCCGTATTGGCCGAGCAGGGCGTGGTTCACGGATCTTCTAGATCTGCTGGTGGAAAATCCTGTGCAGTTGCCCGAGATTCCGAACATAATCTCCCAGGCCAAGGGACGCTTCCTACACGAGCGTCCCGAAATGTTCAAATTGACTGCGTGGATGTTATCAAACAACGTTCCACGTCGGAAGGCTTTTCTCGACAGGCTGCTGATTTCATCGCGGCTGCGAGAAGTAGGTCAACCTTCAAGTCATATAACAACAAGGTTAACAGATTTGCAGACTGGTGTGAAGAAAAGGGTATTGATACCTTTCAATCCACTATTCACCAAATAGCAGACTTTCTCTGTGAGCTGTTCTTTTCAGGACTAGCTCCCGTCACAGTTGCTGGATACAAGTCAGCTTTGGCATCAGTTATCCCTTGTCTAGCCAACAGGGATAGTCCAGAGGTGGCCCAGTTAAATGTGATGTTGAAGTGAATGAGCAATCTCCGCCCGAGACAACCGGTAGTCATTCCAGCCTGGAGTCTATCTTTAGTGCTTAATGTACTGGCCAAGCACCCTTTCGAACCGTTGCATTCGGCTAGTCTAAAGCATTTGACTCTAAAGGCGGTCTTTCTATTGGCAGCTTCCTCAGCTAGAAGGCGCAATGAGATCCATGCGCTTTCGGCAGAGAGGAACCGATTTATTGTTTCTGGAGAAGGTCTGCGTCTTCTGCCAAGAGCAGAGTTTATGTCAAAGAACCAATCTTTGAGATATCCCGGCAAACCGATCATTATACCGAAGTTAACTAGGTTTGATCGTGATGCCAGTGTCTGGTGCCCGGTCCGTGCTTTGACTAAGTACAAGAAACGGACTGACTCGTTACGGTCGAACGATAGACATCTGTGGATCTGCCATAAAAAGCCTTATGGCGCCGCATCCATGGATACTATCTCTCGTTGGGTGGTCGAATGCATTCAGACTACTCACGAGATGGCGACTGGGCACCAGGTGCAAGGCGTAAGGGCACACGATGTCAGAGGAATAGCCGCCTCGACCGCCCTTTACAATGGTGTTCCGTTAGAGGACATCATGGCCGTTGCACAATGGCACTGTGAGTCCTCATTCACGGATTACTATATGAGGGATGTGTCAGACTCAGCCAATCCACTCGCTTTAGCTGTTTTGAAACGATAGTTAGTGACCACACTGCTCTTCACCCTTTTTTCACTTTGGTAAGAAAAGAACCTAAAGCAGGCATGGTCAGGCGAGAGGATGTCAACCAGATTGTGTCACTGATGGCCGAACCGGTGAATGGTTGGAGGCGGTACGTCTGAAGTCCAATTATCATAAGGTAATTCAATAAATGAGAGTTTTTTGTATTATGTATATGTATCATGTTCATTCATCTTATATATTCATGCTCATTCCCAGGCTAATACATGGAATATGCAGGGAGTAGTTAACCCTCTTGGCATATTTGTGTTTTCAGGCGAGATACATGTTCGTTAGTTCTCTCCCTTTTCTTAGGAGGAAAAAAGGGGGGGGGTGTGACACGAATGTGATTCGGTTCCGTGAACTTCACGGTCCTTTTAGGTCTCCGTTAGTCAAGTTTGAAGTCTAAAATCTTTCTCCAAGGGGCAAAATTAGCATTTATGGCTTGCCCCTTCCCACCAGGTTACTGATCAAATCTGCTGTATATCAGAAGTAACAGAATGGTGAGTATTGATCGAAGGAGAATGCAGGAAATGTCAATTTCCCTTTCTCCGAGATCTAACAATACTCACCATTCTGTTACGGACCAAGCCTCCCAGCCCCACGGAGGCAAGCCATAGTTTTCTCTTGTTTGGTGGCTATGCAAACAATATGAGCTCTATGGTAAACGGGTACTCGGCAGTTTGGAGCCGAGTACCCGGTTCCCAGGAGTCGGTAAAGCTTTCTAAGTCTATAATCCTAGAGCCGCTGTCAGGGCCAGCTGTATATCAGAAGTAACAGAATGGTGAGTATTGTTAGATCTCGGAGAAAGGGAAATTGACATTTCCTGCAGTCTACCATAGAGCTCATTCTTGTTTGCATAGCAACAAGAGCTATACATGCTTTTTGCAGTGGACAGTTTGAGAAATAAAAATCTACGTCTTTGTTTAACTGTGATTGTGATAGCTAGTGACTCTCTTGCAAGGATAATTGGATAATATGGATACCGCCGATGATAACCAGGTCGTATATTTCCTTATTATTCCATAGTTAAAAGACTTAGGTCTCTAAATTTCGTTGTGTCGCATGTCCCAATTTCTGACCCCAAAGAATCTGGGATGTGTGTTAACAACGTGATATGCCAGACGATCGCCTTTATTTAAATCCCAACAGGCGATCGGCAGATATGAAAATAGGTGTTTGCTACGGTATTTCTAACACGAATATCGGCTGACGTCGTTCTCCGTAGGGTCCGAGCGGGTGACGTCACACCCGTGGTGCTCGGATGTTTATGTGAAGAAAATTTTTTCATTAATTCGCGCATCTTGTTCTGGGTGCTGCGTACTAAAAATGGTACCAGAAAACATTGGAATGGTCAAGTTTACGTGTGATCACGATCGGTTTGCAATGATCGGTGGTGTCAAAATTCTTGAGTGATGCGTGGTCTGCGGTTTTACCGTGTGCTACAGCAGTTTGTTTACATTTTGTTGTTTCTTCACATATCGTGTCAGCTTTCGTTAGGAGTATAATTTATATTGATTGGTAAATATACCCCGAATGCTATGCGATATGATTCCTGGTTCCGTTATACATCCTGGAGGACCAATTTATGGGTGTATTTATGCCCGCTTCGTTCTTGTCGTCATAATCAATGCGATGTTTGCTGTAACGTTGTGGGGTGGGGTGCGGGAGGGTTTGCAGTTAATTTATGGTCAAATTATTTGAAAATTAATTGTCTGCCTTCCACTTTTGTTTCGTTCCGCTGGCTTATTGTAGGTTTGGTTTATAGGCCAAGCCATCCCCGCCATCATGTGTCGAGTGCCACATATCGTACGGGTTCTATACAAGGACCATGTCTGTTTCCACAGTACTAAGTGTAGTCTTGACAGTAGGTGTTACGTTTGCGCGGTGTGGTCAGTCGATACGATGCTTAAGTTCCTTGCCAGAAGGACTTGGCAGGGTCTGACGCGGGGTCAGGCGGTCCGAAAGTAAATCGTGGAGCGTCTGTTTCGGCCCGTGGGGGCGTTCCACGTCTGCAACCGAAGGTGGCGGAGATGGCACCGCCGGCGTGGTTTGGTCCGGCTAGGCAAGGTGTCTTGCATAGCGTTCTGCCCACGCTGGTGTCGTCCCTGCTGCCAAAAGTTGTAGGGAAGTTTCTCACCATGTTTGATTCGGACCCTGTCCTTGGACAGGGTTCTGGACTGGACACCGAGGGAGCCGTTTCGTACGGCCCCTGGCAGTCCCGTCGGGCTCCGGCCTGATGGGTTCTGTCTCTCTGCGGCCACCTCCTGGTGGTCCAGTAGCGGTGGCCGGTCCGTCAGGCATGGGAGCCGTCCGCCAGGACGGCTCCACGGTTTTCCTTGTCTAGTGATGACTCTTAGGGGTCTGAAGATGAGGAGGCCGAGGAGGAGAGTGTGCTGCGGCCTGTGAGGCCGCGGGTGGAGAGCATGGAGGTCGATTCCATCCTGATGGAACCCGACCTCCATCTGTCTGGCCTGGCGCAAGCCAGGGCAGCGCCTCCGCCCGTGGTTGAGGCCACTCCAGTACCGGCCACCGGTCCCGTGATGGTTGGTTTGCTGCCAACCGCCACGGTGACGGGTGTGGCCGGCCAGGCATGGTACTCACCTATCTCGCCTGGTCCGGCGGTCAGACATGGGGTGGCGTTGGCGCCCGTGTTTGGCCACGGTTCCTTAACCGCTATGGGTCCGCACGGTTTCCATGCAGGCCTACTCCATGGACTGGTGTGTTCCATGCGGTGGCGGCGGAACCGTATGGTACCGGAGTTCCTGGCATATCAGCAATGGCTCCTAGCCGGGAGGCCGTTGCCGGTAGGGCCGTGAACATGTCAACGGGTAACGTGTTCACAGGAGTGTCCTCCTCGGAGACGGAGTGGTCTGAGGCTCTGGCTTGGCTAGCCAGGGTGGACCCGTCTGTGGTTTCGACCACGGCAGAGGAGGATGTACCCCGTCCATCGGTGCATCAGACTGGATCCATGGTTTATGGTGTTGCTTGATACTATGTATAGCAAACAACGCATGAACAAGGGCCAGTTCTTGCGGCCTCCATGGAGGTGCGGGCGAGTGGTCGTATTCCAAGGGGGGGAATACGACAGGTATGGTGTTGTCCCGTCGGTCACCGAGAATGGCCACTGGGTACTGGGTGTTCAGAGTGCTGGAGCGGGTGGCCCCAGTCCGGCACTTATGGACAAGTCCCAGGCACACCAGGATGAAGTCCTGTCCGTATGTGATGTGGGTGTGAGGGCAGCTATGAGTGCTGTCAACCAATCGTATCGCCTTATTCAGTCGGTGTGGGCTGAAGCGGGGGCAGGCCACCCTGTGCCACCTGTGACGCTTTCGTGCGTCAATGACGGCTTGGTGCTGTCTATGGACAGGAGGCAAATGGTTCTTGAGTGCGGCGCCGCACTAGGGGCTGTAGGGAAACCGTTAGCTGTCCAACTTTCGAAGAAGCAGAAAGGCAAGGCGAAAGCTAAGCGTACTGCGACTTCTGCTTCGTCTGGATTTTCTCAGCCGCCGCCGGCTAAGAAAGCCAGGAAGGTTGTGGAGGCCCCTACCCTCCTCACTGTTGCTCATGATCACCCTAGAGGCGGGAAGGGCAGGGGGGTGGGGTAAGGGTGAGTCCTCCAAGGGCGGAAAGAAGGGAGCGGATCGTACCTGAGGGTACGAGGGCTCCCTTCATATCCGCCTAGACCGCACCTGTGCGACAGGAACAGCGGTGCTGGTTATACCTGCCTAGCCAAGACGGAAATGGTTCTCTCTCTCTCGTTAAGAAAGGGGGGGGGGGGGGGGAGCGGACAGCGAGCCGGACAACCCCATTAGACGTCGAGGCGTCTATGGTGGGTGGAAGGCTCATGCGTTTCGTCGAGGCCTGGCGAGGTGTGACGTCAGAGTCTGGTCCCGGGATGGTTATCCCAGGGGTACATGCCGGAGTGGTGGGACTTTCCACCGCAGAATCTGTCTTTGGCACCTGTCTGGACACCCGTACCCCGGGACCCAGACAAGTTAGAAGCCGTTCAAAACGAAGTGTCGGGTTTGTTTCTGAAGGGAGCAATAAACCCAGCGAACCAGAACACTCCGGGCTTCTATTCAATTATGTTCCTTGTCCCCAAGAGCACGGGGGGATGGAGACCCATACTCAATCTCAGGCCATTGAATTGGTTTATCCATATGCCTCGGTTCCAGATGGAAAAACCGAGGTCGGTAATGGCAGGATTGAGGAAGGGAATGTGGTGTGTGTCGATCGATCTGAAAGTAACTTCAGAGTTAGAGCAGTATCCACGTTCAACCTGGCTGCAGAGTCTGCTTTGAGCAGCCAGTCGTCTATGTAGGTGTGTAGCGCCACGTTCTCTTCTCTGAGAAACGCTGTCACCGCAAGGACCACTCTTGTGAAAACCCACGGAGCTGTCGACAGGCCAAACGGGAGAACAGTAACCTCCCATACTAGATTCTGAAACGCAAATCTCAGAAACCTGTGCCAACTCCGGTTCATAGGAATGTGGAAATATGCATCTTTCAGATCGATCGACACACACCACATTCCCTTCCTCAATCCTGCCATCCGAGTTGACACCCACTCAACATTTCGTTTATTTGGGGATGCGATTCGATCTCGAGGAGGGCAGGGTTTACCCTTCAGAGCCCAGAGTGGTGTCTCTGTTAGCCATCCTCAAGAGTTTTCGATTGGGAAACCACATTCAGGCGAGGCGGTTTCTTCAGATGCTGGGCATGATGGTCTCCATGGAGCAAGTGATCCCGTATGCTGCTCTAATGCGAAGACCTATCCAGTTGTATCTGATGTCTCTGTGGAAACAGAGAACAGAACCCCTGTCAAAACTGGTGCCAGTTTTTGGAGCCGATAATATCGCATCTTGTATGGTGGAAACAGCGTCAGAATCTCCTAGTAGGGGTTTCGCTGCACCTACCCCACCCCTGGCTGTCCGTGTACACGGATGCATAGCTGGAGGGGTGGGGGGCCTGCCTGGGAGAACACCAGGTCTCGGGCACATGGCCTCTCCTGGAGAGTCAGCTGCATATCAATCTGTTGGAAATGATGGCAGTGGAACTGGCGTTGGAAGAGTTTCTTCCGATGAGCAGGGGCAAGGTGATATTGATACGGTCGGACAATTCGACAGTAGTATCATACATAAATCGCCAAGAGGGACCAGGTCACCCACACTGTGTATCAAAGTGTGGCACTTGATTCAATGGTGCAGGAATTACTCGGTTGTTTTGAAAGCAGCTCACATTCCTGGCCGATTGAACATTCTGGCGGATGCTTTGTCTCGCAGACAGAGAATTCTGCCAACAGAATGGTCCCTCAACCCTCCAGTTCTACGAAGGATCTTCGAGCATTGGGGCAAACCCAAACGTGGACTTGTTTGCCACAAGGGGAAATGCTCAAGTCATGACTTATGTCTCGCCGATTCCAGATCCAAATGTCGTCGATACAGATGCTCTGGCGATAAGCTGGAGAGGGATGCACGCTTACGTGTACCCACCCACCATCCTTCTGCCGAAGGTATTGCTGAAGATCAGGGAGGAACCGTGTCTGGTCCTGCTAATAGCGCGTATTGGCCAAGCAGGGCGTGGTTCACGGATCTGCTAGATCTGCTGGTGGTAAATCCAGTGCAGTTGCCCGAGATTCCGAACATAATCTCCCAGGCCAAGGGATGCTTCCTACACGAGCGTCCCGAAATATTATTGACTGCGTGGTTGTTGTCAAACAACGTTCCACGTCGGGAGGCTTTTCTCGACAGGCTGCTGATTTCATCGCGGCTGCGAGAAGGAGGCCAACTTTCAAGTCATATAACGACACGGTTAACGGATTTGCAGACTGGTGTGAGGAAAGGGGATTGTACCTTTCATTCCACTATTCAGCAAATAGCAGACTTTCTCTGTGAGCTGTTCTTTTCAGAACTAGCTCCTATCACAATTGCTGGATACAAGTCAGCTTTGGCATCAGTTATCCCTTGTCTAGCCAACAGGGATAGTCCAGAGGTGGCCCAGTTGAGTGTGATGGTGAAGGGAATGAGCAATCTCCGACCGAGACAACCGGTAGTCATTCCAGCCTGGAGTCTATCTTTAGTGCTTAATGTACTGGCCAAGCACCCTTTCGAACCGTTGCATTCGGCTAGTCTAAAGCATTTGACTCTAAAGGCGGTCTTTCTATTGGCAGCTTCCTCAGCTAGACGGCGCAGTGAGATCCATGCACTTTCAGCAGAGAGGGACCGATTTATTGTCTCCGGGACAGTTGTAGATTTCCATGTTATTCCAATTTCTGACCCCGAATCCGGGACGCGTGTTAACAACGAAATATGCCAGATTGATCGCCTTTCTTCAACCCAGGCGATCGGCAGATATGAAATAAGGTGTTGGCTATACAGTTTTTGAACACGAAAATCGGCTGACGTCGTTCTCCATATTACCCAAGCAGGTGACGTCACACCCGAGTTATCTCAGATTTTTATGTGAAGAAAATGTTTCATTAATTCGCGCATCTGATTCTGGGTGCTGCGTACTGTATTGGTACCAGAATTTTTTTTCAAGTTTTACGTGTTATCACGATCTGTTTGCATTGATCGGTGGTTTCAAAATTCTTGATTAAGATGTGTGGTCTGCGGTTTTACCATGTTTTACAGCAGTTTGTTTCATTTTGTTGTTTCTTCACATATCGTTTTGGCCTTCGTTAGGAGTATAATTTATATTAATTAGTAAATATACCCCGAATGCTATGCGATATGGTTCCTTGTTACGTTTATACATCCGTCAGGATCAGTATATGGGTGTATCATGTCCGCTTCGTTCTTGTCATCATAGTCAATGCGATCTTTGCTGTGACGTTGCGGGGTGGGGTGCTGGAGGGTTCCAATTAATTTACGGTCAATATGTTTGAAAATTATTTGTCTGCCTTCCTTCCGTTCCTGTTTTGTTCCGCTTGCTTATTGTAGGTTTGTGCTTATTTATAGGCCAAGCCCCGCCATCATGTGAAGAGTGGCACAAGTTTGTAAAGGTCGTGTGCAAGGACCATGTCTGCTTTAAATGTGCCAAATGTAATCTTGATAATAGGTGTGACGTTTGTGCAGTGTAACCGACCGATATGATGGTCAAGTTCCTTTCCCAGAAGGATTTGGCAGGGTCTGAAGCGGGGTCAGGCAGTAGGAAAGTAAATCGTGGAGCGTCCGATTCGGCCTCTGGGGGCGTTCCACATTGCGGAGATGGCACCTCCGGCGTGGTTTGGACCTGCGTCCTTCCTACGCTGGTGTCATCCCTGCTACTGAAAGTTGCAGGGCAGTCTCTTCGCGTGCTTGGTACAGACCCTGGCCTTGGATAGGGTTCTGGACTGGCCACCGAGGGAGCCGTCTCATACGGCTCCCTGGCAGTCCCGTCAGGCTCTGGGCTGACGGGTTCTGTTTCTCTGCGGCCACCTCCGGGTGGTCCAGTACACCTGGCAGTCCCGGCGGGCTCTGGCCTGACGGGTTCTGTTTCTCTGCGGCCACCTCCGGGTGGTCCAGTACAGGGTTCGTAGGCATGTATGGAAGTCTGGAAAAAGTATGGAAATTTAGGAAAGCCTTTTCCAGGGCTGGAAAAAGTATGGAAATTTAAATTTTGGGCCAACTGGTATAGAAAATGTATGGAAAATTAAAATATCGGCAATCGTAATTTTTCCAACCGCCATTTTTTTGTTTACAACGAAATGTCGCGTTTCCGCCAGTCTCGCGAGAATCTAATTCGAT
The DNA here is from genome assembly GCA_034401795.1 of Chaetoderma sp. LZ-2023a. Taxonomy (NCBI): domain Eukaryota; kingdom Metazoa; phylum Mollusca; class Caudofoveata; order Chaetodermatida; family Chaetodermatidae; genus Chaetoderma; species Chaetoderma sp. LZ-2023a. The sequence continues at coordinate 46,959,113 of CM067359.1, forward strand.
TGGGTCCCAGTCGCGTCTTACAATACTGTAGAAAACCGCCTATTACCGGGAACATCTCGCGGTTGTTGAGCAATACGTGCCTGAACATGTTCAATTACAGCGCAATAAAAATGAGCGAATCGGCAGTCATCTGTCAAATAGTACAGAGTGTGAGAAGTCAAAACAATGAAATAATTTGCTAGATTGCCATTTTTTGTGATACAGTAAACATGGGAATGTGCAAGTATTCTAGTGTTTGGAAAACTAACGATAAATATAATGATTGGATTTTACTGGACAACACATCAAACTCGCGTGCCAAATGTAGTGTTTGCAATAAGTCTTGACATCGGGAATATGGGCGAAGTGGCTCTTGTTAGCCACATGTCGGGGAAAAAACATGAGACACCGACAGAAGTTCATCTAAAGCCAGCGCTGAAAGTTACAGATTTCTTTGGTTCAAGATAAGAATATTTTACATTTTCACATTGATAGTACCAGAATCATTTAGAAGCGTAGCAATTTGATATCGCCCAACGTTAGATGATCCCAACTTTGCTCGGAGTCACGGTAAAATATTATTACTGCCCGACAGCTCTTTCGTATCGCGAGGTCTCTTATGTTGGCGCGTTATCGAGTGAAAATAATGAGAATTCCTCCTGTTGCTATGGCGATATGATCAGCTATGGTAACTTAAATTTAAAATAAATTAGTGTATGTGTATATGTGCAGGGTTTAACTTGTCATCTAAAGGGGGTGGGGGCGGGGGGTTGAGGTGAGGGTGGCCCTCAACAAATAATTGTGGGTGTCTCAAGCTCAACTTTGCAGGAGAGCTGTTGCATATTTTGAAAATAATTTGAATGGAAACTATTGCTGCAACAGTTTCCAGTCAAATTATTTTCAAAATATTCAACAAAAAATGTGCTGCTGTTATGAAATTCATATCTGGTTTGCATCCTGAAAAACACTTGAGCCACTCCTAGACAATATATGGTTCCCAGAGCGACTCATAGACAATATGCGGTTCCCAATCTTGATTTTGGGGCTATATACCCTCAAAAATCCATTTATAATGAGAAATCATGTGTATGTGTGACACACTGTGTGTCTTTGTGTGTATGTTGATATTTCTGGCTATATAAGATTAAGATATCTCCTATGATCTTTTAATAGTGTGTTTTGATAGGATAGCTGTTGAATATTTTGAAAATAATTTGACTGGAAGCTACTGCTTACAGCAGCAACAGTTTCCAGTCAAATTATTTCAAAATATTCAACAAAAAATGTGCTGCTGTAATGAAATTCATATCTGTGTGTGCACGCGCTGTGCTTTAATATTCTTGTGACAATTATTTATATATGCAGTTTGTTATTGTCCTCAGGTCCTCCACTACTGCGGTTGCTTCAGTTCCACAGGCAAAAGTGTGCACGCTGTGTTTTGATATTCTTGTTTTATAAAGTTTAATAAAGTTTATATATGATAATATGATGAACTTAGTAACTGTGTTTGTTTTTTGTCTGATTGAAAGTCCCAAAATGAGGTCTGGAAAATTTGAAATTGAGTCTGGAAAAGGTATGGAATTTAATTCTACTGAAGGTGTATGAACCCTGCAGTAGCGGTGGCCGGTCCGTCAGGCATGGGATTGTCCGCCAGGACGGTTCCAGTGTTTCCTCGTCTGGTGACGACTCTTCGGGGTCTGAAGATGAGGAGTCCGAGGAGGAGCGATTGGTGCGGCCTGAGATGCCGCGGGCGGAGAGCATGGAGGTCGATTCCGTCCTGGAAGGAAGCGCCCTCCATCTGTCTGGCTTGGCGCAAGCCAGGACAGTGGTTCCGCCCGTGGTTGAGGCCACTCCGGTACCGGGCACCAGTCCAGTGATGGTTGGTTTGGCGCCAATCGACATGGTGACGGGTGTGGCTGGCCAAGTGTGGTATGTACCTATTTCGCCTGGTCCAGCGGTCACACATGGGGTGCTGTTGGCGCCCGTGTATGGCCACGGTTATTCAACCGCTACGGGTCCGCATGGTTTTCCGTGCAGGCCTACCTACTCCATGGACTGGTGTTTTCCATTGGGTGGCGCCGGAACCTTGTGGTACCGGAGTTCCTGGGGTATCAGCAATGGCTCCTAGCCGGGAGGCCGTTGCTGGTAGGGCCATGAGTACGTCAGCGGGTGACGTGTTCATGGGAGACAGACTGGTCTGAGGCTCTGGCTTGGCCAGCCAGGGTGGACCCGGCTGTGGTTTCGACCACGGCCGAAGAGGATGCACCACGTCCATCGGTTGCATCGATTAGGAGGGGATCTTGCCTGCAGCCCGGATCCAGTCTATTGGACTGGATCCAAGGTTTATGGAGCTGTTAGATGCTATTTATAGCAAGCATCTCCTGACCAAGGGCCAGCTCCTTACTGCCTTTAGGGAGGTGCGGGCGAGATGTATTCCACGGGTGGAATACGACAAATATGGTGTGGTGGTACCAGCGGTCACTGAGGATAATCGCTGGGTACTTGGGGCCCAGAGTGCTGGAGCGGATAGCCCCGCTCCGGCGCTGGTGGATAAATCCCAGGTTCACCATGAGGACGTCCTGGCCCTATGCGATAGTGGGTGAGAGTAGCAATGAGTGCTGTAAATCACTCTTATCGCCTTCTTCAGACGGTGTGGGCTGAAGCGGGGGGCAGCCCACCTGTGGCTCTAGCGTACGTAAATGACGTCTTGGTGCTGTCCATGGACGCATTGGCGAGGGTGCAGGCGCATGTGACAAAGCATAGGAGGCAGATGGTCCTTGACCATATGCGTCAGGCTACCGCCGTTGGGGAGCGTTTGCTTGGAACGCCCCTGAATGGCCCTAGCATTTTTGGTAGCCAAGCGTGGGCCATCTTAGAAGACACTGCCAACATCGTGCAGAATCGGTTAGCTGTTAATCTGCAGCTAGACAGGGACTGTGGCCAAGCCACTAACCGGGCAACCTTCTAAGAAACAGAAGAAGCATAAAAGCAAGGCGAAAGCCAAGCCTAGTGCTGCTTCTGCTTCTACTGGGTCTTCTCAGCCGCCTCCGGCGAAGAAAGCTAAGAAGGGTGTGGAGGATCCTACCCACCCCAATGTTGCTCCTGATCGCCCGAGAGGCGGGAAGGGTAAGGGTAAGTCCTCAAAGGGCGGAAAGAAGGGGGGCTCCCTTCGTATCTTCCTGGACCACGCCTGTGCGGCAGGAACAGCGGTGCCGGTTAAAGCGGTCAAGCCAAAACCAAAGTGGTATTCTTTCTCTCTCTCGTCAAGAGAGGGGGGGGGGGGGGGAGCGGATCGCGAGCCAGACACCCTCCATAGGCGTCAATGCATCTATAGTGGGTGGAAGGCTCATGCGTTTCGGCGAGGTGTGACGTCAGACAGTCTGGTCCTAGGATGGCTAACCCAGGGATACATGTCGGGGTGGTGGGATTTTCCACCACAAAATCTGTCTTTGGCACCAGTCTGGACTCCCGTACCAAGGGAGCTAGACAAGTTAGAAGCCATTCAAAACGAAGTGGTAGGTTTGCTTCTGAAGGGAGCAATAAAACCAGCAAACCAGAACACTCCAGGCTTCTATTCAAACATGTTCCTTGTCCCCCAAGAGCACAGGGGGGTGGAGAGCCGTTCTCAATCTCAGGCCATTGAATTGGTTTGTCCAGACGCCTTGGTTTCAGATGGAAACTCTGAGGTCGGTAATGGCAGGATTGAGGAAAGGAATGTGATGTGTATCGATTGATCTGAAAGATGCATATTTCCACATTGTCACAGGTTTCTGAGATTTGCGTTTCAGAATCAAGTATGTGAGTTTGTAGTCCTCCCATTCGGCCGGTCGACAGCTCCACAGGTTTTCACCATAGTGGTCCTTGCGGTGACAGCGTTTCTCAGAAGAGAGAACGTGGCGCTTCACACATACATAGACGATTGGCTTATCAAGGCGGACATGCCAGCCAAGTTAGAGGTGGATACCGCTCTGACTCTGAAATTGCTTTCATATCTAGGCTGGATAGTCAACAAGGAGAGATCCGAGTTGATACCCACTCAACAGTTCATTTATATAGGGATGCGATTCGATCTCGAGGAGGGCAGGGTTTACCCATCAGAGCCCAGAGTGGTGTCTCTGTTAGCCATCCTCAAGAGTTTTCGATTGGGAAACCACATTCAGGCAAGGCAGTTTCTTCAGATGCTGGGCATGGTGGTCTCCATGGAGCAGGTACTCCTGTACGCTGCTCTGATACGAAGACCTATCCAGTTGTATCTGATGTCTTTGTGGAAACAGAGAACACAACCCCTGTCAAAGCTGGTGCCAGTTTTGGAGCCAATAATGTCGCATCTTGTGTGGTGGTAAAAGCGTCAGAATTTCCTAGTAGGAGTTTCGCTGCACCTACCCCACCCCCAGCTGTCCGTGTACACGGTTGCATCGCTGGAGGGGGGAGGGGGGGGGAGAGTCAGCTGCATATCAATCTGTTGGAAATGATGGCAGTGGAACTGGCGTTGGAAATGTTTCTTCCAAAAGTCAGGGGCAAGGTGATATTGATATGGTCGGACAACTCGACAGTAGTATCATACATAAATCGCGAAGGCGGGACTAAGTCACCCACACTGTATGAAGGTGTGGCACTTGATTCAATGGTGCAGGAATTACTCGGTTGTTTTGAAAGCAGCTCACATTCCTGCGCGATTGAACATTCTGGCGGATGCTTTGTCTCGCAGACAGAGGATTCTGCTGACAGAATGGTCACTCAACCCTCCAGTTCTTCACAGGATCTTCGAGCATTAGGGCAAACCCAACGTGGACTTGTTCGCCACAAAGGAAAAATGCTCAAACCTTGACTTATGTCTCGCCGATTCCAAATCCAAATGCCGTCGATACAGACGCTCTGGCGATAAGCTGGAGAGGGATGCACGCTTACGCGTACCTGGCCACCATTCTTCTGCTGAAGATATTGATGAAGATCAGAGAGGAACCGTGCCTGGTCCTGCAAATAGCCCCATATTGGCCCAGCTGGTCGTCGTTCACAGATCTTCTGGATCTGCTGGTGGACAATCCAGGACAGTTACCCGAGATTCTGAACATAATCTCCCAGGCCAGGGATCGCTTCCTACACGAACATCCCGAAATGTTGAAATTGACTGCGTGGATGTTATCAAACAACGTTCCATGTCAGAAGGTTTTCTCGACAACCGGCGAAATTCATCGCAGCTGCGAGAAGGAGGTCAACCTTCAAGTCATATAACCACAAGGTTAACAAATTTGCAGACTGGTGTGAAGGAAAGGGTATTGATACCTTTCAATCCACTATTCAGCAAATAGCAGACTTTCTCTGTGAGCTGTTCTATTCAGGACTGGCTCCTGTCACAATTGCTGGATACAAGTCAGCTTTGGCATCAGTTATCCCTTGTCTAGCCAACAGGGATAGTCCAGAGGTGGCCCAGTTAAATGTGATGGTGAAGGGAATGAGCAATCTCCGACTCAGACAACCGGTAGTCATTCCAGCCTGGAGTCTATCTTCAGTGCTTAATGTACTGCTTTAACTCTAAAGGCATTTTTTCTATTGGCAGCTTCCTCAGCGAGAAGGCGCAGTGAGATCCATGCGCTTTCAGCAGAGAAGGACCAATTTATTGTCTCCGAAGAGGGTCTGCATCTACTGCCAAGAGCAGAGTTTATGTCAAAGAATCAATCTTTGAAATATCCCGGCAAACCGATCATTATACCGAAACTAACTAGGTTTGATCGTGATGCCAGTGTCTCCTGCCCAGTCCGTGCTTTGACTAAGTACAAAAGACGGAATGCATACAAACTACCCGCGAGATTGCGACTGGGCACCAGGTGCAATGCGGTATGGCACCAGGTGCAATGCGCAATGGCACACGATGTTAGAGGAATAGCCGCCTCGACTGCCCTTTACAATGGTGTTCCATTAGAGGGCATCATGGCTGTTGCACAATGGCACTGAGAGTCCTCTTTCATGGATTACTATATAAGGGATGTGTCAGACTCCGCCAATCCACTCGCTTTAGCTGTTTTGAAACGATAGTTAAACGGCCACACTGCTCCTCCCTTTTGGTATTTGAAAATGCAAAAGTTAGGGGCAGACATGGTCAAGCGAGGAGATTACAACCAAGATTGTGTCACGGATGGTCGAACAAATGATTGGTTGAAGGCTCCACATCTGGAATCCAATAATCATAAGGTAATTCAAGATTGAGAGTTTTTTGTATTATGTTTACATATCATGATCATTCATCTGATATATTCATGCTCATTCCCAGGCTAATGTATGCTAAGAGCAGTTATCCCTCTTTGCATATTCGTGTTTCTGGCGAGATACATGTTCGTGAGTTATCTCCCTTTTTCTTAGGAGAAAAAAGGGTGGGTGGGGTGCGGTGATGCGAATGTGATTCGGTCGCTTTAACTAGATGGTCCTTTTGTAGGTCTCCATTTATCAAGTTTTAAGTCGAGAGAGATCTTTCTCCAAGGGGTAAAAGAGGCATTTGATGGCTTGCCCTTTCCCACCAGGTTACTGACTAAATCTGGTGTTATCAGAAGTAATAGAATGGTAAGTATTGATCGAAGGAGAATGAAGGAAATTTTAATTTCCCTTTCTCCGAGATCTAACAATACTTACCATTCTATTACGGACCCTGCCTCCCAGCCCCACGGAGGCAAGCCATAGGTATTCTCTTGTTTGGTAGCTATGCAAACAATATGAGCCTCACTGGCAGATGGGTACCCGTTTATTGGGAACCGGGTACCCGGTTCCAGGAGCTGGTAATGCTTACGAAGTCTAGATTCTTAGAGCCAGCTATCAGGATAGCTTGTTATCAGAAGTAATAGAAAGGTAAGTATTGTTAGATCTCAGAGAAGGAGAAATTGAAATTGCCTTCAGTCATGAATGGTTTACTTAAACTGATATACAATGCATTAGCATGCTGTATATCTAATGATCTCAAATACAAATGCATTATACTGCATAGTTTATGTACAGTATGTATATCCTAGAACTAAATGGTCTCCCATTGTCAAAGATATATCTTCAGTTGCTCAAGAGTGTACAAGATATAGCAGTTGTCTGTTGCAGAAGCAACATCATACAATTCCACACCTGTATCAAGGTGCGATATAAAGGTTTTGTATGAAAGATGTTGACCATTTATCTTGCTATCTAAAACCATAAATTTGTTATACTCTTAAACATTTAACCAGCAAATTTGTTCCAGGAAATTTCCATTGATTCATAGAAAATGTCCATTTGCAGACCAAGAGGAGTATTTTTTAAAACTTACCAGTGGAATAACTGAAGAAGCTGTTTCTGTCCGCCTTTAGTCTTAGCCATACCATTCTGATGTCAATATTCTATCTTTTGCAGTGTCAATGTCAAAGAAACTGGTCTACGATAGCACCATCTCCCACCAAATTTGTTGAAAAATGAACACCAGTTCATCTTTTAATTTAAAGGTGCATATTCACACCAAAATGCTTGAAAATAAAATTCTTGAAATTATATACTTTTAGAGGCTTAAATTTTCTAGCTCAATGTAATGACATGAAATAAATCTTAACATATGACAAATTTTGTAGGTTTAGTTGTGAATTTGAATCTTTAATTTGAAAATTTAAAATTTTGACAGAGTGGTAATGGTTAAAGGGTTAAAAACAAGTGGATAAGATAGGCTTTACGCTTATCTAACGCAGTCACGCCGTCGCTAATTTCTAATATCACATTTTTATGTAATTTTATTTTTCAGAAACTTGTGTGGTTCACGTGTCCGTGTAGAACACTCTAGAGGACGGTCACGGCGAGGTGGCGGTGGAGGTTGGCGTGGTGGCGGCGGCAGAGGAGGTGGTGGAGGCTTTCGTGGTGGACGGGGCTTTAATTCAGATGACCGTTGCTATGAATGCGGTGGGACCGGCCATTATGCTTATGACTGTCCACGATCGTCATCATCATCATCAAGACGTGGAGGAGGAGGAGGAGGTGGAGGTTATGGTGGAGGAGGAGGTGGTGGCCGTCGAGGAGGCTCGTATCGTTCTAGGTGCGTTTCTATTGATTACATTGTCCCATATTTCAGATCTAGGGCAGCAATGGCTTCCAGTTATATTTAGCTCAGCATTTTAAATTTCAAATTTGGTCAAGAAAAACAAAATATTTCCTATATTAAATCTGCATCTGCTGAGAAAGAGAAGGGTATTTCTGAAAATTTACCAATTTATTCAATTATCGAGCCAGACATTCCAGTGGTAAATTTTCAAAAATACTCTTCTCTTTACCTGCTAATGGACATTCCACAAAACTACTGTAGAGGCATTTTTTGGCTAGTTTGGTCATTAAAGGGTTAATCAGAATGGTTATTCTCGCCCTGTATGGGAATGAAGGTATTGCATTCGTGTCTGTGTGTCCAGAGATGTATCTCAAGACCTGCTCATCCAATTGGACTCCTTTTAACCCTTACCACTCTCATGTCAAAATTTAAATTTTTCAAATTAAATTAAAAGTTGTACAGGTATTCATTTTTTAACAAATTTGGTGAGAGATGGTCCTGTCGTAGATAGCAACACCTTCCACCAAAATTGTTGAAAAATGTACACCAGTTTCTACTATTGACACAGTAAAAGATAGAATATTAACATCAGCGTTGTAAAGGTTAACAAAACAAGGGATATAACTATGAAAGAGGATTTCCAGGCTTTGGGCCGTGATCCAGATAAAAAACACACCCAGATCTGATAAGATTCTGAATCTATAGATATCTTGGAAATTAATAGTTCTATATCATATGGTACAGTTATTAGGTAAGGGTGTGACTATACAATAGGAATCCACAACGTTGGTTATGATGATTCAGACAGGGGTCAAATTGTTAGAAAATTTGAAGTCATCCATGGCAATGATCTGACATTGAATGAGGGCATCTAAACTTAACCGAGGTCACCCTTTCATAATAAGCTATGCAAATTTCCAGGATTTGAATTCATCCATGAATGACATCGCTTAAAATTGAGGTTGTCCATAGCAATTTGAGGTCTTAAAGATGTTGTGAGGACTAGATACCCGATCGCTCTGATTAACTTGACAATCATAATACAGATTCTCCTTTACTAGAAGAACAAAATGCTTTTTAAATTTGTGTAATCGGCCCAGCCACAGCTGAGATAAGCATATAGCAACCACCTTGACAACCAAATGTTTTTAGCTATCGCGCTAGAGTTGTGACGTCACACCAGGATGACACCAATTCCTATTAGTCTAGATTATTCTCTCGGGGATCATAGCTAGGCTCTACTGCTGCGCGTATTAGGCACCTATGCACCTATTCTTTGACAATTCATTGTACACACGGGGACACTACATTGTTCTAGATGCACAACGGTTCAATAATATCGAAGTTGATGATATTTTAGTTGATTAAACGTAAAGGACAGACCGCATGGTCACGGTGCCTAACATCACAATTCTAACGTACATGCCTGTTAGAGGTGACAGTAAGATTTCGTGTACGTGAATTAGGCTATACTCAATCAAACCCACACACTTCTTGGAATACAATTCTACAAATGCATATATATCTTATCTTTCTGGATTGACTGCAGAGATTTTGCATAGATGATAGGCATGCATGTACACAAATATACAGCTTTTTAAATGATAGTTAAGTAGGCCTACACCACTCAGTACACATACGATCGCAATTTACCATTGTGTAGGCTAATGAATAAATTTATGATTGCAATATAGCAGTTACTCCAGTTATGTGTTTAAAATTAACTAAAATGTCGGGTAAATATAAATCTAATTTAAACTAATCTATTTGCGTATAGTCTACATTGATATTATATTATTGAGAGTACACGGTTTGTTTACAATTTAGGCAGCGGTCGAGATAGGTAGCGAGGCTTTCACTGCCGTCCGCACGCTTATAGTACAGTTTGAATAACATATACTGTTGAATATTTTGAACGTAATTGGATTGGATTTCAACCCAAATTGTGTTCAAAATATTCAACATAACGTTTCTTGTAGCGTGTTCATATGGTTCTAACTAACATATTTGTGTCTTTGATTTGGAAGCATTTAAACTTATTTATGATCTGCACTGTAAATAAAGATGATACGCTAGCGACCTCTGAACATCTGTCAGTTCACCTACCTATTTAAAATTTGTTCATCCGCTACAGTTTTGCTTTTTCATAACATTGAAATATGAGTGTATGCTACTTCCTTGTATAGAAGAAGCTGGTTTGAAAACAATATAGTTCATATGGTTGTCACATGCATTGAGATATTGTCGACTTTCCGCATTGCTCATGGTTTACAGTAGTTATAAGCCTTTTATTATGCGAATATAGCTATCCATGAAACAATTAAAAATGAGTAAATATCATAATAGATTTTTTAAATTCACGATTTTTTATTTCTTGAAGACTTAGCTTCAATCTGACATAATTTATGTTATGGTAGGTGAAGTCTATCCTGTTAAACGCACGTTTTAAAATATGTTACCTTTGTACTACAGACAGAGAAATATTGACCCAGCTCACAGCGCCTTTCCCCGTGTGACGTCACAGCGAGTGGTGATGTGATTAAGATTGAGGCGTCATTTAATCTCGTTATTTGGGCTGCCTAACATATTTTTTTCACTCCAAAGTGGCGCTATTGTGTTTAAATAGTGTAGTAGACCATACAAATTAATTGAAACTCGTTATCGACCGCAAGTCCTCACAAGGCCTTTAAAAACAGATGATTTTAACTACTGGATCAAAACAATCCTGAAAATCAGAGGGAAAATTTACAATGTGACAAAAAATGGGAAGGCGAGGATCTGCAATCAGTGATTGATTGCTCTTCTATATTGGGAGGTTTTCTTGTATGTGTGAAAGATTTAAAGGGTTTCTTGTATGTGTGAAGGATTGGGAGGGTTTCTTGTATGTGTGAAGGATTGGGAGGGTTTCTTGTATGTGTGAAGGATTGGGAGGGTTTCTTGTATGTGTGAAGGATTTATGAGGGTTTCTTGTATGTGTGAAGGATTGGGAGGGTTTCTTGTGTGTGTGAAGGATTGGGAGGGTTTCTTGTATGTGTGATGGATTGGGAGAATTTCTTGTATGTGTGAAGGATTGGAAGGGTTTCTTCTATGTGTGAAGGATTGGGAGGGTTTCTTGTGTGTGTGAAGGATTGGAAGGGTTTCTTGTATGTGTGAAGGATTGGGAGGGTTTCTTGTATGTGTGAAGGATTGGGAGGGTTTCTTGTGTGTGTGAAGGATTGGGAGGGTTTCTTGTGTGTGTGCAGGATTGGGAGGGTTTCTTGTATGTGTGAAGGATTGGGAGGGTTTCTTGTATGTGTGAAGGATTGGGAGGGTTTCTTGTATGTGTGAAGGATTGGGAGGGTTTCTTGTATGTGTGAAGGATTGGGAGGGTTTCTTGTGTGTGTGAAGGATTGGGAGGGTTTCTTGTATGTGTGAAGGATTGGGAGGGTTTCTTGTATGTGTGAAGGATTGGGAGGGTGTCTTGTATGTGTGAAGGATTGGGAGGGTTTCTTGTATGTGTGAAGGATTGGGAGGGTTTCTTGTATGTGTGAAGGATTGGGAGGGTTTCTTGTATGTGTGAAGGATTGGGAGGGTTTCTTGTATGTGTGAAGGATTGGGAGGGTTTCTTGTGTGTGTGAAGGATTGGGAGGGTTTCTTGTGTGTGTGAAGGATTGGGAGGGTTTCTTGTATGTGTGAAGGATTGGGAGGGTTTCTTGTATGTGTGAAGGATTGGAAGGGTTTCTTGTGTGTGTGAAGGATTGGGAGGGTTTCTTGTATGTGTGAAGGATTGGGAGGTTTTCTTGTATGTGTGAAGGATTGGGAGGGTTTCTTGTGTGTGTGAAGGATTGGGAGGGTTTCTGGTATGTGTGAAGGATTGGGAGGGTTTCTTGTGTGTGTGAAGGATTGGGAGGGTTTCTTGTATGTGTGAAGGATTGGGAGGGTTTCTTGTGTGTGTGAAGGATTGGGAGGGTTTCTTGTGTGTGTGAAGGATTGGGAGGGTTTCTTGTATGTGTGAAGGATTGGGAGGGTTTGTTGTATGTGTGAAGGATTGGGAGGGTTTCTTGTGTGTGTGAAGGATTGGGAGGGTTTCTTGTGTGTGTGAAGGATTGGGAGGGTTTCTTGTGTGTGTGAAGGATTGGGAGGGTTTCTTGTATGTGTGAAGGATTGGGAGGGTTTCTTGTATGTGTGAAGGATTGGGAGGGTTTCTTGTGTGTGTGAAGGATTGGGAGGGTTTCTTGTGTGTGTGAAGGATTGGGAGGGTTTCTTGTGTGTGTGAAGGATTGGGAGGGTTTCTTGTGTGTGTGAAGGATTGGGAGGGTGTCGTGTGTGTGAAGGATTGGGAGGGTTTCTTGTGTGTGTGAAGGATTGGGAGGGTTTCTTGTATGTGTGAAGGATTGGGAGGGTTTCTTGTGTGTGTGAAGGATTGGGAGGGTTTCTTGTATGTGTGAAGGATTGGGAGGGTTTCTTGTATGTGTGAAGGATTGGGAGGGTTTCTTGTATGTGTGAAGGATTGGGAGGGTTTCTTGTATGTGTGAAGGATTGGGAGGGTTTCTTGTGTGTGTGAAGGATTGGGAGGGTTTCTTGTTTGTGTGAAGGATTGGGAGGTTTTCTTGTATGTGTGAAGTATTGGGAGGGTTTCTTGTATGTGTGAAGGATTGGGAGGGTTTCTTGTATGTGTGAAGGATTGGGAGGGTTTCTTATATGTGTGAAGGATTGGGAGGGTTTCTTGTGTGTGTGAAGGATTGGGAGGGTTTCTTGTGTGTGTGAAGGATTGGGAGGGTTTCTTGTGTGTGTGAAGGATTGGGAGGGTTTCTTGTGTGTGTGAAGGATTGGGAGGGTTTCTTGTATGTGTGAAGGATTGGGAGGGTTTCTTGTATGTGTGAAGGATTGGGAGGGTTTCTTGTATGTGTGAAGGATTGGGAGGGTTTCTTGTATGTGTGAAGGATTGGGAGGGTTTCTTGTGTGTGTGTGTGTGTGTGTGTGTGTGTGTGTGTGAAGGTGCTAATGCAAACTAATTACCTGTTGTCTTGCTTGTGAGGTAGCTCCTCAGTAATGTCATCATTTGGGAATGAAAAATTATTCCCACCTATGTAAAAACCTTCAGGGAAATGATCTGTCGGTAAATTGTGTGGCCCTTGATGGCTTGAACCATTTGAATGTTGACAATGGAGTAATCGATGATGATCTGCCACTGAAGTATATGATGTCATAATCAGTTGTGTCACATGTAGGCTGAGGTCACTGTCATAATGACATATTATAACTCTGTCATGAAGTTCGAAAAGTATGTCAACTCATGTATGAATTGTGTTTTCAGTGGATTTGCAACTTACTAAACATTCTCATTTGTGTTGTATATTTTGAAATTAATTTGGCTGTGAGCTGGCCAACAACAGCCCCCAATTAAATTAGTTTCAAAATATTCAAAAGCTTACCCATATAATTACGCTGAAATTGTGGTTCTGGGAATTCATGATTCAAAGTATATAAAATAAAATTGATTCCAACACACAAAGTGGGCGTGGCATAGCTAGAAATGGGCGAGGCATAGCTAGAAATGCATCCCGCGAGACTATTGAATGTTCACATTTACCATGAGATAATCTGACATAAAAGACGTATGGGAATGTGTTTATAACATTAACCCACAAATTTGTTCAAACAATTTCAATTTTAAAATGTCCATTTGCAGACCAAAGTAAGACTATTTAAAAAATTTACCACTGAAATGACTGGCTCGGTTATCGAGCCAGTCATTCAAGTGGTACTTTTCTAAAATAATCTTCTTGTTCTGCAAATGGACATTTCTCAAGACCCCTGGCAGAAGCCATTTTTTGGCTAATATATTATGAATGTTAAATGGTTAATGATCAGTCCGGCCTTGGCACTGGGTGTGATGAATGTCTATTTATAAGATAAGTTTGTTACCACTGAAATGACTGTGTTGATAAGCGAACATGTCCTAGTGGACAAAAATACTCTTATCTTACTAATGGACATTCAGAGAGCAAATAATTGGATTTTCTTGATCAATTTTGAGCATTAGCCGGTTTAAAGACACATTATCTGCTGTGTTCATCCGTGAAGGTTTTTCTAAAATGTATTTTCTTAACCCTTTCAAATCCGGGAAAAGTATATTGTTTACAATATCAACTTATTTTGTTGAATATTTTGAAATTGATTATTTTGAAATTAATTTAACTGGAAGCCGTTGAAACCTAGTTATTTCCCTGTGTGGTTGCCTTGAAATGAGATATGGGGAATTCATCAGTGAATGGGTTAATAGTCAATTGTTGGATACCTTCTGTTACTGAGTCATAGGTGAATTATAATGTACTCTGTATAACCTATTAGTTATAAATATTTTCTTATGCGTGCCTGTTTTTAATTTTAATTCCAAAATATTATTTTGATTCTTTAAAAATAGTTCTTACCCTTTGTGTCCCGACTTCAAAAAAGTTCATCAAAGCACCTGAATATTTTGAAAATGATTTGTCTTCATGAGCCAAAATTCAAGGAAGCCAAGTTTTTTTCAAAATAACTAACCTTTTACATATTATGTGTGATATTCTTGATAAATTTGATTGTTATGTCCCTGACATGTAACCTGATCTTAATGGTATTCATTAATAAATCCAAAAATCTTAGATAACACTGATAATTTATTATCCTATTCCAGGGCCCTGGGGTGTCATTTAGTAGAAATTATAATTATTCTCACTAAATTTCATTATCAATACATTGCAGAGAATATTTGAACGAATGAGATTTCTGATTCTTCATACACCTGATTACTCATCGTCTAGAATCTCAGATCATTCAGGTTGCTGCTGACTACGCATAAAACACCGTCTGACGGTTGCCTGAGCAGTCAGCTCATGTTATGTTCATTGTCTGCATCTTGAGTCTCTTACATGAATCGTCAGTCATTTCACTCAGTTGTTGTGCAGTGTATGATCTGAAATATAAGTCAATCAATCGTGATACACTCCTGCCCATTAATCTGCACATGTATCATGCTCGAACATGTCGAATTGAAATACGTCGTTCAGTATACAGTAAGTTTTCAATAGCTGAAAATGGTGGCTACGGTAATGTGACAGTAAGTCCTAAATGTATGAGAACATTCAGCTGTAGTTGTATAATTTAAGTAAGATTTATATTTGATAACTGTTTTAAACGTATCTTAAATATTAATTGTATCTGTTGTTCTTTCCTGGTAAATATTTCGTTTCAGAATTAGGCCATGCGGACTAAGTGTACAATCAAAAACCTGCTTCGAAAAACACCTGTCATTTAGGCTCCATAGATTTTTTTTGTTTTTTGGCCATTTAAAGAGCAGAAATAACGAATTCTTTATCATGTTGGGAAGATGTTGAATATTTTGAGACTTATTTGACTGGGAACTGTTCTTGTCTATCTGGCAGAAACAGCTGACCATCAGATTAGTTTCCAAAAATTCAATAGAATTGCTTACATTGTAAAACATTTGTGGTTTCTGGTCTGTACGGCAGTGCTCTCGGTAAGCTTTTCAATAATTGGGTGATCCACTCTTAGAAATTTTGTAAATTGGGTTTTTTGGAAATTAATTGGTTTTTTTAATTAAGTTAGTATACATTATTAGCAACAGAACTGAACTTAATTGGGTGATTGGCTATTTCAGTACTCATGATGTTAAAAATTAATTGGGTGATTGGCCATTTTTATTGGGTGAAAACGCAAAGAATTGCTTATATTATAAAAGATTTGTGCCTTTCTGGTCTGTAAGGGTTAAAGGATTAAAACCCTTTAACCGACAAAACCCCGAAAAACTAAATTCTTTACGATATAAAACTTATTCTGTTGAATATTTTGAAATTAATTTGCCTGGAAGCAGCAAGGCCTTCCAGTCAATTTAATTTCAACATATTAAAATTTTATTGTATTGTAGCATTGGAATTCATCGGTGAAAGGGTTAAACAACAAATTTGTTCATGAAAATGTTCATTTGCAGACCAAGAGAAGACTATTTTTGAAAATTTAGCACAGGAATGATTGATTGGCTTAGTAATTTCAGAAATAGTCTTCTCTTGGTATGCGGCTCTGCACATTGACTTTTCTCAAGAGAAGCCATTTTTGGACGGCACTGACACAATCTTGTGGGTCAGAATCCTGGCTAGGTGTGGTTTTTAGTGATTCTAGTTTTGACTACTTGTATTCTGTATAATAGGTCGCTGTGGAGAAGTACCATTGTCTGACAGATGACTAGTTTGCTGATTATTTGTATTAGCATTAATATTTATAGTTTTATTTTCTTCTTTTGTTAATATGTTTTGGCTTATGGCTACAGAGTTGCTGGTGTAGAATGTGTTTTCTGATTAATTCTAAATATATCCAGGTACTAATCAGGCGCTCTATATCGTGTACTTACCTATATTTGGTAAAGACATAGAATTTATGAAAAGTTCTGACTTTGTTCATGTTATTGATGATTTTAGATCCAAAAGTCCCCGCAGAAGGAGTTATTCGCGCAGCCGAAGCAGGAGCCAGGGCCGCAGATCACGTAGCGGGTAGGTTTAGAACTATATACCACCAATGAAATTAACCCCTACCATCTGATGTCAATATTCTATCTTTTACTCTATCAATAGCAAAGAAACTGGTATACATTTTTTAGCAATTTTGATGGAAGATGTTGCTGTCATATAAGAAAATCTTTCAGCAATTTTGCTGGACGATGTTGCTGTCATATAAGAACATCTTTCAGCAATTTTGCTGGACGATGTTGCTGTCATATAAGAACATCTTTCAGCAATTTTGATGGACGATGTTGCTGTCATATAAGAACATCTTCCAGCAAATTTGTTGAAAAAGTAACACCAGTTCCTGTTTTAATTTAATCTGAAAATGTAAAATTTTGACAGCGTGTAAATTGGTTAACAGACAGCTCAGATGAACAGTCTAAAGATTTTGATGCCAAAATTGGTTTATATGTATTTTTGGGGGTATGCAGATTTCAAATTGGCCACTATCGGTTACACAGTTTCGCGGTCTTGAGAAATGTCCATTTGCAGACCAAAAGGAGACTATTTTTGAAAATTTATCACTGGAGTAACTGGCTCATTAGCCGAGAACCACTGGGCCGATTTCAATTATATTTGGCAAGGAGCATCCTTAGGGAATAAAGATCCAAGTTTGTTCAAAGGAAGTTGATCGACCAGTTGTACTGGCGGGTATCATGGATTTTGGAAGAAACCTGGCCAGTCGCTTCTTTATGATGGATAGACGTTCCTTTTGGATTTGATGTCCAAGATTTTGGGTGAAAAGGGGTGTTTTAATGCAAAAACTTATAATTTTTGTCAATTTCCTGTTCTTTTACCTTTTCCATAGAGAAAGGTGATTGTAAGTCAAACAAAGTCTAGTTATGGCTTTAATCCTAAAAAATGACTAAATCTTTGATTTAACCATTTAATGGTCAGATTTGGTCAAGAAAATGTAAATATCTGCCTATTGAATGTCCATTTGTAGACCAGGAGAATACAATTTTTTTTAATTTGTCACGAATGACTGGTTTGGTTATCAAGCCAATCATCCCAGTGAAAAAACGTAAAAAATGGTATACTCGTGTCCTGTAAACGGTTTTGGCCGGCTTGACCATTAAAGTGTTAACCATTTTATTGCTAAATTTGGTCAAAAGATACCAAAAGAATTACTTATTGAATGGCCATTTGTTGACCAAGAGACTATTTTTGACAATTTACCACTAATGATTATGTTACGGTTTACCATTGGTAAATTTTCAAAAATAATCTCTTGGCCTGCGATTGGGCAATCCTTAAGACTACTGCAACGGTCAATTTTGGCCAACTTCATCATGAAAGGGATAAGAAATCTTCTGTTGGAAATTTTGAAATTAATTTAACTGTGAGGTGGTGCTATTTTGAGTTAATCAAAAAAGAAATGTTCCTGTAAAGATGTCTTAAGATCGAGACAAATTTCCTGTAAAGATGTCTTAAGATCGAGACAAATTTCCTGTAAAGATGTCTTAAGATTGAGACAAACTTCCTGTAAAGATGTCTTAAGATTGAGACAAATTTCCTGTAAAGATGTCTTAAGATTGAGACAAATTTCCTGTAACGATGTCTTAAGATCGAGACAAACTTCCTGTAAAGATGTCTTAAGATCGAGACAAACTTCCTGTAAAGATGTCTTAAGATCGAGACAAACTTCCTGTAAAGATGTCTTAAGATCGAGACAAACTTCCTGTAAAGATGTCTTAAGATTGAGACAAATTTCCTGTAAAGATGTCTTAAGATTGAGACAAATTTCCTGTAAAGATGTCTTAAGATTGAGACAAATTTCCTGTAAAGATGTCTTAAGATCGAGACAAACTTCCTGTAAAGATGTCTTAAGATCGAGACAAACTTCCTGTAAAGATGTCTTAAGATCGAGACAAACTTCCTGTAAAGATGTCTTAAGATCGAGACAAACTTCCTGTAAAGATGTCTTAAGATCGAGACAAACTTCCTGTAAAGATGTCTTAAGATTGAGACAAACTTCCTGTAAAGATGTCTTAAGATTGAGACAAACTTCCTGTAAAGATGTCTTAAGATTGAGACAAATTTCCTGTAAAGATGTCTTAAGATTGAGACAAACTACCTGTAAAGATGTCTTAAGATTAAGACAAACTTCCTGTAAAGATGTCTTAAGATTGAGACAAACTTCCTGTAAAGATGTCTTAAGATCGAGACAAACTTTCCTGTAACGATGTCTTAAGATCGAGACAAACTTCCTGTAAAGATGTCTTAAGATCGAGACAAACTTCCTGTAAAGATGTCTTAAGATTGAGACAAACTTCCTGTAAAGATGTCTTAAGATTGAGACAAACTTCCTGTAAAGATGTCTTAAGATTGAGACAAACTTCCTGTAAAGATGTCTTAAGATTGAGACAAACTTCCTGTAAAGATGTCTTAAGATTGAGACAAACTTCCTGTAAAGATGTCTTAAGATTGAGACAAACTTCCTGTAAAGATGTCTTAAGATCGAGACAAACTTCCTGTAAAGATGTCTTAAGATCGAGACAAATTTCCTGTAAAGATGTCTTAAGATTGAGACAAATTTCCTGTAAAGATGTCTTAAGATTGAGACAAACTTCCTGTAAAGATGTCTTAAGATCGAGACAAACTTCCTGTAAAGATGTCTTAAGATCGAGACAAATTTCCTGTAAAGATGTCTTAAGATTGAGACAAACTTCCTGTAAAGATGTCTTAAGATCGAGACAAACTTCCTGTAAAGATGTCTTAAGATCGAGACAAACTTCCTGTAAAGATGTCTTAAGATCGAGACGAATTTCCTGTAAAGATGTCTTAAGATTGAGACAAACTTCCTGTAAAGATGTCTTAAGATTGAGACAAACTTCCTGTAAAGATGTCTTAAGATTGAGACAAATTTCCTGTAAAGATGTCTTAAGATTGAGACAAACTTCCTGTAAAGATGTCTTAAGATTGAGACAAACTTCCTGTAAAGATGTCTTAAGATTGAGACAAACTTCCTGTAAAGATGTCTTAAGATTGAGACAAACTTCCTGTAAAGATGTCTTAAGATTGAGACAAACTTCCTGTAAAGATGTCTTAAGATTGAGACAAACTTCCTGTAAAGATGTCTTAAGATTGGAAGCTCATGCCGTGGTTCTGTGGAATCTCCATTTGCAGGTCAAGAGAAGTCTACTTTTTGAAACTTGACACTGGAATGACTGGGTCGGCTATCAAGCAAGTAATTCAATCAGAAAATGTTCAAAAATAATCTACTTCGTTACTTGTCAAGCCATCCAAAACTGATCTCAGAAGTGGTCTTGGATTTTCATTTTATATTTTTTATACATAATGAAACCATTTAAATATTTTTAGCACGCTTGACTGGTTTGATGTGTGAACCAGTCAGCCCAGTGATAAATTTTCAAATAAGGTCTTAGCCTGCAAAAAGACTGTTGACAAGGGAATCATTTCTCGTAGAGATTTCTGTATTTTGAGATGTGCATTATACCTCAGAAATAACTTTAAATGTTTCCAAAACAAAGTAGAACGTCATGTTGAATATTTTGAACTTAATTAATTGTTTGATTGGAAGCCATTGCTGACTAAGGTAGCAATGGCTTCCAATCAAATTATGTTCAAAATATTTAATAGAACATTTCTTACGGCATTTTCAAAATTGTAATGACTGGTTTTGTTTTGGAAACATGTCGACTTATTTAACCCTTTAATGACTAAATTTGTTCGAAAAATTAAAATATTTACTTATTGAATGTCCATTTTCAGGCCAAAAGAAAACTATTTTTGAAAAATTACCACTAACCGAGCCAGTCATTTCAGTGGTAAAATTTCAAAAATCGTCTTCTCTTTTGGTGGAAGATGTTGCTGTCGTAAATTTCAAAAATCGTCTTATCGTGGCCTGCAAATGGACATTACTGAAAACCACTGCAGAGGCCAATTTTGGCTGGTTTCGTCACGAAAGGCTTAACCCATACCACACTGATGTCATATTCTATCTCTTAATATGGCCGTGTCAAAGAAACAGGTGCACATTTTCAACAATTTTGGTGGAAGATGTTGCTGTTGTAGACAGCAGCATCTTCCACCAAAATTGTTGGAAAATGTGCACCCGTTTCTTTACATGACGGCACCATCTTCCACCAAATTTGTTTAAAAATGAACACCAGTTCATCTTTTAATTTAATTTCAAAATTTAAAATTTTGACATCAGAGTGGTAAGGGTTAAGAGCTGTACTGTATGTAAGTGTTCTGGTAATTTGTTTGTGGTTTCAGGTCACTGGGCAGAAAGTAAGATAATGCTTACAAAAATACTAGTCTACCCTATTTTATGAAGCTAAAAAAATAACAAATGTCCTTACCTACCTACCTACCCTAACTTTAGATGGCGAAGTAATTGGAACCATACAATCATTTTTAAGTGACCTGATTTGTTTGTGTTTTCAGGTCACCAGGCAGAAAGTAAGACAATCCTCACGTGGTGTACAGTGCTTTTTTAATCCAAGAGTCGCCTGTCCCTAAGCGGACATCAACGATTAAGATTATGATATACATGTATGATGTACAACTGTATATAGTTTCTACACTATCATATGATACTAAAGGTTAACTCATTGGTGTGGATTAAGCGATCATGTTATTATTTCATTGTATTGTCATTGCTGTAATAATCTTTACTTTTTTTTAAACTTTTGTGTAAGTGTACTGCTCATTTTGGTTGGTCAGTCAAGTGAGACAGACAATCATCAGAATCATCTCTCACCCCTTTCACCGATGAAGTCCCAATATCTCATTTTCAAGGCAAACATACAGGAACACTGTTGAACATTTTGAAATTAATTTGATTGTAAGCGATTGCTATATTAGGTAGACTGCAAACTGTTGAACATTTTGAAATTAATTTGATTGTAAGCAATTGCTACCTTTGGCCCACTGTCTCGGTTATCTAGCCAGTCATTCCAGTCGTAAAATTTCTAAAATCTTCTCTCATCTTAGGCAGCTACGGCTTCTAGTCAAAGTAATTTTAAAATATTCAACAGAATAAGTTTAATATTCTAATGAAATTACTTTTTCAGTGGTTTGCTGGTGAAAGGCTTGATCAAAGTCGGTTGATATAAATCGTTGAATACAAATATAGTTATTCTTTGACCCTTTCGTCATAAAGACAGTCAATATCAGCTTCTGCAGGCCAAGAGATTATTTAAAAACATTAACCAGTTGAATATATACGATGATCCAGCCAGTCATTCCAGTGGTAAATTTAAGAGTAAGGCCATTCTTAGATAATCATTTGGTTGTCCTCTCCTCACCAACCCTTAAAAATGGGCTCAAAAGCCTTTTGAAACTCTTGTCTTTATAGTTTCTGCTTCAAGTTCAAATAAAATCCTTTCCGTAAACTACCTAGCAGGGTCGGTTGGGAGAGGACAACCAAAAAATCTTTTTACGGATGGCCTAATCTCTGGACCTGCAACTGGTCATTTACTGATCTTAGATTTTTGTTGACAGATCTTGACCCGTACCGAGGTCTTGTAGTGTTTACTGTACATCGGTGTATAGGTCATATCTTCAAACATTCAACAGTTCACATAAGGCATGATAAATAACCTTTAATGGTAAAGATTTGTCAAGAAAATATGACAATTTGGCTGAATGTAATGTCCATTTGCAGGTCAACAGGGGACTTATTTTAGAAACTCTACCACTGGATTAACTGGCTCCGTTATCTGGCCAGTCATTAAAGTCGTAAAATTTCTAGAACAGTCGCTTGGCCTGCAAATGGACATTTCACAAAGACGACTGCAGTGGTCATTTCTGTGTGTCTTGACGATGGTTAACTGTGGTTCAGAGTAAATGGCTGTAATAGAATCACCTCTCACCTTCCTCTGCTGAAGTTCTCATAAATAACTACATGTTTCCAAAGCAAAATAAAACATACCATTGAATATTTTGAACATAATTTGATTAGGAGCGATTGCGGCCTAAGGCAGCAACTGCTTCCAGTCAAATTAAGTCCCAACGGAACAATTCGTAGTTTGTGTTCAACATTGTACCAGCTAACATGTTTCTTTGTCTTTTTTTGGAAGCTTATTTCTAAGCTATATAGTAATATCATCTGTGTGATAATAAATCTAATAATTTCATTAACAATTTGCAGACACCTTTTCCATTTGTCCTTAAACCTTTAGCATCCAAATTTATTCAAGAAAATTTCAATTTTCTCATTGAAAATGTCAATTTCCAAACCAAGAGATTATTTTTGGAAATTACGACTAAAGTAACTGACCAGTCATTCCAATAAAAAGTTTTCAAATAATAGTCTTCTTTGTCTGTAAATTCACATTTCTCAACACCACTGCAGAAGCCATTTTTGGTGTTAGTCATTTCGTCGATAACTTATCCATATCTCAATTTCAAGACAATAATACAAGAAATTAATATGATTGGAATACTGTTGCTGCCTTAGGCTTCCAGTCATATTAGCTTCAAAATATTCAACAGAATGTGGTATGAATAGGAAAGAAATTACTGTTCATGCATTTGACACTTAACAGGTTAAAGTGTGTGGTAATTTAATGTTTTCACAGTTAAACATGTTTTGTTGCCTTTCATTTTACACTGACATTCATCATCCACTTGCTGTATCGCTGTATATTTCTCCTTATTTGATATTTTCATTCATTTTAAAGATTTATACAGATTCCCATGTCATACTTAATAAAGGTTCATAAGAGCAATACAGTGTCTTATCTTTGTCGCTATGCTACGTGACTAAAGAGCTCTACAAAAAATTATAATAAGTTTATTATTACCCATTAGTGGGCCAGACTGTTCAAGAAAATTAGTGTTTGCTTACCTAATGTCCATTTGTAGCCCAAGAGAACTTCTTTTTGGAAATTTACCACTTGAATGACTGGTTCGGTTGGACATCCCAGTGGTACAATATTTAAAAAGGTCTTAAGACCACTGCAAATGCCGATTTTGGCCATCTGAGCCATTAACCCGCTCATCGATGAATTCCCATATCAAATTTCAAAATAATACAAGAAAGCTTTTGAATATTTTGAAATTAATATGACTGGATGCTATTGCTGCCTTAGACCTTTAGTTTCAAAATATTCAACGGAATAAGCTATGTAAAATATTCCAATAGTTCCTTTATGATAGCATTGAAAATGAGAAATACGAAATTCATTGAAGAAATGGTTAACGATTATAGGAGTTTTACCTACTGATGCCTCTGACGGGTTATTGGAGAAAGGTTTGGGACTGAAATGCAGCAATTAAGTGTGGTATGCTTGCCTACTGATAGAAGATAGTGAAATGAACGTGATGAATGCAACATCACACATTTGTACCTGCACCCCACAAGTGGAAGCGAGTATTACATATATGTCTGTCTGTCTGTGTCTCTGGAGCTATATCTCAAATACAGCTGATACGATTTGTGTCAAATTTAAACACAGATGGAACTTGGCGTGCAAGATTTCCGGACTAAGGCGATCCCCATAAAATAACTTGGATCGGATCAAATTCTGGCTTTATGAATCCCTCGGAAACAACTGTACGATTTGGCTAGTCTTTCAACCCAAGACTGTGACCATACACAGGATTCCACAATGTTGGGCACTATCCCTGGCCCAAAATTCTGGACAAACTGAAATCTTTACAATGACAAAATCTGGGAATGGGTTGGGGTGGTGGTCAGTGCAAACTATGATTGCTCTTGTTCACAATGGGTGTTGATAACCTATTGATAAATGCCTGATTAATTAGCCTCTCGTAAGGCGAAAAAGGTATTGTATTTGTGTGTGCGTCCATACGGAGATACATCTAAAAATCAATCCGATTATGGCTAAAAGATTTTATCATTTTACAAAGGAACTTGCAGTAAACTAGTATTTCCAGGTTTTGGCCTATACACAAGGATCTCCAGACTGGTCATGATCCTGATTTTAAGTCACATGAATCGGATCAAATTCTGGATAAGAAATTGTGTGGTACTAGGCTTACAGAACTTTGGGTGTGATCCAGAAAGTGTAATGTGACAAAAGTGGGATGGTGAAGGTCTGTGATTGGTCGTATTGTACATGCATTTGCTTGTCAACCATGCTGCAAGTCTGACGCTTATCATTCCAGGAACAATTTGACAAAACATTTACAGTGTGTTCCAATAACTCTTACCGTTTATCGGATCGCTTTGAAACAGAATGGTTTGACTAGGGCTTGGTTAGAAACCTATCGAAATTGACACTGATCCGAAATCCATGATTGGTCTTGGCTGAAATAGTCAATTCTGGTGGCCATATTGGATTTTCCGAAAATTTTGGGAAACCAGTTAAACAACTTTTAGGAGCTTATATCGTGTACCTCAATGTAATGAAGCGAAATAAATCTTAACATATGATGATCTCATTCCATATAAATAAATTTTGTATGTTTAGTTGTGAATTTGAATTAGGGATTCAATTTGGTAACTTCAAAAGATTATATTAATTTATATGAAACGAAATCCTCATATGCAAAGATTTATTTCATTTCACAACATCAAGGCACTTATTTAAGCCTCTAAAAGTATATAATTTTAGCAATATTATTAGCTCACCTGGCCTGAAAGGCCAAGTGAGCTTATGTCGTGGCGACTGTCCGTCGTCCGTCCATCAACTTTTCCTTTAAAGCGACTTCTCAAGAACCATTGGGCCGATTTCAATTATATTTGGCAGGAACCATCCCTAGGGCATAGAGATTCAAGTTTGTTCAAATGAAGCCGATCGGCCAAAATCCAAGATGGCCGCTGGCCAATATAGCCGATTTTTAGAAACCCTTTAAAAAATCTCCGAAACCGCTGGAGGAATTGATTCAAAACTCATAACACATCATCTATTCCAACGGTAGACCCACGTTTGTTCAAGGCAACCTGATTGGCCTATTTGCTTGGCAGCCATCTTGGATGACCTAGTTTTCGCGAAAATAACTTCTGGTAAATATGCTTAGGGACCAAGGTCCATTCAAGTTTGTTCAAGGGAAGTTCGTACGTTAAAAAACATGGCTGCCATCAACCAATCAAAATTTAGCGTTTGTTGGTCATATTGGCTTTTTTGTATTTGATGTATTTTGATGGTGAAAATTGCTTTATATATGTTTATCAGTGTAGCGAGTTCAAATATGCCACTTTCGAGACTCGGATAAACAGTTTGGCTGCCATCTTGGTTTGTTTTCCCACCATAGGCTCTCATAGTAAAGCAATGGGGAATTCTTTAAACGACTTCTTCTCAAGGACCACTGGGCCGATTTCAATTATATTTGGGAGGAAGCATTCATAGGGCATAGAGATCTAAGTTTGTTCAAATGAACCCGATCAGCCAATTTGTCCGGGGGGGCCATCTTGGAATTAGGCCGATTTTAGGAAACGTCTAAAAATCTTCTCCAAAATGGCTTGGGGGATTGATGCAAACCTCATAAAATATGAGTTATGGCAAGGGAACTTGATTGGTCAAATGGTTCAGCGACCATCTTGGTTGACCTAGTTGTAGTGAAAATTACTTATTCTCCAGAAGCGCTGAAGGGATCGGGCCGAAATTTAGCAGATATGATTAGGGCCTAAGAGCCATTAAAGTTTGTTCAAGAGAAGTTGATCCGTCAAAAAACATGGCCGCCGTGGGCCAATCAAAATATAGCATGTTTGGTAGCCATATTGTATTTTTTTATTTGATGGATTTTGAGGGCGAAATTGTTTTTGTGTTTTTGGGTATTCTGATCTCAAATTTGTAATTTTCGAAACTGTCGGATAAATGGTTTGCTGGCCATCTTGTTGATAAAGAGCATTCTAGTGTTACATATGCAATGGCGACCGTCTGGCGTCCGTCAACTTTTCCTTTAAACAACTTCTCAAGAACCACTAGGCCGATTTTAATTATATTTGGCAGGAAGCATCCTTAGGGCATACGGATTCAAGCGTGTGCAAACGGGGCCGTTGGCTAAAATCCAAGATGGCCGTCTGCTAAATCGGCCGATTTTGGGAAATGTCTGAAAATCTTCTCCGAAACCACTCAGGGGATCGATTCAAAATTCATGGAATATCATCTAGGCGTGTAGCTGAACCAAGTTTGTTGAAGGGAACTTGATACTCCATATGGTCTGGCGGCCATCTTGGATGACCTACGTTTCGCGAAAACGACCTCAAGAACCACTGAATGGATTGGGGCCCAAATTTGGGAAATATTAGCTCACCTGGCCTGAAAGGCCAAGTGAGCTTATGTTGTGGCGACCGTCCGTTGTGTGTCTGTCGTCCGTCCATCAACTTTTCCTTTAAACGACTTCTCAAGAACTGCTGGGCCAATTTTTCAATTATATTTGGCAGGACGCATCCTTAGGGCATAGGGATCCAAGTTTGTTCAAATGAAGCCAGTTAGGCCGGTAGCCATCTTGGATTTTGGTCGATTTTTAGAAATGTCTTTAAAAATCTCTGAGACCGCTTGAGGGATTGAAGGAAACCTGATGAAATATGATCTAGGGCAAGAGCTCAACCAAATTTGTTCAAGGGAACTTAATTGGTCAAATAATTTGGCGGCCATCTTGGTTGACCTAGTTTTAGCGAAAATAACTTCTGAACTGCTGAATGGATCAGGCCGAAATTTGGCAGATATGATTAGGGACTAAGGGTCAGTAAAGTTTTTTCAAGGGATGTTGCTCCGTCAAAAAACATGGCTGCCGTGGGCCGATCAAAATATAGCATGTTTGGTTTTATATAGGTTTTTGGGTATTCTGATCTCAAATTTGCAATTTTCGAAAACTGAAAAACGGTTTGGCAGCCATCTTGGATTATTTTCCGGCCAAAAGCTCCCATACTAAAGCAATGGGAAATTTAAAATATCATCTCAAGAACTACTTTGCCGATTTCAATTATACTTGGCATGAAGCATCCTTAAGGCATAGAGATTCAAGTTTGCTCAAATGAACCCGATCAGCCAATTTGGCTGGCGACCATCTTGGATTTCGGCCGATTTTTAGAAATGTCTAAAAATCTTCTCCCAATCCATTTGAGGGATCGATTCAAAACTCACGAAATATGATCTAGGGTAAGCGCTGAATCAAGTTTGTTCAAGGGAACTTGATTGACCAAATGGTTGAGCGGCCATCGTGGATGACCTAGTTTTCACAAAAACGACCTCCCCACCCCTTGCTGAAGCGATCAGACCGAAATTTGTGATATATAATTAGCAACTAAGGGCGATTAAGGTTTGTTGAAGAGAAGGTGATTCATCGAAAAACATGGCTGCGGTGGACCAACCAAAATATAGTGTGTTGACAGCCATTTTGAATTTTTTTATTTGATGGATTTTGAGGGCGAAATTCGTTTTCTATAGGTTTTTGTGTATTCTGATCTCAAATTTGCAGTTTTCGAAACTGTCGGATAAACGGTTTGGCAGCCATCTTGGATCATTTTCCCGCCAAAAGCTCACATACTAAAGCAATGTGAACTTTAAAATGTCTTCTCGAGAACTACTGAGCCGATTTGAATTATATGTGGCCGGAAGCATCCTTATGGCATAGAAATTTCATTTTGTTCAAACGGAGCCGATCGGCTAGTTTGGCCGGTGGCTATCTTTGATTTTGGCTGATTTTGCAAAGAGGTAAGCCAAGTTTGTTCAAGACAACTTGATTGACCGAATGGTTCAGCAGCCATCTTGGATGACCTAGTTTTCCCGAAAACGACCTCCAGAACCACTGAATGGATCAGGACCAAATTTGGGAGATATGATTAGGGACTAAGGGCCATTAAAGTTTGTTCAAGGGAAGTTGCTCCGTCAAAAAACATGTCCGCCGTGGGCCAATCAAAATGTAGCGTGTTTGGCAGACATTGAATTTTTTTATTTGATGGATTTTGAGGCCAAAATTGGTTCTATATATGTTTTTGGGTATTCTGAGCTCAAATTTGCAATATTTGAAACTGTCGAATAAACGGTTTGGCAGCCATGTTGCATAATCTTCTCGTCAAAAGCTCGCATGCTTAAGCAATGGGAAATTTTAAATGTCTTCTCGACGACCTACCAGGCCAATTTCAATTATATTTGGCAGGAAGCATCCTTAAGGCATAAGGATCCAAATTTGTTCAAATGAACCCAATCGGCCAATTTGCCCAGTGGCCATTTTGGATTTCGGCCAATTGGTGGATATGTCTATAAATCTTCTCCAAAACCACTTGCAGAATCTTCATCTAGGCCATGAGGTAAGCCAAGTTTGTTCAAGAGGACTTGATTTACCAAATGGTTCGACGACCATCTTGGATGACCTGGTTTTCACGAAAATGACTCCTTCAGAACCACTGAAGGGATCACGCCAAAATTTGGGACATTGGCGCTGTGGGTCAATCAAAATGTAGTGTGTTTGGCGGCCATATTGCACTTGCAAAAATGTCCACCAACTCATTTAAAAGACTGCTAAACCACCCACCAACAATTTTGACAAAAATTGATGGTGCACCAGGTGAGCGACACAGGCCCCTTTGGCCTCTTGTTTTAAAACATTCTGCTGTGCACCATTACCAGCTTGATTTCCCAAAAACCTTTAAAATGCTACTCTTCCTAAATCAATTCCGGGATTTTAAGGAAACATGGGTGGAATGATCCTCTAGTGATCAGTTTCAAGAGTTTTAATGAGAATTTTGCCTGATCGATTTTTCTCGGCACCATCTTGGACTTTCCAAAAAATGGTGGGAAATCGTTTAAAACACTACACGGCATTAACCGCTTGGGCAAATTCAACCAAATTTGGCTGGAAGGATCTCTTCAGAATTTTGATAGGTCAATGTTCTGGCATCCATCTGATTTTCTGAAAATTGTCTAGAACCGTTTAAAAACAGTACTACTTAATCAATGACCCGATTTCAAGAAAACTTGGGTGGAGCGATCCTATGATGGCCGACTTCAACATACCGAACAAGAATCATGATTGGTCAATTGTTTTGGTGGCCATGTTGGATTTTATGAAAATTATCCATGTCTAAATGCAAATGCTAATGGTCCAGGTGAGCGTCTTGATTATAATGAGAAGCCATGACACACAATGTCCAATGCCTTTGGTGTTAAAAGGTCCATAGTGATGGTCGCATTTCTCCTGATTACATACTTTTCCCTTCCCGTAGTAGGCAAAGAATGCTTTAGTGTCTAAACAAACCGTTGTGCTAGGTCATTCATTGCTGGATGTATCGTACTTGGAGTAATATTTTAGTCCATTCCGCTTCATGAATATTCATGAAATTCCTCAGAGGGAAATGGGGGTTCCATTGTCAGAAAGTAATTTCTCAAACGGGCAATTATGAGAATATTTCTCAAAAAGCCTTTGATCAGTGCTCGTCAACTACTATTAGCTAAGAAGATATGACCTAGGAATGATCCTGTGAAATCAGTGTATTTTTTGCACAAGGCTTTCATCCTAAAAATGCAAAGATGATTCCTCATAGAATGGACATTTCCAGTTTTAGCTATGCCCCGCCCATCTCTAGCTAAGCTCCACCCACACCTCGCTCTTGTCGGAATAGATCGATCTCTGAACACCCTAGCTATCAATTTCCAAAAAATACACTGGTAAGCTGTTCAATATTTTAAAAGTAATTTGACTGTGTCCTATTGCTGCCTAAGTCAAATTAGTTTCAAAATATTCAACAGCATGTTTATTAAATAGCAAAGAATTACAAAGACATACAATTCATGCAATGCGTCGGACCATTTGAGATTTGATGAGGTCTATATGGAACCCTTTGTGACAATGATTATGACGTCATCATACACGCACTAAGCTGCTTATGACGTCATACGAGGTCAGATGATGGATGGATACTCTGGAAAGGTGAATTGTTTTAATACATGTAATCAATATGGTATGATGACACGTCACATGCATGCCCCGTATTATACAACCATCACCCATCTAATCGGTTCAAGTTTGCTCATCGGTTTAAATATGGATTAAATTTTCTGTATTGGACCATCCATTCAACACACTCAAAAACATATGCAAGAATTCACCTTTCCAGACTCCATCTATCAACCTGACGGCATATGATATCATAATCAGTTAAGTGTCGTGTAGGATGACATCATAATCATTACGTCATGAATGATTCTATTTGGTCTGTCTTTAACTTTTTAATAGTCCAACATGTTCAAATTGTGTGTACTATTTAATAAACATGCTGTTGAATATTTTGAAACAAATTTCACTGGACGCTGTTGCTTCCATAGGCAGCAACATCGTCCAGTCAAATTATTTCCCAAATATTCAACAGCTTACCTGTATAGTTTTCTGGAAATTGATAGTCAGGGAGTTCAGACATCGATCGATCGATCCCAACACGAGCGATCGATCCCAACACGAGTGATGTGTGGGTGGAGCTTAGCTAGAGATGGGCGGGGCATGGCTAAAAATGTGCCGGTCATTTTCTGTGCAAAAATGGCAGAGCCTACTGATAGAGCTGTACTTCCGAACATAATGCTGCCTGCTGCATTAGTGTTCAATCAATCAATCAATCATATTCTATTTCTGTGAGAAGGCTAAAATCCTGTAATGACAGATTCCTAATTTCCTTTTTTCAATTTGGTAATAAAACATGGGATTTATATTGCCAGCTAGATAGTTATAGTATAGGGGTTGGTTATCCCATAGTTTATCTAATTTTGTTTCAAATGATTGTTGCTTCTATAACATGGTTCGGAAGACTGTTCCATAAGTCCACGATTCTATGTTTAAAGGAGTATTTTTGTATGCTTAAACGTGATCTGGATGTGTATAGTTTTAGCCTGTGTAACCTGGTTCTTGAGTCTGATCAAAATTCAAAAAGGTTGCACACTTCTTGATCATATTTTTTTGTTATAATTTTGTAAGCTTCAGTAATGTCTCCTCGTACTCTACGGTATGCAAGAGTTGGTATATTAAGAACCCTGAGCCTAGTCAAATAATTTAGTTTTGATAGTCCTGAGACACTTTTTGTCGCCCTTTGCTGAACATTTTCTAACAGCTCCATATGTTTCTTGAGATTTGGGCGCCAAACCTCATTAGCAAATTCCAGATGTGGCCGCACTAATGATGTATACAGGGTTCTAAATATGTTTGTGTCAAAGGATACAAATGTGCGCTTTATTACACCCATAATGGAGTTGGCTTTATTAACTTTATCTATTATGTGCTTCTCGAAACATAGCTTATCATCAATAATAACACCTATATCCTTTTCATCCTCGGTTGGATTAATAGGGGACCCGTCTTTACATGGAATATAGCTATGATTTTGTAAATTGGTTGTGCCAATTCGCATAGATTTACACTTATCAGCATTAAATTAGAGTAACCATTTACTTGTCCATTCGTTTAACAAGTATATATTTTGTTGCATTTCGTTAGCATCATCATTGGATTTTATGCCATGAAAATGTTTTGTGTCATCCGCATACAGGTATAGTTCACTATTGTTAGCTATCACATTAGGTAAGTCATTTATATATAAAACAAACAACACTGGTCCTAAAACTGATCCCTGTGGTATCCCGCTAAATACTGATTTCCATTCTGAGGGTTCATCACTAATGATTACTCTCTGGCTACGCTGTGACAAGAAGCTTTCTATCCATTTAATAATCTGTGGTTTGATGTTATATAGATTCAGTTTATGTACAAGTCTACGATGGGGAACCTTGTCAAATGCTTTTAAAAAATCAATGCCATCAGTGTTAGATGGTAATAGAGCCGAAAATTGGAAATTGTTCAAGCAAACATGGGAAAACTATGCTATAGTTACAAAACTCGACTCACATGATGAGAAATATAAACTTGCAATGTTTCTGCATTGTATTGGCCACGATGCTCTGAGAATGTATAACGCTTTCGTGTTTGCTGAAGGTGAGAATAAGTATGATTTGTGTATAATTACTAAGAAATTTTATGAACATATCTGTGGACACACAAATGAAACTTAATGTTATCTTCAATAACCGAAACCAGCATGAAAATGAATCGATTGATGTTTATCTAACAGAGCTTCGTACGTTAGGCAAATCGTGTGGATTTTGCGATTGTATGCATGATAGTTTAAATACGTGACAGAGTCGTTCTTGGTGTTCGAGACCACCAAGTTAGAAAACGGTTAATACATCAATATCTGTAGAAGTCGCGAGTCTACATCTCAGTTGAAAACGATGAACATTAGTCAATCCCTCGATGATTCAGTTAAAGTGCGGGTTAAATCTAAAACTTCGCAAAAAGACCTGAACAGGTCACAATCGAACAGCACACTCATCAGTCAATGTAGAAATTATAGCAATTCATTTTCATAAATGTTACTGTATGTACCTAATTGCATCACATTTCATTCTGAATTTATTACGGTTACGGTGAAGGCTGGTAGTCTACTATTTGATCTAGGAGCTTATCTGTCCGTTATCATAACAGCTCTTAATGACACATTTTCCAAACTTTGTTGGATACATAGTGCCAAGTACCCGTGACCATTTCCTTTCTCACAGTCGTCAGGAGATTTTTATGTTGAGTTGTTGATTCAGGCCGATAAACTTGATGGTTAGTTTCAATTTGATTACGTCTTAAGTTTAAATTAATGTGAAAGCTGCGCTGTTGGAGTAATCAATGACAATTACCTTCCCCGGACAGTAGCTGTATGCGTTAACCTCTCAGCATTTACAGATCAGACATGATAGCTTCTTTATGACACATAGACAATTCTGTCAGATATTTTGGAATTGGTTTGACCGGGAGCTGTTGCTGCCTAGCACAGCAACGGGTTTCTGAGTTTGTTTCAAATATTCAACGGCATACGCTAGATCTCATATATCTTATTTGAATTCCGTACAATTTCAACGATCGCACTATTTTAATTTAAATGTGCGGATGTTGTATTTATATGTGTTAAGTCATTGGTGGAATTCGCAATGGTCAAGGGGGATAACTGACCATCATATATGGTTTCACTAATGACAGAGTGACCGGCCCTGTGGTCGAGCGGCTAGCCGCGAAGATAAGAAGCAGCTGGCGCTAGAAAGCTGGGAGTCGTCGTTTTTGCCAGCGTCCGGTGCAAGGCATCAATGGCAAATAGCGTGCCCGGAGGTTATTATAATTTTGAGAATAAACTCAACTGTTTCACGAAGAAATTAAGTTATATAAAGACATACACGACACTCATGGCAAAAATATAGGCGGAAAATAACACAAAAGAAGGAATATTTCTTGCAAAAATATATGGGCAGTGTTAGCTATGGGCTAGGAAAAGCAGCTTATATTTTTGGTCAGTCCATCAATTTTTCTATCCAGCCTTTTTCTCCAGGCCAAACTCCTTAACAGAGAGGAACAGACAAAATTAAGAGCAGCCGGTGATGAGAAAATTGCACTACTGCATCAACAGAGAGTAACGGATCAAATTTGGGTCATTAGGTATCAACAATTAACTTGTAAAGATCAAGAAATCAACAGAACTGGCAACCCAGTCAGTAGAAAATCGGCGCGAGAAGAAGTACAGACCCTGACACCCATTCAAACATATTAAAGAAAAACTGTAAAGAATATTTTAAACCTAAATCTTGATACCTTCCTAAACAGACGTGAAGAGCTTATTACCCGGAAGTAAATTGGTGAAATATACACAGCAATGCCAGTGAAATGCGCAAAGCAAGTATATTTTTGATGCAATACAGGACCCTGATCTGTACGGACAGATAAACTTTTCAACAAAGTTAAGTGGCCAGGATAGAACCAATACCATGAACCTAGTTTTCTCCAACGAAAATGATATAGGAGAAAACATTCTGACTGAAGATCCAGTGGGAAACAGCCACGACATCGTGATCTGTTTCATTTAGCTATCGTATCTATGTCACATATTAAACAATATCTTTACTGGAAACAGTGACAAACTATTAAATCAAATATTTTTGCCCGACAAAAAGGCCAAAATCGGCCTCAACCATTGTAATGATGACGATCTTGTTGACCATATGTACAAATGTTAAGGTATTAGCCTGATAAGTCAGGTTCTACCAGTACACACGGCTAATAATATGGGATATATAGAAATATTTTCACATTACTATAATAAATATTTGGTGGTAGAATAATTACAATATTTCGCACAGCGCGAGAACATAGTGAGTTCTACATGGCCTTATGTTTGAAAACTGGCTAGAAGGCATGTAGAGATATTCTGGTACCGAATATAGTACATTATTGGAATTTGACAATGGTGTACCACTACTAAATTGAATATGACGAAATTACTGTATAGTGAAATTTTTCAAACCTTTAATACTTTATTAGCGTGTTCATATACGTATCTAACAATAAGGGTGAACTTCTGGGGTCGAACCTATAGCAAACAGTGTGGTACAGAAAATCGTTGATCTGACAGAATTTGCGTCAATTATCGGTATGGAATTGTGTACTATGAAATTGTTTCTGTAGAATTTTTTTAAATTCGGAACACAACTAGCATATTTCCTGTAGGTATTTGTGGGTGAAATTCTTGGGGTGAACGTATTGCAATGAAAACCATGAATTAGCCTAAGTTTGCGCTTATTTACGTTACAGAATTTTTTAATCTCACTACGTCGTAAGCTTATCCCTATACCTATCTAAACATATGGGTGATATTCTGGGCCGAACCCATTATGAGCGATATGTCAGGACATATCGAGACCTATCTGAATGTGGTGAATGTGAACCAACCATATTACAATGGGCCCATATGGCGAGTATGTAACTACATATTACCAAATTACTTGATTGTAAAATCATGCAAAAGCAGCAGTACATATTCAGTTATATACAGCTATGTGTAAAAAAAATGATTACAAACCGAGAACTGAGATTCTAATACTGAATATAGTAAATTGTTGGCATTTGGTAACTGTCCGTGGCTACTAAATTGAATATTACGAAATTACTACGTGGTAGAAATCTCAAGATTCATTAGCGTATTCATATCCCTATCTAACCATATGGGTGAAATTATGTAGCCGCACATATTGCAGATGGTAGGGTATTGAAAACTGCGGATCTGCCAACATTGGAACAAATTTATGCGATGAAATCCACGAATACACCATCATTTAGGCTTAATTTTGCGTATTGAAATTACTTCATCTAGAATATGTTAGATTCGGAATATAACTAGCATATTAAAGCTCAAGTCTATTTGGTGTAAAGTATGGGGCTGAACATACTACAGACAATATGGCACCGAAAACTGTGAATCACCTGAGATTTAAGCAAATTTTCGGCATAAAATTCTGCACTACGAAATTACTTCATGGTAGAAATTTTTTACCTCAATCCATTACTTCACTAGCATATTCATATACTTATCTAACTATTTGGTTGCAATTCTGTGGCCAAATTTACTGAAGACACTACGTCTGTAATTTTTGCCCTCTCTCGAATGTAACAAATATGAATCTGCATGTTCAGCCTAGTGTCTGATACTCAAATCCAATATGGGAATGGTTAAATAGATATGGTATACTCGTCATCGTCGTCCTTATAATTTATAACCATGTAATACCTAAATTGGGTCAAGAATATGAAAATATTTACTTATTGAGTGCCTAATTGCAGGCCAATAGATGACTGTTTTGAAGATTTGCCATTGGAGTCACAGGCTCAATTATCAAGCTAGTCATTTCAGTGATGAATTTTCAAAAACTATCTTCTCTTGACCTGCAAATTAACATCCTCAAGATCACTGTAGAGGCCGGTTTTGGTGGCCTCCTCATCAAAGGGTTAAAATACAATAAGAGAAGATGATAGGCCTATATGCGCAGTCGTTGTCGTTGCAATACTTAATACATGGCTATGATAGTAACAAGTGGGTGGGTGGGTGGGGTGGGGTGGGCTACCAGTCAAAGTATTTTAAAAATATTATAATAGTTGTCTTTATCTGAGATACTGATATTTCGGTGTTAAACATTCTAAAGGATTTTGTTAGAAAAACACACAATTGTGCCCAAGTAAGTCACATTTTGGTGGCGATTGCGTGAAACCACTGGTATAGGCCTAATGTTACTCAATCTGTCACTGAATATGGGTAGTTTATTAATACAATGACCCTTTCCAGTTTAGCTATGCCCCGCCCATCTCTAGCTAAACTCCACCCATACCACTCTCGAGTTGGGATCGATGGATTTCTGAACTTCTAGATAATAAGTTTCAAGAAAACTATACAGGTAAACCATGGAATATTTTGACACTAAATTGGCTGTGTCCTGTTGCTGCCTAACAGTGCCCAGTCAAATTACTTTCAAAATATTCAACAGCATTTTTATTAAATAACAAAGACATACAATTCGTACAACGTGTCAGATTATTAAGCATTTAATAATTTATATATATACGCTGAATAATGAATTCCCAGACTTCCAATTTCAAGATAACTATACAGGTAAGCTGATGACTATTTTGAAACTAATTTGACTGGGTGCTTCTAAAGGTGTGCTGCCTCTGGCCGCAACAATGCCATGTCAAATTAGTTTCAAAATATTCAGCACGATGTTGATTAAACAGTAAAGACATTCAATTAGTACACTTGCCAGACTATTCAATGTTCATGACTGAGCTCGATACGCCATTCATTTACACATTTTGGATTGTGACGTCAGCCTGTATAGGACGTAATTGATTATGACGTCATATCCTTCAGTTACAGATCGAATCCAGCCATTATTATAGAAGATGACTGTTGAATAAACAGCAAAGACATACAATTTGAACAGTGTCTAGTCAAATTAGTTTCAAAATATTCAACATCATGTTGATTAAATAGTAAAGACGTGCAATTCGCATACTTGACTGGCTATGCAATGTTCCTGGTGGAGCTAGATACGTCATTCATTACACATTTTGATTGTGACGTCCAGCTACATCTGACCTAAATAATTATGACGTCATATACTGCTGAAACAGATCAGAAAAAATGGCCTATGTCTAATTGCCGTCCAAGAGACCGTTGTGGTTTTTCTTTTGCAATTTGCTACTGGAATTATAGGATCGGTTATTCAACCAGTCATTCCAGTGGTATACTTTCAAAACAAGTTATCCGGCGAGTAGCTAATGCAAATGGACATTTCTCATGATCACCGCAAGAAGCTATTTGTGGTCAGTGTTATAGAGTGCTAAAGTGGACATATGAGAGACGTTGCGTGTGGGTGTGCACTTGAGTACTTTCATCTGCAAAAGGAATGATAAACATGTTTTGTACGCAGTCTTCCAGCAAAAGAAGAGTACTTATTTAGAGTAGTTATTTGGAGTTTCGTTGGCTGTTTATTAAAATAATTAAGCAGTCATCGCCGCGCAAACCCAGATACAGTCGGACCAGAACAAATAAGAGAACTCGCCATGAATCGCGCGCATGAAGATAATAATTATGAGATATCCAGCAATCTAAAAATAGAGCCGTGTCTTACTACTTAGTGAAAAAAGGCATGTGACAAATATTTTGAAAACTAACTCGGGTGGAAAACTGTTGTTGAGACGTCCATTTACATTCTGGAGTGTGGGTATAGGAGTATGGGTTGGCCGCCATGGCACCGTCGAGGGCCTCAGACATGAGGGTTTAATTGACTTTTTTCTAATCTAATCACCCAGACTCAGTTAGGGCGGGTCTTGACTGTTGGCTGTAATTCATTAGATGGGGCTAGGGTTTACCCGGATCGATCAATCCCAACATCGCGAGGTGTGGGTCTAGCCGCTGGACCACATGGCTAAGCTACACCCACACTTCGCCATGTTGGGATTGATCGATCCCTGAATGCCCTGAGTACTTGAAAACTGTGTAGTTAATTTGTTGAATATTTTGTAACTAATTTGTCTATGGCAGCAACAGCGCCCTGTCAAATTAGTTTCAAAATATTCAACAGGATATCTATTAAATAGTAAAGGCATACAATTCGTACAACAATTCATAGTCCATCTTCAACTATGTGTTCGTGACGTACTTATCTACATCATTCATGACGTCCTAATGACCTCATTGATTGTGATGTCATTCTATACGCCATGTACCAGTACTTGATTATGACGTCATATGATGGATGGAAACAATGGAATTGTCTACATAATCTGCAGCTATTGATAGGCATCCTGTTCTGGTTGTGATCTATCTTCATTATATGTTAATAGATTGTTTATTAATCTAATCACGCTACACGGTTTATCGATGTTTGTAAACTGTTAGATGCCTCTAAGTGATGTACCGGATATAGCCGTTAAAGGAAATCTCACGTTATCTTATACTAGCCATTCATTTAATAGAATATGCCACACATAATCCATCCCTACCATTTTAGCTTTTTATCGTTCCGACGGTCATAGAGGTGTCATCTATAGTTTGGCAGTGTGATATAAAAGCAATCTTACAGATAAACTGTTGAATATTTTGAAACTAATTTGATGGAGATTGTCAGTGCCATATGCAGCAGCAATATCCAGTCAAATTAGTTCCAAAATATTCAACGTGATGAATATTACATAATAAAGAATGTAATATATTGGCACTTACATGACATCACACACTAGCGCTTGAGGAGACAAAATGGTGGCGATCACTATTCAACATAAATGCGATATTATAAAGCAGATAAATGTGATACAGATAAGGGAACGTGACAGCATATTAATGCTATGGAATCTATAAATCCTACTACTTGTAATGTGCAATACAACATTTGCGATGAGATTAACATCCCTTTAACATCCAAACACCTCACACATTAGTAGTTAAGGGGCTCGCTGGACGCTATTGTTATGCAAATGCGCTCTTGACCTATTTAAATACTGCGTTCTGATTGGTTGTTCTGAATGAGCGTGTAGACGCTTTTGTGCTAGATGAGTGGGTAGATGCTATTGTTATAAATGTCTGTTCACTATTTAAATGACACATGCATGTTAATGCATAATTAGATTAATGTATTTTTTAAAATAGGTTTTGACAAATGCGTACCAACTGATCGTGTTTAATGCATTAATTAGTTGGACCCCCCCCCTTCCCGCCCCCCCCCCCCCTCGTGGGTACAAAATTATTTTGAAACTAAGTGGCTTCCTATGTCAAATTGTCGCATTGAACAGGACTTTTGGATAATGGCATACTGCACAAACGATACCAGTCACATGAATTGCAGGTGACCAGCTGTACCAACAGTTTAACATATTAATTAGGTGGGCGGGTCCCTCACCCCTCATGGTTAAAAAGATTCATTCAGAGTAGCATCTGAGTTTAGCTCAGTTATGCTGGTTTACTGATAGAATTTATAGTGTTTACCTTTAAAAGCATTTATCTCTTTAAATATACGTCCTATAAGATTTTGAAACTAAGTGGTTTCCTATGTCAAATTGCCGAACAGCACTTTTTGAAGAATAGCGCGCATGAATGCCTGCAGGAACAATAGCGTGTTGACTTATGAATTGTTCATGCAGGCGGTTGCTGGTATCTGTTGAATATTGTGAAACTAGTGTGAATCGTAGCTTCCTATGTAAATTAGTATAAAAAAATATTCATTCCTTAGTTGTATATCTGTCGAATACTTTGAAACTAGCACAAATTGAAACTTTCTATGTCAAATAAGTATTAAAAAATATTCGCTTAAACTACCACTGCACCACGATTTAGGTTTTAAAAATCAAAAAGTTAAAATATAGTTCATTCCTTAGTTGTATATCTGTTGAATATATTGAAACTTGCATGAATTTTAATTTCTTATGTCAAATTAGTATTAAAAAAATATTCGCCTAAACTAACATTGCACCACAATTTAGGTTTAAAAAATCAAAAAGTTAAAATATAATTCATTCTTTAGTTGTATATCTGTTGAATATTTTGAAACTAGCGCGAATTGTAACTTCCTATGTCAAATTAGTATTAAAAAATATTCGCCTAAACTACCCTTGCACCACGATTTAGGTTTTAAAAATCAAAAAGTTAAAATATAGTTCATTCCTTAGTTGTATATCTGTTGAATATATTGAAACTTGCATGAATTTTAATTTCTTATGTCAAATTAGTATTAAAAAAATATTCGCCTAAACTAACATTGCACCACAATTTAGGTTTAAAAAAATCAAAAAGTTAAAATATAATTCATTCTTTAGTTGTATATCTGTTGAATATTTTGAAACTAGCGCGAATTGTAACTTCCTATGTCAACGATTTAGGTTTTAAAAATCAAAAAGTTAAAATATAGTTCATTCCTTAGTTGTATATCTGTTGAATATATTGAAACTTGCATGAATTTTAATTTCTTATGTCAAATTAGTATTAAAAAAATATTCGCCTAAACTACCATTGCACCACAATTTAGGTTTAAAAAATCAAAAAGTTAAAATATAATTCATTCTTCAGTTGTATATCTGTTGAATATTTTGAATCTAGCGCGAATTGTAACTTCCTATTTCAAATTAGTATTAAAAAATAGTGGCCTAAACTACCATTGCACCACGATTTAGGTTTGAAAAATCAAAATGTTAAAATATAGTTAATTCCTTGGTTGTATATCTGATGAATATTTTGAAACTAGTGTGAATTGTAACTTCCTATGTCAAATTAGTATTAAAAATGGTCGCTTAAACTACCATTGCACCACGATTTAGGTTTGAAAAATCAAAATGTTAAAATATAGTTCATTCCTTAGTTGTATATCTGATGAATATTTTGAAACTAGCACGAATTGTAGCTTCCTATGTCAAATTAGTATCAAAAAATATTCATGTAAACTACCATTGCACCACGATTTAGATTTGAAAAAAAATCAAAAAATGTTAAAATATAGTTAATGTGTAATTTTTCCTGCAGGTGTGATTCGAGTGTCAATAAATCCATCAATAGCATTCATCACACGCTATTGAACATTTTGTCCTGCATTTCTTTAAGAATAGCGTTTATCCGCACGAACGATGGCACCTGCATGAACAATAGCACACAGCGGTCACTTATTAACAATATGGCGCAGCCCCCACTTAAGAGCAAGTGTACAGCTGGCACTAGTTCTGATTTGCGCCAGTTGTGATGAACAACAGTGGTCACCTGCATGAACAATAGCATCCATTGTCCACCTGCCTGAACAAAATTGTCACGTTCTATAATTATATTAATTTTATTTAATATAATTTAGTTTATAAGACAACAACAATTTCCAACCAACTAGTTTCAAAATATTCAATAACTTATATGAATATATTTATATTTATTTATTAATTTATTTTAATTTATAAGGCATCAACATCTTTCAGTCAAATTAGTTTCATCAACTTATATGAATATATTTAATTTATATTTATTAATTTATATTTATTAATTTATATGTAATTAAATTAAATTTATAAGACCTCATCAACTTCCAGACAAATTAGTTTCAATAAATATTTTATTTAATAATAAAATAATATATTATTTAAAACCAAATAAATATGATAAAAATACATATCAGTTGTTCCAGGTGTAATTTTCAAATATTCCTCCATGACATTTTATGACTTGAAAGTTATATGGTATAAAATTCAAATAGCAAAACTCAGGTAAACACGGCGAAATTGTTGCTAAATAATAGAAAGCTCGATAACATACAATATATATCAGTATATAAATAATATATGCATAGAACATATATTTAAGGCGATATAGGCTTTTAAAGGTAAACGCTATCAATTCTATCAGTAAACCAGCGTAACTGAGTTAAACTCAGATGCTACTCTGAATGAATCTTAATTAATGTGGACTCGATAAAGCTTCGTGACAAAGTAGTTAATTCACCCCTATTTAAGTTGTGTATTATCATTTCAAATACATACCGTAACACTTTATGTTTATTTGAGTGCCTTTTTTAATCTTAAGGGAGTTAACATTCAGATTGTCAGACGTGACAAATCTGGTGTGGAATGTAATTGATTAAATGCGATTGCTCACTCTACAGTGGTGTATTATTTGCCACACGCACATTAAACACACACACACACACAATTATTTATTCATTTGCAGTCAATTCGTCAACATTGACTTCACCTGATTAAGCGTCAGTTCTGAAGAATGCACTTTTGCTTAAGCATACCATTTATATCAAAGAGTTACTATGCATTGCGCATATGTGAAAACACAGGGTGTTATGCAAATTACTGACTTTCTTTCTAAGTTGGTTAATATATCAGATGCAGATGCAATTTTCTTCAATATTTGTTTATCGTGTGCCAGATGAAAGTTTGCATAATTCTGTATGAATAAATTAGCTAACGATTTTACTATATATACTGGGAAATTGTTATTCTTGATCGCACATCCTTGCACTCACCATGACTAGCAACACTACAATTGCATCAGCCTCATGCTTCGTTGATGCGAATTTGCACGTATAATTCGTAATGCATACAGGGGAGAAGGTTTATTGTGTCATGAGTTTACACAGGTTTGCCATGGCACACAGACCATAATTCGGCTCATTGGCGAGTATGTGG
This sequence comes from Chaetoderma sp. LZ-2023a, assembly GCA_034401795.1. NCBI lineage: Eukaryota > Metazoa > Mollusca > Caudofoveata > Chaetodermatida > Chaetodermatidae > Chaetoderma > Chaetoderma sp. LZ-2023a. The sequence continues at coordinate 47,002,121 of CM067359.1, forward strand.
TAGAAATAGTTGTACCTGCAACTACGCAGGTGGATGTAAATCCTCCTGTTTAGTTGTAGGGTCACGCACACACATGCACGCACACACGCACGCACACACGCATGCACGCATGGTCGCATGCATGCAGGCACGCACGCACGCACGCACACACGCATGCATGGTCGCACGCACACGCACGCACACACGCACGCACGCATGCATGGTCGCACGCAGGCACGCACGCACGCACACGCACACACACAAGAGAATAACCACTGCATGCATCACGCATGCGTGTCATGAGTGCACTGCGCATATGCATCACAAGCGTGTGTACATGCCCCTGTGTGCACACCCCTACCCATACATAGGAGGCATATGTGTGTGTGTGTGTGTGTGCGTGCGGGCGGGCGGGCGTGCGTGCGTGCGTACGTGCGTGCGTGCGTGCGTGCGTGCGTGTGTGTGCCCCTATGTGCACCCCCATGCGCATAAATATGCAGTATACGTGCGCGTGTCTATGTCCCTGTGCATACATATGCTGTGTGTGTGCGTGTGAGCCCGGTATGTGTGCCCTGTGTGTCCAGAACGAAGTACAGTGTTACACGTCCAATATATAGGTGAACTTAGCGATGTTGTATATATAATATTATATAGATAATAATCACGTATCTACCGTATTTAAGGAGATATATGTCTTTAAAGATAGATGGTAAAAGCGATTTAATGGTTTTTTTAAAAATGTTTACAGAAATTATGGTGTTAATCTGTGACAGATATATTGTATCTCCCGTCAAATTGAATGAATGATGTTTAATAACAATAGCACCCTTACATGCATGTGGTGAAGGAATAGCGACATGTACAGACATGTTGTAGCTCTCTGTATGTCCTTTCATGAGTGTATTACATGCGCATATCTGTTCATATGTATACGCTAATGCGTACGCATGTGCGCATGTTTCTATATGCTATGATGATGTATAAAACATAATTTTAAGATTTTGTGCATGTGCGTTTGTGCACCTGCACGTGTGCCCCATGTGTGCATACGAGATATGCATGCACACATATATTGGAAAGGGAAAAAAGGGATATGCCCATTGTAGTTTTGTTCATCGGCCCAACATTGGCACAATGTAGGCAATATGTTATTGGGCCAGCGTCTACATGTTATCTAGTTAGTTACAAAATATTCAACATAATCTTTATTAAATAGTAAAGACATACAATTCATAAAACAATGAATAGTCCATCTTCAACTATGCGTTCGCGATGTACTTCTCTACATCATTCATTCTACACTTCAGGTAGTTAATTATGACGACATATGATGGATGGATAGATACATTTGTGATCATAGTCAAGTTTTGAAAAGGAATTGAAGATGAATATTAATGATACCCAATGTATGTTTAAAGCTAAATTGTCGATGACTTCATGGTAACTACACAGCTAGCCAGTTGAAGATTTTGAAACAAATTTGACTGGGTGGAGCAGCAGCTCTCACTCAAATTATTTTCATTTAAAAATATAAATTCATCAAAGACATACAATTCATGCAGTTCATTTACTATCATCATGATGGAGTTATACCTCATACTGATTGTGACGTCACCTCACTAGTGAGGTAATTGGTTATGGCATCAGATACTTGAGTGACAGATTCTTTTCTTAAGACATACAAGCTCATTAATCAGTTACCTGATTTCCAAAATACAATGCCCATAGTCAGGTTATGAAAAGGAATTTAATATGAATATTAATGATACTCAATTTATGTTTAAAGCTAAATTGTCGATGACTTGTTAGTAACTACACAGCTAGCCAGTTGAATATTTTGAAACTAATTTGACTGGGTGGAGCAGCAGCTCTCGGTCAAATTATTTTCATTTTAAAATTTAAATTCATCAAAGACATACAAATCATGCAGTTCATTTACTGTTGTCATGATGGAGTTATACCTCATACTGATTATGACGTAACCTCATTAGTGAGGTAATTGGTTATTACATCAGATACTTGAGTGATAGATCGGTTCCCTCCATACAAGTCACTCTCCATAGAATAAAAGATGGCATTTTTTCTTAAGACATACAAGCTCATTAATCAGTTAACTGATATCCAAAATACAAAATAATACACGCCTCTGCAACACACATAACAATAATGAATAACAATCCGTAGATTGAAAAAATCTGATGACACATTGATATCTGCGAGTATGCGCTTGTAATAAACGCGATTTCGTATGTATGTGTACATATGTGTTTGCGCTTTTGATGAGTGCACGTTTTAAAAAAAGGTGTGAATTCATATGTATGTGTGAAGGTATGTGTATGTATGTACATACATATGCACAGTCCTTTGATGAGTGTATTACACATGTATGTGTATGCATATTTATGTTTCATTTTGTATGTATGCGAGTATGCGCATAATAAATGCAGTTGTTTGTATAAAGCATAATTTTAAGATTTAGTGGTCCTTTAAAAAAAAGGACCAGATGATATTGGTTTTAGTGCATTTGTGGATCTCAACTGTGTTTTCGATTCTCGATGCACCAAATACATATGCAACATTTGTTTTTCAGTTGGTATTGCGTATGTAATAATTTGTTATAACTCCTTAGATTCGGATCCGAGAAGTATTCTGCCTCGCAGTTCCTAATCTCAAGCATTACAACTCATGTAGGTGGCCGTATTGCTACAGCATGATAACGGTTCCGCAATGTATCAGAGTGGAATTTGCCATGCGCCAAAAATCACACATTTGAGGGCTCATTCTAATGCAGAGAATGACTGATAAATTTAATTTTTAACATTCTTCTTTAATTTAATAACTTACTATGCCAGACAACATGTGCCAAAATTTTCAAACAGCTTTGTCTAGAGCGTGCGTATGTTGAGTAGTTGATGATAGATTCTGTCATTCCAACAGATGTTGACAACACATGGTAGTCACATTTAATTGTTTGATACCACAAATGTTGCAATACAGTTTGTACGCTATTGCATACAAACGCATTTGTTATATATACGTGTATGCATATGGCATTCACTTGAATGTAGAATCTGCCATTACATCAGATGGTGTTAATATGGGTAGTTACATTTTATTGTTTGATACCATTAAATGAAATCTATTATGCGTACTGATGTATAATTTTCTATAAACATCTTGTGGTGAGCGTGTTTTAATCTTTATTTCCTAATATATCAAAATTGAGGTAAACAATTCATATTAGACTTCAAACTACTAAATAGTATAACGTAATATAATTAATATTATTAGTAGTACTATTATTAACAAATAATGACAACGTGATGGCCAAATCCCTGTATATGCGGATAGAAAATGCATAGAACTACTAATCTACCAAGAAGTCCAAAAAATAAAATTGGTCAAATAACATTCTCATGTCATTTGTTCCCCAGAATGTGTTTATGTATGCGAGTGCACTCAAATAATCAAGTGCTAACACAGGACTACAACTCAATGTGACAAGTGCTCACACCGCTATTATCCCTCCTTGTCATGCACCCACACCATTAACCCCTCTACTAACCCATTGTAACTATACGACACCCTCTTCATATGACGCAGTATTATAAAGCAATATCGTGAATATGGCATCACTAAAAGGCACACGCTGCACACATCAATCATTTATGATTGTTTCTACAGCATCAGCAATGCTGCCGGTTAATATTTATGGTAAAAAATGCTACAATAATGTCATGCAGTCATGTCGTGGTAGCCCTTAGATGAACATTACCAGCAATGGTTGAACCCAATATGTATCACGGAACCTGCTACAGGGTGTCCAATGTATGTATGTCTGTCGCTCTGTCTGTCCTATTGCTGATGATTACATATCATTACCATCAGCTTCGTTGCTAACTCCTACATTAGCCAAATCTATACGGTATTCCACGCATAACTTCGTGATGAATACCATACCATCATGAGTGACAGTATAGGCGTTTTTGATAACACCACAGCCTAGATGCGTGTAAAAAAATAATCGACGATAATATATATATATATATATTATATATATATATATATATATATATATATATATATATATATATATATATATATATTATCGTCGATTATTTTTTTACACGCATCTATACTGTCACTCATGATGGTATGGTATTCATCACGAAGTTATGCGTGGAATACCGTATAGATTTGGCTAATGTAGGAGTTAGCAACGAAGCTGATGGTAATGATATGTAATCATCAGCAATAGGACAGACAGAGCGACAGACATACAAACATTGGACACCCGGTAGCAGGTTCCGTGATACATATTGGGTTCAACCATTGCTGGTAATGTTCATCTAAGGGCTACCACGACATGACTGCATGACATTATTGTAGCATTTTTAACCATAAATATTAACCGGCAGCATTGCTGATGCTGTAGAAATAATCATAAATGATCGATGTGTGCAGCGTGTGCCTTTTAGTGATGCCATATTCACGATATCACTTTATAATACTGCGTCATATGAAGAGGGTGTCGTATAGTTACAATGGGTTAGTAGAGGGGTTAATGGTGTGGGTGCATGACGAGGACGGATAATAGCGGTGTGAGCACTTGTCACATTGAATTGTAGTCCTGTGTTAGCACTTGATTATTTGAGTGCACTCGCATACATAAACACATTCTGGGGAACAAATGACATGAGAATGTTATTTGACCAATTTTATTTTTTGGACTTCTTGGTAGATTAGTAGTTCTATGCATTTTCTATCCGCATATACAGGGATTTGGCCATCACGTTGTCATTATTTGTTAATAATAGTACTACTAATAATATTAATTATATTACGTTATACTATTTAGTAGTTTGAAGTCTAATATGAATTGTTTACCTCAATTTTGATATAACGACTATTATATAAATATTAATTAGACACCCACCCACTATGTATACGCCTTCGATGGTTGATTATTTAGTCCTGTAGTTGATGTAACCAGAGTTATCAGAATTCATTATTAGGCAGCATGCTATGTGTTGGTTCAGTACTACAGAGTCGTATGCTTCTACGTGGAGTAACGCTTTGAAAACTTCACATGTATGGTGATGTCATAATCAATTTTGTCATTAATGGTGCGATTACTATGTCATAACTGCTTAATAGTCTGTTAAGTTGTATGACATAAACTGAAGAATATTCACACAGTAATCTGAAAAAAGAGTGCTCTGACATAGAAAATCGCCAACTGCTTTCAGACCAATTCGTTAAAATATTCAACGTAATATTTTGATCGTTGCAAATGTATTAGTTATTTGTAGGTGAAAGACATGCTATTAAGCATCTACATGCGTAGCATCATACCGCCCACCACAGATATAACCTCATATTTCCAAAACATAATAAAATGTACTGCTTCAAATTTGAGCATAATCTTTATGACTTAGACAATAGCAGTGTTGCCATTCCAATCATATTCAAATTTGTAGCAGCACATTTTACGTGCCTTTGAAAATGTGTTAAGTTATTTATGAGCTGGATTTTACTGTGGAGAGCGGCAAAGCATAAACACACGCTCTGCGACAGCTATGATAATACATGCGGATCTGTATTTTTGGCACGAGTGGGAGGTGGGTGGCTCGTTAAAAGTAATGATTTGTAACAAGCCACAGTTAAGCATATAAAATCTGTTTTAGCCAGTCATTCCACTTGAAAGAAGTAAAAAAAATAAGCTTTCCTATACTTGAAAATATTTCCCTCAGTGTTATACAAACCATCTTAAACTGTCAACAAAATAATTATGACGTTTTCAGTAAAAATATACATTCGCTATTCAAGAGCTTTTTTTACAGTATATAATCATGATACTATTATTATGAAGGAAGTCATTTCATATGTGAATTTACAAAAACGTTTTCTACATATAAAATATGTTTTCACTCAACCTGTTTTATCTCTAAGAACATTTATGGTTAGGTGAAGTTAGGTGAAGATTATTATGAAGGAAGTCATTTCACATGTGAATTTACAAAAACGTTTTCTACATATATAATATGTTTTCACTCAACCTGTTTATCTCTAAGAACATTTATGGTTAGGTGAAGTGTATCAGTGAAGATTATTATGAAGGAAGTCATTTCACATGTGAATTTTCAAAAACCATCCTTTAATGGCTAAAACTGTTTTCATTTTCATATCAAGAGAAATTATCAACCCAGTCATTCCAGTTGAAAGGTTTTTTAAAATAAGCTTTCCTCTCCTCGAAAATAGTTACCTCAATGGTATGTAAACCATTTTAAACCACCAACATAAAATAATTATGACGTTTTTCAGTAAAAATATACATATGCTATTGAAGAGCTTTTTCAGTATATAATCCTGATACTATTATTATGAAGGAAGTCATTTCATATGTGAATTTACAAAAACGTTTTCTACATATAAAATATATTTGCAGTCGTTTTATATGTGAATTTTCAAAAACTCATATGCAAATTTTCAAAAAACATTTTCTACATATAAAGTTTGTTTTCACTCAACCTGTATTTATCTCAAGAACATTTATGGTTAGGTGAAGAGTATCAGGGAAGAGTATTATGAAGGAAGTCATTTAATATGCGAATTTTCAAAAAAATCCATTATATATCAGTGGTGACCCTTATAGTAGCACGATGCCATGATATGACGTAATGAAGCATGATCGCCTTTATGAGACATGACTGACTGAAATGCAGAGATGCATGTGAATGCGCTAATCTTTGAACCAATACTCCATCAATAATGCTTTGCACATGCGCCAGTCATTATTTGGTAAATAGCATAATACTATTGGCGCATGTTGTAAAATGCTGAGTGCTTCAGCTATGTGTTGACGTGATCGCAGCCACCACAATCTATTCAGCTGCATTTCGATGTGTATTTTTTGGAGAGTGCAATGTGTGCAGATGTGTTTTTAAAAATGCTACATTCCATCACATATTGTCGATAGAGGGTGAGGGGTGGATGTGCACCATTTAAAGGTATGATCGGCAACGAGTAAACAAATTAAATCATTTTACAATTTTTATTAATACTGACATCGTAAACAACACAACATATTATTACATCAATATGATTCTAGTACACAACATCAAACTGCGATATGTTTACCAATACTACAACATTAAGACAATATATTAATTAAAGGCACTGATATTATGGCGTTATCAGTCATTTAACATATATTCAAGATTCAAGATTCAATATTCTTTATTTGCTTCTTGGATACCAATTTACATATTTTCAATACAGGTTGTCCGCCGAAGGCATTGCCTATAGTGATGGCGGACACCTAACATTAAACATACATATACAATTACACACACAGCTTAACATAGAATGTGAGATATACTTGTGAATGTACAGATATGGTAGTGAGCTAAGTAGACATAGAAAAAAGAACAAATGATACAATACCTCCATGTTTTTCCTTTTAGCTATTGTAACTAGAGATTTGTGTTGGGGTGGGGTGGGAGAGAAGGAAGCGGTATGCGGGCCATGCATGCTAATTACCCCCAGCTCAACCCAAAGGTTGCTATTTAGTTGTAACACTTGTTGAGGTGCGTCAGCTTGAAGGAAGCAGTAATTGCGATAGCTCTAATACTGCATTATGATGGTGTTGTAGTAGTAGTAGTAGTAGTAGTAGTAGTAGTAGTAGTAGTAGTAGTAGTAGTAGTAGTAGTAGTAGTAGTGGTAGTGGTAGTAGGAGTGATAATAGTAGTGGTAGTGTTGGTGGTCGTAGTGGTGGTGGTGGTACATGTAGTTGTAGTAGTAGTAGTAGTAGTAGTAGTAGTAGTAGTAGTAGTAGTAGTAGTAGTAGTAGTAGTGGTAGTAGTAGTGGTATTAGTAGTAGTAGTAGTAGTAGTAGTAGTAGTAGTAGTAGTAGTAGTAGTAGTAGTAGTAGTAGTAGTAGTAGTAGTAGTGGTGGTAATAGTAGTAGTAGTAGTAGTAGTAGTAGTAGTAGTAGTAGTAGTAGTAGTAATAGTAGTAGTAGTAGTAGTAGTAGTAGTAGTAGTAGTAGTAGTAGTAGTAGTAGTAGTAGTAGTAGTAGTAGTAGTAGTAGCTATGGCAATGATACAGGAAGTGTGTGATCTTAGATTATCATGTCATTATGTAATGGTAGTTGAGTAGTGTGTTTTCTAGATCTAATATGTATTGTGTATGCTAGTTTTAGTTATGTCTTTGTATGATTTTAGTGTTAGTATTTTTTCGCGTGTGTGTTTATCTATATTATTCCATGCTTTGACAACACCAACTGAAATTCTACATTTCCCTGTGTCAGTTCATGCATATCTAATGTGGAGATCATGTTTGTTCCTAGTGTTGTATGTGTGGATTTCGATGTTGTTTGCAAAGCTGTGGGTTACAGATTTAGGTCGGATTTTGTGATGAAAGGCTCTGGAAATGTTTATCATTTGTGACTTACCTATGTCTGTGAGTTTAAGAAGTTTTTGTGTTTTGAAAATGTTTTGACCCTTTGCTGTTTTTGAGAACATTTTAACGCATTTTTCCTGCATGCTTTGTATTTTTGTTAATTTGGCTTTTTTGTGTGTTAGACCAGATGGCAGTGCAGTATGTGAGGTGTGGAAGGATCAGTGTGGTATTCAGGGTTTTAATAGTGGCTTGTGTTAGGTATGGCTTTAGTCTTTGAATGACCCCCATGCCTATTGCTACTTTAGCTGTGACTACCTCAATTTGTTTGCCCCAGGTCAGGTTCTTGTCTAAAGAAATTCCTAAGAATTTAGCAAAAGGAGCTTCATCAATTTCTTTTTTATTAATATAGATTTTTTGGAATACTATCATTTCTTGATTGTCTACATTTTGAAAATAGCATGTAGTTTGTTTTATCAACATTGCTTGTTTACTTTTAACCAATAACATCTTCTATTTCTTTATTTACTCTTTCGTATAATATATCCAAATTTTTGTCGGAGAAAAAGGCATTGGTGTCATCAACAAACAGTATTAGTGACAAATTGTGGCAAATTTTTGGCAAGTCATTCATATAGAGTAAAAACAGCAGAGGGTCAAGAATTGACCCTGAGGAACACCACAGGTTAATTTCCTGTTTTCCGAGCAAGTTGCATTAAATTGCACGCAATGTGTTCTATCAGTTAAGTAGCTCTGAAAGCAGGCAAGTGCACATCCTCGGATTCCATAATAGACAAGTTTTCCTAATAATATATTGTGATTGATAGTATCAAAGGCTTTTGAAAGGTCCAAGAAGATGCCCAGTATATCTTCTTTCTTTTCAATTGATTATATGATTTTTGTATAATATAATTATATAATTCTGTCATTTCAACTAGTGTGAGCATTGTTGAGTGTTTCTGGCAGAATCCATACCGTGAAGCATATAAAATTTCCTTTTTTTCTAGGTAATTGATTAATCTATTATACATTAATCGCGTCCCTTAATTTAGAGAAAATTGGAAGTATTGAGACAGGCCTGTAATTTGTGAAGTTGGACGAGTCTTTTGCTTTATATATTGGAGTGACAATTGCAGATTTTAGCTTTGATGCCTTGTACTAGTGATTGCAGATATGGTTGAGTGGCGTAATATGCTAATAGGTAAATCTACCTTGCTCAATTTAGACGCATGATAAATGACTATGAAAGGGGTGGGGATTGGGTGATAGATTTGTGTGATCAAAGATCATTAACCTCGACACAACACAATCTTCTGAACTAAATATAAGACTGGAAGGGGTAAGACATCATACATTTGATATGACATTATATGTGACATCCCCCGACTTAAAAAACAACTCCTCTACTGTTTTAATATAGAGAAAGACCATATGGTTGTTTCTGGGTAAACAATCGATTAACTATCGATTATACAAGCATATCCTTACAACTCCAAAATATTTTACTAATTTGGGAATTTATACCTACATGATAACTTTAAGTAAGAATTTATATCCAGAGTTATATTAACTCGTTTCTACACTTTCAAAGTTAGATATATTAACTGTACAGAACTAATAATAAGTCACTACTCGTCATTACCAGTTCAAAGTCAAAGAACATTAATTATAAAATGATACGATGGTTAATACATTGCATTTACTATATCGAATATTGCACTTAGCAGAGTGAATTTTAATTGCAATTCAAGTTCAATAGAATGACGACAAGACAAAACTTTGAAAGTCAATGGATGACATATCTTTACTCTATGACAAATTCCGATAAAATTTCTCAGTAATGTAATGTTGATCTCAGTTGATTTTAAACAGAAAAATGACTGGTCAGTAAGTTGGCAACACGTTGCGATGGATTATACACTGCCCAAACGATGGGCCAGGATTGGAAAGACTATCCTGGGGTCTGAATCAGTGAAACTATTCTGGCCGTTAGACTGGCCCTGTCACAGTAATGTGTCAGGACCGCCAAATTGAAAACTGGTATAAAATCAAGAGTTACAAATATAATGAAACTCAAAATACAGAATATCAGAATCAGGACTCTAGAAAATTATAGAAAGTGCATCCGCTAATATGTTGTCGCGACCATTTATGTGAATTATATTTAAGTTATATGGTTGGATGCTTAAATGCCAGCGATAAATTCTCTGATTTTTCCCTGACATTCGCTGGATGAAAGTCAAAGGATTGTGATCCATCTAGACATCGACTGGGTATTTTGATGAGCACAAATATACGACAAAATGCTGTAAAGCTACAACTAGGGCTAAACCTTCTTTTTCTATTGTAGAATAACATAATTCATGCTTATCAAACTTCCGTGAGTAATAGCAAACTGAGTGATCAATGTCCTGATCATCGGTTTACATTAGCACTGCGCCTACACCAAGATCACTAGCATCTATAACTAGTTTCATAGGTTTGTCATAATTTGGTATGGCTAGGACCGGGTTTGAATATAGGGCAGCTCTTATCTGGTCAAATGCGTCTTTACATTCGGGTGTCCATTTAAATGGTACCTTCTTTTTAAGCAAATTAGTTAGTGGGGCTGTAACTGTCGAGAAATTTTTGCAAAATTTTCGAAAAGAATCCGGTCATGCGTACGAGTCGTATGACTTCCTTATTTGTCGTAGGCGTCGGATACTTATGAATGGCCTCCACCTTTCCTGATTTTGGGCGGATTTGACCTTGACCTACTTCGTGACCTAAATATGTCACTATGGCTTTCGCTATTTCGCTTTTAGGAAGATTGATGGTCAGACCAGCTTGTTTCATTTGTGAAAATAACTCACAAATGGTTTTGACGTGGTCATCCCCAGCTATTGTTATAAATAGTGACGTCATCAATGTATGAATCACAGTTCTTGATCGGGGCCACAAGAGTATTCATAAGCCGTTGGAACGTACTATCACTATTTTTTAGCCCAAATGGCATTTTTATGTATTCCCAGAACCCAGTATTTGTCATGAAAGCAGATATTGGCCTGGCACGGTCAGTTAGTGGTACCTGCCAGTATCCTTTTAAAAGGTCGAATTTTGTGACATATTTTACGTTGCCAATTTTATCAATGCAATGGTCTATACGCAGGATCCCATAAGAGTCACTGTGTGTGACATCGTTGACATGTCAAAAATCTGTACAAAATCTGAAGCTGCCATCTGGCACCAGAACCAGTACACATGGACTGCTTCAATGGCTATTGCTTGGTTGAATAATACCATTTGCATACATATAAGCTATCTCTTTATCGATGATTTCCGCTTTTGCTAGATTTGCTCGATATGGAAACTGTTTAATCGGTCTTGAATTTCCAACATCAATATCATGGCTGATAGCAGAGGTTCACCCAGATGTATTCACAAACAGACATTCATACTCTTGAATCAGTAAAATAATGATTTGCCTTTGGCCTGGTTCAAGATAAGACAATGTTTCTGGTAAGCTAGCCATAGCATTTGTGTTGTCCATTTTAGACTCGCACATCTTGCTGGTTGTTGTTGAGAGATCGATCATGTCAGGAACATTAACAAGCTTTGTATTAACCTGCATCAGTGCAGGGGATGGTGCCATCTCTTTCAAGATATGCACAAAGTAAATTCATGTGAACACACTGTATGACTTTTCGTTTACCAGGTGTCTTTATCCAATAGTTTAATTCACCATCACATTTTGTGATAATGTATGGCCCTTCATACTTTGTTTGTAATGGGCTATTCAGCACCATTGACAGCTTCAACACTTTGTCACCAACTTCAAATTTACGCTCTCTAGCTTGTCTATCATACCAACACTTTTGTTTAGTCTGGCTCTCTTTTAAATTATCTGCTGTGAATTGTTGTGTATTGCTTAAGCATGTGTGCAGATCTGACACATAATCTATAAGATTACGATTGTTTTTGGGTGTTAATATTTGTTCTTTCAATACAGTAAGAGGGCTTCAGACTGTATGTCCAAAAACCAGCTCATTTGGAGAATATCCAAGCGACTCATTTACTGTATCTCAAATATGGAACATTAACAAATTAATCCCTTCGTCCCAAACATGAAAGCTTTCACTACAATATTTTCGAAGCATCATTTTAAGAGTGCCGTGCATGCATTCAAGAGCCCCTTGAGACCCTGGGTGATATGCAGGTGACACAATATGTTTCACATCAAATTGTTGACAAACTTGGTTAAACATATCAGTGGTAAAATTTGAACCTTGGTCGGTTTGGAGTTCATGTGGTAAACCGAACATTGTAAAAAATTTGAGTACAGTTTTACTATGGATTTAGCCGTTATGTTACATAGTGGGTATGCCTCTGCGAATCTTGTGCTTGTACACATTACAGTCAGTAAATGCTGATTACCAGATTTAGTTTTGCTTAATGGGTTGACACAATCTATAAGGATTCTATAAAATTGTTGGTCAAATGCCGGTATTGGCATCAAAGGTGCTTTTGGAATTGGTTGATTTGGTTTGCCAATCAACTGGCATGTGTGGCAGGATATGCAAAATTGCCTTACATCCCCATGAATGAGGGGCCATTAGAAATTCCATGTAATGATGGCAGTGGTCTTTTTACACCCAAAGTGGGGTGCACTGTTGGTACCATTGTGACCTTGACTAAAAACTGTGTGCGTATATTGAACAGGTAAAACTCTCTGTTCGACGACTTCATGCTTATCATCTGGCTATACATTGCAGGGTGTATATTGTCTCCTGAGGATACCGTCTTTCCAATAATAGGATATACGGTAATTAAGGCATTGTTCTGGATCATTCACCAATGAAACAACATTCTTTAATTGTTTATCCTCAGCTTGGAGTCGTGCTAGTTCCTCTGAATTAAATTCGAACTTGGGGGCGCCACCAAACATGATGCACATGTATGTACCTTTGCCTCTACTAACATCATTTGGTCCCCTCACCGCTTCATCTAATTGATGACTTCGACTCATTGAATGTGTCATGACACCTACCGTAGAATCGCTGGGAGACATTTGGTTTTGTTCACGTGTACCAACACATGAGGGAAAACCCTTGAATATCCCCTCGTCATCACTGGAGTCCGAAGTGGGTACCTCGTACACAATAGGCAGTACATCATTAGTGTTCCCTGTGTCATTTTCTAGAAACGTGGCACCAGACTCACTGTATAATGTGGCTAGATCATTTCCTAACAGGAGATTTATAATGCGTACTGGTATCTTGTCTTATACCCCGATTTCAACATTATGTTTTTGTTGGCCTATTTGTAAACTTATGTTATGGCGATGTGTTTTTATATATTCCATTCCAACTCCACATATTAAAACGCTAGATCCTGTATATATATCTTTTGAGAATGGAAGCACCGAACTCAAAATTCGGCTCAGAGAGGAGCCAGTGTCTCTAAGTATTTTAATAGGACTAGGTGGGGGCCTCGATTTATGTACAAGTGAGGTCACCTGTCCTAAAAAACAATATGGTAAATATATTTTGTCAACATCGGGAAAATCGTCTTGTTGACTCTCTCGCCCCGTCATTCATGATCTGAATGAACTGATTTGTTGGTCATTGTCATTGTTTACAACCGTGGAGGGCTTAGATTTTGCCTTAACAAAACTGCCACTTGGTTGAGAGCATTCTTTTGCGAAATGGCCCCTAGAACCACAATTAAAGCATTTTGACATACTTGGGGAAGTATTGCGGCTTCTACTAGTCAGTGAGTTATCCCGATTTCTAGGAGGGGGTGACCGATTTCTACTTCAACTTGGATTAGAGTCAGGACTCCTGGAAGCAGATGGTGATTGTTTCCGATGATATCTATCATCTCAATGACTATGATGATCATCATGGAAACTAATTGTTTGTGAGGGTGACTGAGATCTATATCGATCACTGTGAAATCTACTATAGTGTGATGGTGATTCAGATTTGTAATGATGAGTGTCTGGTACAGACCTAACAGTTCTTTCCACCATTTGACTTTTATAGCAGCTTCACTAGCAGTCTTGATGTTTGGATGATGATGTTGCAGATGTCAAATTGCTTCTGGAGGCATTAGATTACGAAATTGTTCATACAAAATCAAATCCTCCATTTGGCTCAGAGATTTGATTTTCTCTGACGTCATCCATTTCGCCATCAAGGCTTTTAGATGTTGAGCTTCTTGGATGGCTGAACTAGGAAAAGCTGGCTTAGTTGATCTGAGTTTTAAATGCTATGCTTCAGAGCTCACTGCATATGCCCATTCAACTGCATCTTTTATCCTATCATACTTCATTGGGTAATGCTCTGACAGCTTTCTGAGCGGCACCTTTCAGGATGGTTCTTAACAAAGCAGGCCAGTAATTTTCTGGCCAACTTAAATCCTGCACCGTTTGCTCGAAGATTGGAAAAAATCTTCATGCTGTTTCTCATCGAAAGCCGGCACCATACATTGTTGGCTTGCCTTGTTGAAGTGTGGCACATATGGCTAGGAGCTGCGTGGATTATCTCCTATTAATCGTTGTAATTCCAGCTCAGCCTGCCTTGCTTCAGCCTCAGAGCATCTCGCTTCAGTCTCAAAGCATTTCGCTTCTACCTCGAGATGAGTGGTTTCAAATTGTAGGCGCATGGTCTTTTTCCCCACTCAGTTGGACCCATTGGCTTTTTATCATTTCCATCACATTGGTCCGAATGGTGGTCAGCATTGTGGTTTGATTTTGAACCACCTTCAGCACCTGTTGGTGAAAACACACCTTGCATATCCAACTGCTCTAAAATGAAAGCTAGTAATTCCGATTTAGATATTTTAGTTGGAGGATTCAAGTTGTAATGAAAGCACAGGGCTTTGAGGATCTCAACTGCCGAAATCTCAACAAATATCCTCGCTGGATTTTGTACGACCGATTCAATGATTCTGTCCATATTTGATTCTGAAACAGTAAGGAGGAGATAACTTTGTAATAATGGTACACATATGTACGTCTGTTATCTCCCTTGTTTAGGCTTTGCTATGACTAGATCTAAATTCAGTCATTAACATATTAAACCAGACTTTTTAGTGTTACCACATGCATGTAAGCCCCCGTACAGGCAGCTATAGTCAATTGACCAATGCTCAGTTATAAAAATTTTATTACGACAATTTGCCTTGCCTATGCGATTGATACAGGACTTTAACCAGAATATCTGATCAAATTTAATTTCAGGTCTATGGTTTAGTCTGTGCAAAGAATTTATTTAGAGACACAACATTATCGTCAATCTCAGTTTGAAATTCACTAAATTCGTTATCTGAGAATGATGTGCTAGACAATTTACCTTCCTTTACTCTGTATTGGTTATATTTGGCTAAATGACACCCAGGTATTTCGATGAAAAGAAATATTAAGTTGATCTTAATGACTCTACTGATGACTTAAGATTTAGTAGGTCACCAGTTATCTTTTCAAACAGTTCACTTGATGGAACTGTTTCCTGACCAAATTGTGATTTTTGTCTGGTTAACAAATCATTAATACCAATACAACAGTATAATAAAATATGTGCATTTACTGGCGCAACAGATATGTTATTGCATCTTGTTTTGCAGTATTAATGTTTGCGCAAGACCTAATCAAATATTCGACATGGAACTGGTTGGACTAATTTTTCAAAATGGCAAGCTCTGGAAGATGCTAAGAGTATATATCTCATTTACCTTCCAAATTCACAGGGTCTGATATAGTAAATTGAAAACAAATTGACGTAATAATAAAATAATTAAACTGGACTAACTTGTCATGAATAAATAAGTTAGTGTGTGTCGTGAAGTTATTTTAAATTAAATTAAAATTCTGAAGTCCAAACTCAAAATATTTAAAGTTTTGTAGACTAACAAAATTTCACTTTAAGAAAAAAGTTTTGTTTAATTGTGCTATGGGAACTTTAAGTTGTTCAGCAAAACCGCGACACATCAACGTCAGAATTATGTTAAAGAATTAATCCATTCACGCACAAATCAACTTGCCATTAAATAACATATCGTCTAGAATGATGTTGACTGTTTTGAAATTAAGTTGTGTAACAGCTGTAATTATTTAAAATAGCGACAGCCTTCAAAGAAATAACTAACAATGCAATCAACGCCTCATAGACGGTTGTAAATAACAATTATAAACTACCTGTAGCACCAAAAGGTAAAAACTCTATAACGTGTATGTTTAACGGACGGCATGTATTGACAGCGGCGGCATGAAATTAATTAGCGTCTGTTCATTTCAGGTCTCTCAAACTATGAATAGGCTATGTGCAGAGTCGAATAATTGTGTGCTGTTGCCAATGACGACTTACTACGAGTTGTAAAATGCTATTCACGCTGAACTGTAAACAGTTTTATTCACGCCGACTTACCGCGGTCGGTGGACCAAAATCAAAAAATACATTACTATACAAACACTGCAATGCAAATAAAATGTCAACAATAATACTAGACTTACCTATGTCAAATGATAGGACTTGATAGGAGGATACAGGATTCTGGTATTATTTAATAATAAAAGTCAACATCTTTAAATTATTGATACTTTATTCATCTGCCCCTGCTGTAAAGAAAGAATGTTGATTGTTAGTCCTTTGTCAAAACTTATTTTGTAAACCTAGCTTATCATGTACTGGCCAAAATCCAAAATAAATTAACAGAAGATTATTTTGAAAATTTATGTTCAATATAACTGGGACAATTTCTGCGTGAAAGGCTCATGACATGTCAATGCCCATTTTGTGGAAGTCCCAGTGTTTGGACATGATTACCGACACAAGCATGCATTGAGCCCATGCAATGTCTGCGCAGCTGTATCCACGCTTGGAGTCACTTTAACATGATCTGGAAAAGTAATCGATCGTGTGATGGATGCGGCATAGAGTAACATTGGATAGGATTTTGTGTATGCTGTTGAGGAGCACAATGGGCGGAAGATTGGCTGGGGGCCCAGGTGGCTTCTTGGGCTTGGGTAGTGCGACAAGGTTGCCTTGACCTACAGCGTCGATGGGAAGGTGGTGATTAAAAGCTGAATTGATAAGGTGCGTGATCCGTTTTGAGATAATGTCACTTGCATATTTGGATAGTTGATTGCTCATGCTATCAGGTCCAGATGCACGTCCATTTTTCAGGGCTTTAAGTGCCTTCTCAACTGTTTTAATTAGTGTTAGTAATGGCCTGGGGTCTCCTGAGAACGGGTGCAAGTGCTTATCATCGTTGCCAGTGAACTGTTCCTTGAACTATTCTCGGATCGCCTTGGCTTTTCGCTGGTCAGTCCCGATAAAGTGTCCTTCAGAGTTGCGTACAGTGAGTGGTGGTGTGTAGTCATTAACTCTCAGGGCTCGGGCTGCCCGAAACATTTTGTGACAGTCATCCGTGGCAGTGATTTCATCTTTCAAGCGTTCGCTAATGTGGTGCAGAATAATATTGCACACACACACACCACACATGCATGCTCGATTCAGAGGCTGTGCCTTTGATGGACTGCCCATTTTCAATTTACATATATGTAAAATATGTTATGAAATAAACAACTTTTGAACTTCTAACTTGAATTTAGAACTTGAGATACGAATGTGGCTTGATAGGTCTAGATGTGAGTCTAAACGCACTCCCGGGGGTAGGGTGGGGGGGGGGTGGTGGCCGAAAAACTATTGACTAAATATCGGTGTTCAGGCGGGCTCCTTAAAATATTGACCAAAGATAGGTGTTTTTGCACGTTATATGGTCGTAGCCTGCTGACATACGGATTTTCTCAATTTAGTCAACTGTATTTCAGCAGAAACTGCTATCTAACTACAGATGCGGCTTGTCATTATATTGTTAAAACTGCGTGAAAATTATTGAGTACACGTTGATTTAATAAAAGGTATTTGCTAATCAACGAAACGTAATTGAACAGCCCGCTTTAAAAGACCAAATGCGAGCCTCTGAAATCGATGCTTCTGATTGGTCATATGCAAATGAAGTTGAAGGGATTCCCGAAGACTGCTTACGATTATAATCCCGTCACTGATTGGTTGTTGTTGTTGTTGTTGTTGTTGTTGTTGTTGTTGTTTGGATCATCCTCCTCTTAATAGGAGCACCCACGTACAGTGGTCCATATAAGTCTATTGACACAAAAGTCTAATTAATTAGTTAAGGCACATGGAAGGTTAATAGTGTTCCATTCGTCTATGTTACATACATGCAAGTCCGAGCATAAGGGTCCAATGTACAAGTCCTATATAGCTGGTATGTAAAGTATTTCGCACAGCGTTGTTATGGTAGTAGGTTGATGAGGACGCACCTACCACAGTGTATATTATAGCAGAGTTTTCTAGTGAGGTGTTCAATGTTGAGAAGCAGGTCAGGGCAATTTGGCAGGACGTCTGTAGTGGTCAGGGCAGTACAGTCAATGATGAGTTGTAGTAGCAGGTTGTCGTCTCCACAGAGGTGTATCCATACCGCAGGACCCAGTGCGTTTATAAGCAGTGCCTTGAGTTCTGACAGATAATGTCGTCTATGTGAATGTAAGGCTCTGCAATGCATCAGAAAATGTGAGTACTCCTCTTCTGCTGATTTACAAAGGTGACATATGGAGGTGACACCGTTCCGACTGAACTTGCTAAGTGTAGACTGAACCAGGTATGTTTCGGTGATAAGACGTGCTTTGATCACGCTTCCTTTAACATCCTTTGTATCATCCTCGACCGATTCTACTGATCAGTGGAGCTTTCCAATTGACAGAATGCTAACATTAAAATTTGCTAATGTGCTTTTCAAGCTACATTCGTCCTGCAGTATTCCATTCCAGTAGTTGTCAATGGCATGGTATACAAATGATTTCCAGGCAGTCTTGGTCGGTGTGTTCTGAATAAGTTCTGCTATTGGTGGTAGGTCATACTCAAGGTGTAGCTTGCTTATGCATGTGAACCAACTTCCCACGTTTTCTGCTTTCAGTGCCAGTTGTGTACAAGGATGTTCACAATAGCCTCATTATGGCATCTAAGTATGCTTCCTAATGTTGTTAATTGTCTCAGATGCAGTTCGGCTGTAAGCGGTCGTGCACCAAGTAGTAGACACTTGGCAGTATGCATTGGAAGTGCTTGGACCTTTCTCAGGATATCAACAAAGAAGTTCTCTAGCAAGTCGAGTTGTTTTTTCTGCAGAACGAACACATCTAGATCATACACTAAGCATGGGATGACGACGTATAGCGACAATATGCGGTAGCATGTCTTGGGCGATAATCCGTTTGTGCCATGGGGGCCTGTACCGCTGAGGCAATACAGTGTTCTTCTTGCGCATGATATGTAGTCCTGAACGTTAACAGTCTGTTCTTGTGAGAAGGTACGGATTAATGCTAGGTGTGTAGCTGTTGGTGATACTGGTACATCTATGTGACCGAGGTTCCATTGCATTGTTGAGAGATGTGTTGCAGGTCTATTTGGTTTAAATTTGAGGATAATTGTCGATTTCTCTGGGTGAATGTTATATCGTTCTCGAACTGAGTACTGATAGGCTATGTCAAGCATACATTGTAGTTCTTCACTTGAGGTGCTAATAAGGGTTACATCATCTGCGACTGTTGGACATCCCATGTATTGTGCACCTATGAACATCCCAAGCTGTGCTGCCTCGAGTTGGTTCAGTAAGCCATTAATATATACTTTGTATAATCCGGTGGAGAGGATCCCTCCGTGACGAACTCCTTGCTGAATTGGGAATGGCTGACTTAGTCAACTTTTCCATTTTACTGTCGCTGTTAATCCGGAAGACAGGTTATCAATAGTCTGTAGCAGATGAAGAATGATACCCTGTTCGTACAACTTACACTTTAGTGATGAATGATCTACGACGTCAAATGCTTTTTGGGTGTCGTGTAATGCAATGTATTGAGGACTGCATTGATTCTTGCATTCATGCATCGTTTCTGAGAGTACCAGCCCGGCCATGATGGGGGATAATCCTTTAGTGAAGCCAAATTGTAAGCTTGATTGGGATGTTGGAAGCTGAGATGTGATCTTTTCTAAGATGACATGTTCAAAGATCTTCCCGATTATTGAAGTTACTGTTATACCTCGGTAATTGTTTGGATCGGACTGGTCCTTTCCACGCTTATGGACAGGTGTAATTATTCCACTTTTGAATATGGCAGGGATCTGTTTCGTGGCTATGTTGAACAGTCACGTTAAGTAAGGACTCACTAGTTTTAGTGATAGGGCATCCCTGATAATTCTGGCTGTAGCTTTGCTGAAGAAGCTTCAAGTCTTGACTTGTTTGCACTTGATAGTCTTGGTCGTATTTGCATTCTGAGAGGGTACTGCAAGGTCCTCGTAAAAAGCTGCAAAGCCGCGGCACTGTTCCTGTACATTTGTTGTACATACCCCATCAATGGTGAGTGAGTCTACTTCACTGCGCTTTACTCGGACTCTGTTGATGAGTTTATAGAAATTTGGCAAATCCTGTTCAGCCATTATCCTGTCATACAATGATTTTCGTTCAACGCGACTTCAGTCCTCTATTGGGAACGTAATTGTTTGCTTAGAAGTCTACATTCCATATGGAGTGGGTGGTCCAATCCTGGCCTTTCTTCGTCTAACCAGTATTTATGGAGTTCCTTCCCATGCATGAGTAGTTTCATCACTTCAGGCGATGCTGTCCACTTAGGGCCATTTATTTTGACCTGCTTTGTTGGAACTATTCTTCTTGTAGTATGTGTTATGACATTCTGGATGCCACTGATGATATCATTCGGGGTAGAGTATTGAGAGTTGTTGTTTACTTTGTCCAGTTCCTCTGCCAGTGCGATCTGATATTCACGCTTGTCCACTTTTGACCATTCCAATTTGTGAATAGATGCCGATTTTCTCTTAATGCTGGGGAGCCTAGTAACACTTACTGGAATATCGCTCGATACTGGACCATGTGTAGAAGTATTATTGGGATGCATACTGCCAATAAGTACGTTTGATAGGTTTTCAGCTCATGTGCTAAAGAAATAATCTATCTGCGAGCAGTTCTTCCCGTGAATATAGGTTGGTTTGTCTGCAATGTTACTGACCATGACAAGTCTGTGTTCACTAAGGAATTGCTGTAGCATGGCATCAGACTTATTCCTTCTGGACAAGATGGTACCATTAATGTCACCGCACAAGATAATGTGGTGAGAGCTATTGTAATCCTCTATCAGTGTGTGGATGATATCCAACGATTCCGAATACTTGCTCACCGAGTCTATATAACCTGATGTGGGCATGTATGAGCTGATCAAAAGATATGGTTTAGGTTCTGAGACAATTTGGACAGCAATGATGCGCTCATTACCTTCTTTCAGAGGTTTGACGTGGTCATGTATTTCTCTGCGCCACATGATCGTAACACCACTGTATCCCCATGCCTTTCAAATCTACAGGCTGGTGTGTCAGAGTCAACTGATACAATGTAGTACTGGAAGTCAGGGAAATATTTCTGAATATCATCCTTCTCAAAGTCCCTCAGCCAGTGCTCCTGTAGACAGAGGATATCAGCGGACTGTGCAATTTCCTGTGCATATGATGCATTTCCCTTAATGCCTTCTACATTGAAGGTTACCAATCTTAGGAGTCTCTTGATTGCGGTATGCTGGCCTTGTCCAGAGATAGTGGTTGAAGAATTATTTGTGGTTGAGTTTCTGGTGGTCTGGTGCAGTGCCGCTAAATGTGGTTCTCCTCATTCGTTACGTTTGTTGTTGTAACTGTAGGTCGCCACGACGAGGAAGACTCTTTGAGTAGCGGCTGAGAACACGGCTGTTGAGGTACAGCTGGATTTTTAGACATGGCTGGATTTTTAGAAAAGTTTTACGGTGGTCGAGGAATTATTTTTGTGTGTTGAGGAAAATGTGCTATAGTGTGGTTTTCATCATTCGTTACGTTTGTTGTTGTAGGTCGCCATGACGAGGAGAACTCTTCGAGTAGCGGATGAGAACATGGCTGTTGAGGTACAGCTGGATTTTTAGACATGGCTGGATTTTTTTACACGTTTGACGGGGGTCGAGAAATTATTTTTGTGTGTTGAGGCCAAGGTCTATCCAGAGATGGTGGCTGGAAGCGCGGTAGTTAAGTCGCAGGTTCTGCCCTTGTTGGTGCCCAATTAGCTGTGGTTGATTTGCCTGGCGGCGGGTTTGTATTGGTTGTCGGTGTGTTGCCAACTGATGGTCAGGTATAGCTTGCTGAACTTGATCCTGTCTAGGTATCCCACTTATAGGCTGCGATGGATGATCTAAAGGTCTTTCTGGCAGCTGCTGGTACTCCGGAGGCAGTGGTGGCCTCAATACCAGAGATGGTGGAATAATACACTGGTTCTGCAAGTGGTTAGTGTGAAGTTGATCAACTCCGGGCGGCGGGCGGAGATGTAAGGAGCTATAAGGTGGCAATTGTTGGTATGCCTGAGGCATTGGTGGCCTTTCTGACTGAGGTGGAGGAACCAAGCCTGAGTTCTGAGATTGGTTGGTGGGCAGTTGATTAAATCCAGGAGGTCGAGGTTCTGGGTAACTATGCATGACCCCTGGGTAATGGAGGTAGTGAGTAAATGGAACAGGATGTGGTATTGGCTGATACAGCGTCGGCTGAGAGTATACCAGATGAAGAGGATGAGTAGGCAGCACTGTCAGTTGTGCTGGTGGGGGTGGCTGATATAGGTATTGGGAAAAATGTGGTCCGTAAGGTGATGGATAATGCTGATATTGAAGGGGTTGTTGACCGTTGGCTAGGTTGGGTTGATTATTTAGTTCATTTAACTTTCTCTCCAAGTGACTTAACTTAGACAGTATGGTTGATTCATGGGAAACCATGTTTAGCTCTTGACGTTTTATCATAATGTCGAGACGTTGCTCGAGGAATTTTATCTGGCTATGGACCATACCGGGCTCGGTTGTCTGACCTGTGCTGGTATTGATGGAGTTTCAAGCACTCGTTGATAGCTGCAGTAATGAAATTGTTCTTTCCTGATCATTGATTTTCTGCTCTAATATAGAGATAAATAATTTAAGCTGAGCTAGCTGTGCCTCACTATTTGCGGATGCATTTGTGCTCTTAGTGGCGCGGCTGGTAATGTTATTTTGACGTGGTTTTGTTAGCAGAGGATCTAGGCTTCTTGGAATCGTTTCTGGCGAGGTACTATCAACAGATATTACTTCAGGTGATGCTCTGTTGCCAGGTTCCATTTCTGATAACACGCTACTGACGGATCCTGGAGGAACGGTGTTGTCAGCTTGCATTTTGGATGAGCATGTTCTGCGGTTTTACTTTCTCCTACTGGGTGATCTAGACTTTTTGTTTTGAGCTACGTTTGCAGAGATCAGACGTGCAGAGGATGCAATGTTTACGGATCTTGCTTTCGGCGATGATGTGTTCTTAGATCCTGGTTCAAGTGTAGGTATTTTAATGGCATTGGCAGGTACTGTTGTTTCACGAGGTGCTATGCTGTGTGATCCTGAGGATGATGACACCAGTATAACTGTATTAAATAAAAAGGTTGTCAGTACACAGGCTAAAGTTATATGGAATATCTTCTGTTATCTGGTTGACTTTTTGTTGATCAAGACCAGTGTATGAATAATGCAACCACAAAGAGCAGCTGCCGCATTGTATTGTGTTGAGCTCTGATGGCTTGGCACAGACTGGACATGTGTACCAGATGAGATCGATAGATTGGTTGTGGAGAGATTCAGCAACTCTGCTGCTATACCCTGTGCTAGATTGCAAAGCGGATCCTGATATTTGCAGATTCTGCGCAAAGTTTGCTGGACTTGTTGGTGGAGAGTGGTCTACATCATTTTGTGGAATTCTCTGCGTTAGGATACTGTTTTCTGTCAAGTGATCTGGGCAGTGATATGACTTGGTGCTATTCTCAATATTTCTCAATTCTTCCTGTGACATTCTGGCGCATCTATAATGTATCCAGTGGGATCGAGGATCACAGTATGCTGATTGGGTGACACACTTCTTTTTACACTTATCGCAGCAGATATCTGCTGAATCATCTGTACACCCTCCTTGACGGATTTGTCGTTTTGGGCTGTGTTCAGTTTGGTCCAGTGTCGACTGAAATAGTAATTTAAGCTTTAGATTCCATTCATCCAAGTTTACTTTAGCACCATTGAAGGTTGCTCTACTGACTAGGTGAAGTATTTTCTCTAGATCTATGTTGAAGAAATGACGGATGGCAGTAGTTGCTCCATTTATCAGTAATTTGCAATTAGTGTGATAGAGGGCTATGGCATATTTGAGTACGCCCGCATGGCTGTCACCAAGGAAGACCTGGTAAGTGACCTGAGTTTCTGTACCTCTCTTATCATTAGGTGCTTGTGTAGCGATCTTTGCCATTATGATGTCTTTATGTTTAAAGACGTTTGATACAGATTCAGGACAAATGTTGAGTGTTTGTATTTTGTTGGTACGATCGATACAGTGAATACAGTAATTTGACAGTTGTGATTGACAGCTGACCGTGTTACCAGAGTGCTATATAAATAAAGCTGAACTGTTACTTTAAATAAGAACGTTACATCTCTCTTCTTCTTAATAATGAACAAGAACAAAAATATAAATCAAATATGCCAATTATCAAAGATAGTATGTTGTTAAATTAAATGAGATTACATATTGTATGGTTACTATGTTGAAATTGACATTCAAGACTAAAAAGATAGTTACATTTGTGTGCGTGAAATGTGAGTAGGTGCATGTTTCATGAGTGTGTTTCTATTGTAAATATACTAATAATTATATCTGATTGTCATTATGATTGTCTCTTGATCTGTACGTAGAATAAACTGATCAACTAGAAAATGAATCAAATAGTTATGTCAAGTAATCCTTGAACCTAATGGGTAGTTTGTGCTCACGAGCTGATCTTCGTTGTCCCATGCACGATGGTAGTCATGGTGAAGGATTTGGTTTTGGAAGACTTGGCTGTGCTAAGTCTAAATTCACATAGTTCTGGTCTGACACTGATTGATCATTATTTGATGACATTTGTTTGTTATTATCACATGACAGATCCTCTTCCTCCTCAGAATCCAACTATTCCTCACAAATATGAACAGGTTTGGGTGCTATCTGCTTGAAAACGGAAACATTTCGAGTGATTCTGTGATTGTCTTTTTGAGGTGTATTCAGGTTCCCTTTGCGAGCGATGACGCGATAGGGATGCGGATTGAATGGTGGTGTCAGTTTGTTGTGTTTGGCTTGACGTACCAGAACTGTGTCACCATCTGTTAGCTTACTTTGTTTCGAATGATAGCGATTGTCTGCATATGTTTTGATCTTAGATTTACTGTCGCGATCATGATGTTTCATTGTGTCATGTATCCTTATGATGGGTGGTGTCTGATTCACCTCCGGTAGTGAGATTCTCATTTTACGACTAGTCAATGCTTCAAATGGCGATATTGAGGTGGTAGAATGCGGCGTCGCTCGATACTGGCGAAGAAATTGGTTTAAATCCTGTTTCCAGTTGCGAAATTCTGCTGATGAGGTACGCGTTGCTTTGTTGAGTGTCCTCGTGAATCGTTCTACTTCACCGTTGGCTTTTGGGTATGCTGGTGTTATCTTTCTCTGTTTGAAACCTAAGTGATTTGCAAAGTTTGTGAAATCTTATCCATTGAATGGTGGCCCATTATTTGATTTTGCTACCCTCGGTATACCTTGTCTCGCAAATATGGCATCTAGCTTCGGAATCCCTGCTTTTTCCAAAGTTGTGATACAAATTCCAGTTCCGGATATCAACTATAGTCATCAACAACAACAAGCAGCTATTCACCAGAAGGAAATGGGCCTGAAAAGTCCATAGAAACTTCTTGCCATGGGCCATCTGGTAGGTTAGATATTTGTAAAGGTTCATGTTTTTCAGAAGTGTGTTTGGATGCTTGACATGGAATGCAGTTCTTAACAGCCTCTTCTGTGAGTCCATCTATTCCTGGAAACCACACTTTCGCGTGGATTAATTGCTTTGTTCTCACAATTCCCTGATGTCCGGCATGAGCCAGGCTGACTGCTCTTTCACGTAATGACTTTGGAATCACAATGCGATCACCTCGAAGAATAAGTCCATCATACACTGATAGTTCATCTGAAACCTTTCTGAAGTCAGAAGATTTCTCCATCATTCCAGTTACCGATACGAATAGCTTCAATTACTTTCTGCAAAGTTGGATCTGATTGAGTTTCTGACTTTGTTTCGCTAAGTGTCATTGCTTTTGGAATAGTATTGCTACAAATATAGTTCACATATTCTTCTGCGATACTTGAACTGGGTGCAGGATTGGTTGAATGTCTGCTTATATAATCCGCAGGATTGTTTTCATTCTTTCCTGGTCGATACTGAATGCTACACTGGTATGGCGTAAGTCGCAGTCTCCATCTCTCTATTCGAGCTGATGTGGGTTTTTGCATTTTGAACATTCCGATCAGTGGTTTGTAATCTGTGATTACACGAAAAGGAGAACCATACACGCATAGATGAAAATGTTCTGCTGCCCAGATCACAGCCAACATTTCATGTTCAGTTTGAGAATATCGAGACTGTTTCTGAAAGAGCTCGACTAGCATAACTGATTACTTTGCTATATTGGACAAGAATTGCTCCAAGACCACGTGGGCTAGCATCTACTAGTATTACTGTTTCACGTTTTGGATCAAAATACTCAATGACATGAGTTCCCGATAATGCTTCTTTAAGTCTGTCGAGTGCATTCTGCTCTGTTACATCCCATCTCCATTCGGTATCTTTGTGTGTGAGTTTTTGCAAAGGAGCTGTAATTGTTGCATAGTTTTTAATGAATCGTGCGACATATTGAGACATTCCCAATAGAGGTCTTACATCTGATACTGATTTTGGTGGTTCTGCATTGCTGATTGTCCAAATGTATGTCCAAAGAAACTTATTTCTGGCTGTGAGAATACACATTTGTCTTTGTTGAGTGTTACACCATTTTCACGAAGTCTCACTAGAACACGTCTTAGGTTTGCATCATGAGTCTGTTGGTCTTTTCCATGAACTATAATGTCATTAGATAAATTTCTGCAATCCGGAAGATCATGAAGTAGCTCTGCTATTGTGTTCTGGAAAATTTCTGCTGCTGCATTTATTCCAAGCATCAATCGTTTGTATCATCTTAAACCTATATGTGTACTAAATGTTGTAATGTGCCTGCTTTCAGGGCTAAGTTCATGTTGGTGATACCCAGCTGTTAAATCCAATTTAGTGAAAACTGTGGATCCATTTAGATCATTGAATAATTCGTCGATTGTAGGAGTGATGTGCTTTTGTCGTTGCACCGCTTTATTCGCTTCGCTCATGTCAACACAAATACATACTCCCCCAGTCTTTTTAGTACTGTTGCGATTGGGCTTACCCAGGGTGTTGCTCCGTCAATTTTCTCTATGATGTCTAAGGACTCAAGTTTCTCCAGTTCGTTCTCCACGTCCTGTCTGATATGAAAGGGGATACGTCTGTGTGGCTGCTGTTTAGGTTGAATGCTGTCATCTATGTGAAGTTTGATTTGTTTGTTCTTTACTTTACCAATTCTTAAAAATAAAATACTGAATTCATGTTCTACTTCTGACGGTATACATTTTGATTCAATTGCTTGTGTGAGATGAAGTATTTTCAGAGCCTGTGCTGTCTGACAGCCTAACAGATTACCACTATTTCCGTCAACAATATGAAACTCGGCTACTGTATCTAGAGTTCCAATCTTAACATTTGTTTTCAGAACACCTAAAACTGGTAATGGTGTTTTGGAACCATATGGATAGACTGATGTCTCTGAAGATTTTAGCGATTTGAGAGAGTTTTCTGACTGAATTAGTAATTGATATGTCTGACTGTCTAGTATGTTGACTGAAGCACTAGAATCGATTGTTACTTGAATTGGATGATTTTCAATCTTAATCTGACATTTTGGAAGCTGTCCACGATAGGTTACATTGCTTACTGTATACCTGTCACATATTATGCTGTATACATAGTCTGCATCGTCTGAATCATTGAGGGCTGTATTCATTGCCTGTACTGTCTGTTTTTCATGTTTTGATTTCCTACAGACTTTGGCAAAATGTCCAAATGTACCGCATGCATTTCAATGTTTTCCTTTTGCTGGGCATAACTGGTACTGCCCACCACAAAAATAACAAGGGTTTGTTGAACGTGTTGTGCTGCTCTTTCGCTGACTGGGCTTACATGATTGTGAACGATGACGATTGCGCTGCGACTGATTATAACGCCTGAGTCTTCTGGTATATGGTTTGTTTGTACTTATTTCATGAGATTGTGGGTTATCTTGGTAGATTTTATGAACGTACGATTTACTAGGATTATTTTCAACTGTATTAGCTTGTCGTTCACTGATTTCTAGTGCACGTCCAGCATCTAACAGTTCTGTTAATTTAAGATTCTCACATAACGCTCTTCAACGTAACCTTTGTGATTCACAATTTAAAATTATTTGTGCTGCGATTTCTTTGTCAATGTCTGCAAAGTCACAACTTCTGCTGAGCTGGCGTAGTTTAGTATGATAACTATCTAGTGCTTCACCTTCATTCTGCTTTTCTTGTCTAAAATTATATACTTCAAATGCAGGGTTTACTTTTAGTGTGAAATATTGTGTCAAAGAGTCTGCAGCTTTAGTGTAGTCATCATTCGTTCCCGTGTCTGCAAGTGTGTAAAAAATATCATCAACAGCAGGGTCAGCATAATGGAGAAGTAGAGCCCATTTTCTCTTATTCTCGTTTATATCCATAGCTACTATTAAACGCTCCAAACGTGTTAACCATTTTTTCCACCTGGGACCAGCATTGCCTCCTTCCTCATGTACATCATATTGATCAAAACACGAAGTCCCGATGCCATGGTGCGAGTGTTTATATGTGACTGTCATTCAAAGCCACAAGTAGATTTACACGGTTTGCATTGACGAAAACTGGGTGTTGTAGCGAAATCTGGTTGTTTTTCAGAATGTTTGTGTTTTAATATTGTTTTCCTGATTACCGACTTTGGTACTGTTTTTCCTCGTCACCAGATTATGATGTCTTGATGTTTAAATACGTTTGATACAAATTCAGGACAGATATTGAGTGTTTGTATTTTGTTGGCACGATCGATACGGCGAATACAGTACTTTTACAGTTGTGATTGACAGCTGACCATGTTACCAGAGTGCTATATAATTAAAGATGAACTGTTACTTTAAATAAGAACATTACAGCCATATCTTCCGGGTAGGTGGAATAGAAATGACAAGTCGCCTTCCTGATGAAGGTATACATTGTCGCATCCGCTTCGATGACTATACCTCCTCGGTGGGTGTGACTTTTAAATTTAGTGAGACCGAGATCTGCTTATGTATCGCTTTCATAATATTGAGTGTGAAATCAGTCATGATATTAGGTCTGTACGTATTACTTGAGGATAGTGGTATATTCGTGTTTGCATCAGGTTGGGTAAGATCTGCATTGATTTTCCTATGGCTTCCACGTGTTTGGCTTTGCTGTTGCATGGGCCTGCATTACTGCATTTTGCTGAGTATGGTTCATCATCTTGTGCGACTATCAGGTCCACGAGGTGAATACCGTGAGCAGGTGACTATATAATAAATAATTGTTAAGTTCGGCAAATCAGTTCAGATTTTTGTGACTGCTCTGTCAGCTTTAATTTAAAAGTTCAGTTCAGCATTAATATAAAAGTTCCGTTCAGCATTAATTTTAAAATGTTAAATTGTTGTTAAAAGTAAAAACAAGATGGCGCCGCCCGGACGGCGTTCCTGCGCAGGCAGTGCTAACGAAAACTGTCCAATGTTACACGGACCAGAGGTCATAGGCTCAAGCTCAACATAAAACGTAGCAGCAAAGATATTCGGAAGCACTCCTTCGCAAATAGAGTGGCACCACATTGGAATTCACTGCCAACAACAATAGTCGAAGCAACCACAGTCGAAATATTCAAGGGCAAACTAGACATCTTTTTCAAAGAAAGAATATTTGAATTCGACTGAACACAATTAATTGTGGTGTGGCTTTGGACGTTGCTGTTACACATATGCTTATACAACATATGTGAGCCGTCAATTCCCAAAGTCATAATACAATTATTACATCACAGTGGACTAATCTTGAAACAGCCTGTGCATCTACATGAACATGCACACATGAAGATAGCTACACGTGTTGTATCCAGACCAGGGTTGCCTGCCCTACCAGTTTGGCACTGAGGCAATAACAAGCCAATGGCTTATGCCTTGTAAATTGATGTTGTTGTATGTTGTACTAGTCTCTTGGTTTGGACTGCAAGTGGGTGGCCGGTCTACGTTTCGTTAAACACGATTCAAATATGATTAAAAAGATAGAAAACACGAGAGACACTACATTAGAACTTTAAACCTAAAACTTCAAATTAAAGTCATTAAAACAACGAAGAGAAACAAGTCTACAACTGTTTCAACTTTTAACCACCTTGGATTTCAAGGTCTCCAACCAATGGGAGGAACCTCCAACACAAGAAGAAGAAGAAGAAGAAGAACAACGGGAAGTTCGGTATAAAATCTTCTTTAAATCTGGCTGGTGTAACATTCCTTTAAAACTGTAAGCTACATGGTTGTATTATTTATAATACTGTGCTTGGGTATATTTATTTGTATATTTTTTTGCTTTCTAGTTCACACGTCGACCAGTTCATCTCGCAAATCGTTTCCCACCTTGACCTTACCGTAACGTCACCACTCCACAGGCATTTGAAGTTTACCCGCCTATTTCATATTATTAGTATATTTCATATACTACTAAAGTACTATATATATAATACATAATGTATTATATATATAGTAGTATATGAAATATACTAATAATATGAAATAGGCGGGTAAACTTCAAATGCCTGTGACGTCACAATATGGGTTATATCGAAAACTGGTGACTTAGTTAATTTAGATTATATTTTATGTATTTTTGAAAATAAGAGTTTTGAACAATAAACGCAGACGTTAATAAATATCTAATATATTGTATTTTGTATACGGCAAAAGAAGTTAAAGGAAAATAAACTGAGACCCTGAACTGAAGCTCAAAACGCTGACAGAAATTTACAAACATCATTGGGTGAGGTCAAGTCTGGGCGTCAGTGTTAGTGTTAACACTGATCCCTAACACAAGCCAGGTGTTAACACCAGTAGTGTTAACACTAACCAGGGTTCGTACGCATGTATGGAAGTCTGGAAAATTAAAATATTGGCAATCCTAATTTTTCCGACCGAAATGTTTTTGTTTACGAATGAAATCTCGCGTTTCCACAATTCTTGCCAGAATCTAATTCGATTGGGTCCCGGTCTCGTCTTGCAATAGAAAACCGCCTATTACCGGGAACATCTCGCGGTTGTTGAGCAATACGGGTTCTGAACAAGTACAACGCAATAAAAATGAGTGAATCAGCGATTTTCTCCTTAAATTTGTGGTTGTAATACAGGATTGGGGGAGGTCAAGTCTGGGTGTCAGTGTTAGTGTTAACACTGATCCCTAACCAAGCCAGGTGTTAACACCAGTAGTGTTAACACTAACACCGCCCGTGTTAACACTAACTCTGGTAATGCCAAGGGGTTATGAATGTACTCTGGGGTGGTGGTAGGGTGGCTAATGTATGGGTGGGGCAAAAAACTATGGACTCTGTGGCCGGGATACGCGATGGTAGAGGAAAAACCTGGGGCGGGATGGGGCCTTCGCCCCTACCCCACCTGTTCATACGCCTATGGTCGAATGTTAAATAAAAAACGAACCCAGCTATGAGATTTTAGTGTAAAGGAAAAACATTATATTTTCAGTGTAATTTTATAAAGTACATAGCCTATATGTATGCCCAGGGTTCGTACGCATGTATGGAAGTCTGGAAAAAGTATGGAAAATGGAAAGCCTTTTCCAGGGCTGAAAAAGTATGGAAATTCCAATTTTGGGCCAACTGGTATGGAAAATGTATGGAAAATTAAAATATCGGCAATCCTAATTTTTCCGACCGCAATCTTTTTGTTTACGAACGAAATCTCGCGTTTCACCAATCTTGCCAGAATCTAATTCGATTGGGTCCTGGTCTCGTCTTGCAATAGAAAACCGCCTATTACCGGGAACATCTCGCGGTTGTTGAGCAATACGGGTTCTGAACATGTTCAAGTACAACGCAATAAAAATTAGTGAATCAGCAGTGTCTGTCAAATAATAGAGTGTTAGAAGCCGAAACAATGAAATAATTTGCGAGATTGCCGTTTTTTGTGATTACAGTAAAGAGGAGAAAGTGCGAATATGCTAGTGTTTGGGAAACTAATGATAAATATAAGGATGGGATTTTACCGGACAACACATCAAACTCGCGTGCCAAATGTAGTGTTTGTAAGAAGTCGTTTGACATCGGGAATATGGGCGAAGCGGCTCTTGTTAGCCAGATGCCTGGGAAAAACATGAGACACTGACAGAAGTTTGTCTAAAGCCAGCGCCGAAAGTTACAGATTTCTTTGGTTCACGGTAAGAATATTTTACTTTTTCACATTGATAGTACCAGAATCATTTAGAAGCGGAGCAATTTTATATCGCCCAACGTTAGATGATCCCAACTTTTCCCTCGTATCGTGAGGCCTTTGTGTTGGCTCGTCATCGAGTGAAAATAATGAATTCCTGGTGCTATGGCGATCATTTAGAAGTGTGGCAATTTTATATCGCCCAATGTTAGATGATCCCAACTTTTCGCTGAGTCACGGTAAAATATTATTGACTCTCCGACAGCTCTTTCGTATCGTGAGGCCTCTTGTTGCCGCATTATCGAGTGAAAATAATGAGGATTCCTCCTGTTGCTATGGTGATATGATCAGCTATGGTAAATTTAAATTAAATTAGTGTATGTGTATATGTGCAGGGTTTAACTTGTTATCTAAAGGTGGGGGTGGCCCTCAACAAATAAATGTGGGTGTCTCAAGCTCAACTTTGCATGATAGCTGTTGAATATTTTGAAAATAATTTGACTGGAAACTATTGCTGCAACAGTTTCCAGTCAAATTATTTTCAAAATATTCAACAAAAAATGTGCTGCAGTAATGAAATTCATAACTGGTTTGCATCCTGAAAAACACTGAGCCACTCCTAGACAATATACGGTTCCCAGAGCCACTCATAGACAATATACTGTTCCCAATCTAGATTTTGGGGTATATACCCTCAAAAAGTCCCTTTATAATGAGAAATCCTGTGTATGTGTGACACACTGTGTGTGTTTGTGTGTGTGTTGATATTTCTGGCTATATTAGATTAAGATAGTGCCTATGATCTTTTAATAGTGTGTTTTGATAGGATAGCTGTTGAATATTTTGAAAATAATTTGACTGGAAACTGTTTCTGCTTCAAGCAACAGTTTCCAGTCAAATTATTTTCAAAATATTCAACAAAAAATGTGCTGCTGTAATGAAATTCTGACATATCTGTGTGTGCGCGCGCTGTGCTTTGACATTCTTGTCACAGTTATTTATATATGCAGTTTGTTATTGTCCTCGCGTCTTCCACTACTGCGATTGCTTCAGTTCCACAGGCGAAAGTGCGCACGATGTGTTTTGATATTCTTGTTTTATAAAGTTTATATATGATGAACTTAGTAACTGTGTTTGTTTTTTGTCCGATTGAAAGTCCCAAAATGAGGTCTGGAAAATTTGAAATTGAATGTTACCAGCAAACAGTCTTCAAAATTTACCACAGATATATGTGAATCAGACTATACCATCTCATGTCTGATTATTTTGCAAGGGAGGTAATTCAACTAAAAATCGC
Source organism: Chaetoderma sp. LZ-2023a (assembly GCA_034401795.1). Lineage (NCBI taxonomy): Eukaryota > Metazoa > Mollusca > Caudofoveata > Chaetodermatida > Chaetodermatidae > Chaetoderma > Chaetoderma sp. LZ-2023a. Next base: position 47,036,344 of record CM067359.1, read on the forward strand.
ATGTCATTTTATGTTTAACTAATTGTTTATAGTTCTAATATTTAATATCCGGTACGTAACATGTTTAAAAGGAGCGGAACCCCCCCCCTCTACGTGATAAACATGACACCGCTGGCTTCTCTCTACATATTTGAGGTAAGTAACTATTTTCTATAAAGACAAAAAAAATAAGCTGGTGTCCCACAATAAAGTACGGAGTTGGCATATGGCTATATAAGGTAAAGCTTGGTTGTGTTTTAAATTGTATCACACTGGCCATCTTGATTATTGATGGATTACATTATGCCACAGGTTAAAGAAATTATGCTTTATCTTGTCATTTGACCTCACCACGGTGTTAACCTCTAGAGGTTAGTGTTAGCACCAAACTAGATATAGCTATAAGTGACTAAATTTTCATCTGCCAGTGACAATGTAAGCTAATAACATATTCATATCAAGTAAATTAAGCTTATTTTATGCTGATTTGAATATCTATTCCCATTTTATTCGCTAATGACTTATGTGAAAATGAAGGCAAAAGCAGGGGTTGGTATTAACACTAACACGAATGTTGAGGTCAAGTCTGTGTTATCTCGGTGTTAGTGTTGCACTAACACCGAGACTTGACCTGACCCAATGTATTCCCTGTATTTGCGCATCCCCTCTCTGCGCATACGTATTCAGCCTCATGTGAGGATTGCTCACAATCAACACGCACACATATTGGTTTACGTGTCAATCTACAGTTATTCATTTTGCTCATGCAAGATTTTCTCTGCTTGAAATTGTGAAACTACTTGTCAATATACGTTTAAAGCAGTGTTGTTGATTTCTGACACTCATATTATTTCACAATTTTCATATAACTATCACAAAAAACCCTGCAGGTTTACGTGTGTTGTGATTTGTTGAAGACGTTTCTGAAAGCTGATTGGTTAAAGCAACACCCATTGTATTTTGTCTATGAATGAATAATCCGGCGATTGTCTGCTGGCTTCCTGCAATTAATCCTCTAGCTAACACTGCTTGCGTTCACAATGCAATGACATGCTATTTTTCTAACGCCGAAATCGATAGAAATCATTCCAAAATTAAATAGATAATTTGTATGAGATGTGAATAATATGTTATCATTTTTATGCACATTTGATGGTGGTTCTGAAGGATCACCAAAGATCACTAGAAGTTAGCGAACATTTAAATTTGGAGACAATTGGAAATTTGGTCGACCATGGCTCCTATTTCGAGATGCCAAGATGTATTACGGTTATTGCCAACGATTTATGGCAAAAGCCAACACAAAGAACAAATTTGTGACTGGTTGTAGAGCTGGGCGATATTGGATTTTGGTAGACGTTAGCGGTATTGGGGAAAATACCGCAGTATCACAGTATATCGTCTAGGTGATTGGGCCTTAGGATAAGATGGGTTTTTTCAAATTGGTAGTAATTGCCACGAAAGCTCAACCCTTACGAAAATCATGGCTCATAGCACAAACGGAACATCTGACATTACTGATCGCCACTAGCATGGATTAAGATGATCTAAAAGTCACGTGATATACCGTATACACCAAGCATTAACTTGGTATTTTATGCCATTCTCGATGTTTTATTCAACCATTTAACGAATTTTTGTCGTAAATAGAACATTCGCCATTTGCAAAATGGAATTCCCAAAGCTCAAATCTGATTGGTTAAGATGGAAATAGGTCTAAAGACACATTCGACTAGGCGAATATAGTTAACTAACGGCGACTGCTCCAGTTGAATGCACTATTTTCGACTGACAAATATCCGGTCAGTTATATATAGTTGGCCAGTTGAACATGCACTAGATCTTCATTTCCAGTAAATCTGGCTGTCTGATCGGTTACGATTAACTTTGACAGTCTATGTACTATACATCAAAGTGAACTGCCGTTGAAGGCGTGAAGCTAACACATTTCATCCTATAGGCTTGCTACAAAGTATATAATATATAATTCTAAAATGGACACTGTTTAATAGAGCTGGGCGGTATTGATATTTACATGACGGTATCGGTACCATGAAAAAATATGGCGGTATACCGTCATCTGAGCTGGAGGCATGCCACGAAATTGGAAACAATGTTTTTCCATTTCCTTTTCACTTCCATCTCCAATCAACAGTAAATATAGGTAAAATAAATAAATTGGCTTCCTGATTTAGAGAAGAAAAACATGGCTATTGCGACTGCTTAGTTTCACGATTTTATTAGGCCACTATTTTTATTGACGTAATATCATTCACAAGAATATGGGTCAAAGGGTGTGGTCGACTCACTAACTATAACCCGCTGTTTGAGACATGGGGTGCACTATTTTCAATCTGGATTGTTCTTGCTATTAATGCGTGCGACCAGCAAACGGTAAATTTTATTTTGGCAGTCGAGCGCTTTGAGTCCAGACAAAATCTGTGAGTATTTAAACGGGGCGAGTGTTGTACTCTTTTATTTCTGTTGGAGTTGTATATTCTGTTACTCGCGAAAACAGACATATAACACGACATTGAATATAGCCGATTCCAAAGCTTCTGATAATTACCGAGTACCCGATGTGCAGACTCGTTACTCGCCATGCTTCACGTGAACAATGCGAGTAAAAAGCTATTTCTGCGAACTCCCGACGTGTAGCCAGTTGAAAAATGAATTACAAAAACTAAAACACTATAATTTTTAGGTGTCGTTACTTAAACTGCATTTAATCCTTAAAGAAATTTCTTAAAACAAGCCAGAAAAATAAATAATAACGACTTCAACGCTGCTCGTTGTTAATAAATTAGCACGGGATCAAAACGGCAAATACTACGTTTTAGTAAATTTTCATTGATAAATTCAGGATAGTAATGTATTTTCCCACGGTCTAGTTCATGAACAACCAATCAAATACGTATTTGCGAGATTGCTGTTGTTTTTTAATAGCACGCAGTTTGTATGTTATTTTGTTATTCTAGCGTGTTTGTTCGGTGACAAAATGCTTGGAGTAATAAATTACAAATAATAGAAACGGGAATAGGGAATATATTATAGTGTAATTACTACCGGCGGACAGCCAGAGAATGAGTTTAGATGTTTTAAGTAAAGCAATTTTACCGTGAGACTTTCAAGACGTACGTTTGACATACAATTCTGCCTGTCATTATTTTGTAATTGACGTCTTGATGTTTGTTTTTACAATGACCCTTTCACCTCAACTCGGCTAATGTTAGGGATGCTTGTATTTTTGGCACTATTAGCACGTATTTAACCTTGGTCGAGACAGATTTTATGAATATATTTTTCGAATATTGCTCAAACATTATGGACGGTATTTGGAAATGTCAACAGTCACAGTATACCGCGGTACTACCGTCAGACCTCCCAGCTCTACTGTTTAAATGCTATTATCAATATAATCAGCTAGCTAGTCCGATCGATTTTTATCTTATTTCTAACATTTTAATATAAAATATATAAGGATCTTAAAAATATTCTGAATGAAGGTTATTATCGCTAGTCTAGAGGTAGACATCTAACGGTCTAATTCTCGCACATCCACCCACTAATCCAACAGTCATTCCTATTGATCTAAGATGCCGCCCACCCGTTGTGACCCATTCATGATCATTTAACAGATGGAGTAAAGATCAGGGGGGTTACAGTAGTGGTTTCCTAGATCTGAGCTAAGTTTTGTTTGAACAACATTCTCAAAGCAGAGGTCTAATATATCCGCTAGCCGATATAGGTTTGCATAGTGTAATGATGTCATCAGAATGGAATGCGAAATGAAAGCGAGGCTTGCTGTCAAGATGGCAGCAGATTTTCATTTCGCGGAAATAGAAATAATTATTGGATGAAACGTGAAATAAAACAATTTAATTGAAGATAATATGAGGATAGCAATAGCATACAATTATATGACACACAGGCCGATATAGGGTGGTTTATTCAAACTGATGAATTGAAGTGACAATGATACATATGCCACAGAGACTAGTTAAATTTGGTGAATTTATTTTATGCAGACATACAATTGACAGTATCAGCCGTATTGATGGTAATTATAAATGAGACGATAGCGGTAATATCGCGGTATTCCCGATATTATCGGGAAATCGCCCAGCTCTAACTGGTTGCAAATCTTGAGACTGGATAATCTACAATCCCTTGAGAGTAGTGGTGATCACAAAGATCTGTGTGGCTTTTCTAAATTCCAAAACGCCACTCGGTGACCAGCCTATTATAAAGGCAGCGATTAATTTAGAAAAACATGACATGCCACATGGACATGATGCGCATACTATTTAACATAGCATTTTTATTGGCAAACACAAGAAGCCATTTACAGATTGTGTCAAGTTAACTGAATTACAGAAGAAAAATTTCACAAATGAAAAATGCAAAATTACAGAGCGTTACAGTAGTGATAAGGAGGCAAGGGCTTTCATCCATTACATTGCCCAGGCCGAACAAGAACATAAACTTCAACTTATAAAACAGTCTGAATTTATAGCTGCTGCACTGGATTAGTTAACAGACTCTGCCAACCTGGAAGAGGAGAGCTTTTTGTGTTGTATCTTGATAAGAACTATGAGCCACAGATAGAGTTTGTTAAAATAACAAGTGGTGAGAGCCGTGCTACTGCACAGGGATTGACAGACTCCTTTATGAGTTAGGCATTGCCGTGAAGAGTTGTTGTGTGCAAGTGGCCACAGATGGCCCAAGTGTCATGAAAAACGTGTGCATTGGTTTAAAATGAGGTTAAGTGGTTCCTCCAAATGCATTGTGTGAATCATGGTCTGGTGTTAGCCTTCAAGGATGCAGTAAAGATCATAAGCCTACAGAATGATGAATGACTCAGAGGCTGGAAACTTGATCCAAGTTGCTCATTTTCATGCTGCAATCCTGAAACCGCTTTTGTAAATTTTCTCTTGTCTAATTTGCTTACTTCAATGAAGGTGAAGATGTCAGCATCGACACATTTATCAGTACAGTATGGCGCACCAAATAACGACTTAGACAATTTGATTGTGAAACACAGGTTAACGAGTTCAAGGAAAAAACCTTTGATAATGGAATATTTAGAGACATAGAGTTAAAGCAGAAGAGAACTGGGGTTCATAATATTGATGCAGAGTTCTGTGAGAAGATCTTGTGCTGAAACTTAAGACCGCTATCAGTAATCATTTAGGTGACGTGCAGGTCTTTGTCCTGAAATGGCGGCATTTGTCATATTGTAGTGATGATGCTATTTCTCTACATGGCAAAACAGAAATTCAAACCCTAACAGAGCATTTCTATGAATTGCTTTCAGCAAAGGGCTATGATCCAGACAAAATTGAAGATGAAAGAACAACATGGATTGGGAGTTTACCAGACATGCCATGGGTACAGAGAGGGGATTCAGTCTGATGAAAAGAGTGAAGTCTGACTGAAGGTCTAAGATCAACCAGGATTCCCTAAATGAGCTAATGCTTTATTTCATTGAATCTAGTAACTGTGTCCAGTTTGGACTCGGATCCTGCAATCAATCTGAGGTGGCTAGATAAAAAAATGCCAGGATGTCTAATGAATGCATATGGGACATGACAGGCTTTGGTCGATACAGAACATTCATCAGAATGAAATTGACATTCACTTATGATCATATGGTTCAATCACTGAACTCACAGTTCAGTTGCCAATTCACAATTGAAGAATTAGAAGAATAAATTAATTTTAAGTCGTTTTGTTTGTTAAATTGCTTTATTGATAGTATAATACAGCACTCAGTCTTTACTCTTAAACTTGATGATTTATCATTGATTATAATATATTCAGGGTTTGTACTGGTCATGGAAATATTGGAAAGCCATGGAATTTGAAAATTTAAATTCCGGGGCTGGAATGTCATGGAAAATCAGCATTTTTTTATCATAGGTCATCTGTTTGTACAAATTTACACCATCACCTCTATACAATAAAAATTTTGGCAACGACTTATCAAAACAAGGTGTTGACTTGGTTGTTGCAAGACGCAATGGTCAGACACTTTGTAGAATAACTCGGATTGCAATTTATATAGCTAGGCTATAAACATACATATCCTAGATATTAATTCTTGCATGTCATGGGCAGTGATTCTCATGGTGTCTGAATTTTGGAGGTCCCAGGTACCCCACACCTAGAAATCTAGGGGTCCCAACCTGAAATCTGAGGGTACCAAACTGGAATTTGGCATAACCATGCAGTTTTTCTCATCCATGCTAAGATTAGTGAGTACCATAGGCTCACAGAGCTCAATTATAGTGGTGCAGTGCTAGATTTTGTGGTTATGTTTGTACAAAAACCTATAAAACTAATTAGTGTTTAAAGATTATACAAGATGGAACCCACTGGCAGAATTTTGGGGTTTCCCAAGTTACATTTTGGGGTCTATGCCCTCAAAATGACCCTTATGAGAAACCATGGTCATGGAATTTGTTAGTTTTGGTCATAAAAAGTCATGGAATTTCAAATGTGTACGAACCTTGTCTATTATTATTATTTTTTTACTATATCGACCCTTGCCTATAATATTAGGAAGCAGCATGATAACATGGAGGTCACAAGCTCAAAGGTCAATGCCACTGTGACAAATAGGAGACAGTCTTTAATTGGGGCTTCGGGGGAATTCTCGTTTACAATGTATAGCATATGATGTTGAAAATTTTGAGCTTAATGTTACTGGAAGCCATTGCAGCAGCAGTAGGCAGCAGTAGCAATGTCCTCCAGTCATATTAATTTCAAAATACTCAACAGCTCCCATTTATCTGCTCGGAGATTGAGGTAGGGGGGAAGTTATCAGTGAAAGTGTTAACGCAAAGGTTCAACAACTTAGCAAAAGCATAACAAAGATTATAATTAATGAAATTTGAAAAAAATGGTGTGGTGAACTAGTTCTTCTACAGCATTTTTGTGCCATGGCAAAATTTTGCGAATTTCAAGGACTGCTATATGATATGTCGAAATATCGTGATTTTTTTCCACATCAAAATATCGAGATTTTTTCATAGCGATATATAGCGATACCTCCTAGGACAAGATCGTGCAAGGCTAGTGTTTAGAATTGTGAAAGAGGACCTAACCCTTGAATTTCTTTTTTAAAATTTCAATTTTCTCAGAAAATATCCATTTGCAGACCAAGAGAAGACTACTTTTGAAAAATTACCACTGGAATGACTGGCTCGGTTATCGAGCCAGTCATGCCAGTAGTAAATTTTCAAAAATAGTCTTCCCTTGGTCTGCAAATGGACATTTCTTAAGACCACTGTTGAAGCCGTCTTTGGCTGATATGAGTGGTAAAGTGTTAAAAGAATAAGTATGTCAAGTAGGCGTGGCATTACAGTATTTTGGCATTGACAGGGAATCGAACCCACAACTGGTGAAAGTGCCTAGTATCATTATAGCCCGTAGGCGTTTCCATCACACCAACACAGCAAGACAGTCTTACTTTGCCCACAGATGCTTTCACAATATGAGTTTCTAATACACAGTGGAATTCTGTGGGGTCTGATATTGACCATAATTATTGTATTTAATGATACATTTTTCAGAATGTCTGACCGTAGAGATGACCGTGGTAGGGGTGATGTGGCGTGTAAAGTTTACATAGGAGATTTGCCACGGGATGCTACAGAAAAGGAGATTGAGCGTACTTTTGGACATTATGGTGCCCTGAGAAGTGTATGGGTTGCGCAAGACCCTGCCGGATTTGCTTTTTGCGAGTATGAAGATGCACAAGATGCCGCAGATGCAGTGAGAGCACTGGATGGAACGTATGTATACTAAATTATTGTTAGCTCACTTCTAAATTTTGGGGCTCCCAAGGACCCCACATCCTGAAATCTGGGGTTTCTCCTTCGATCAATACTCAGCATTCTGTTACTTCTGATATACAGCTGGCCTTGACAGCGGCTCTAGGACTATAGACGTAGAAAGCTTTACCGACTCCTGGGAACCGGGTACTCTGCTCCCAACTGCCGAGTACCCGTTTACCATAGAGCTCATTCTTGTTTGCATAGCAACAAGAGCAATACATGCTTTCTGCAGGGAGAATATTTTAGTGTCCTTTGTTAAAGAAATCTAAGTCTTTGTCTGTGAAGTGATAGTTTGTGCGTTCTTGAAGGATTTAACTGGATACTATGGAGAATACCGCCGATGAAAACCAGGTTGTATCATTCTTTATTATCCATAGTTAAAAGACTTAGGTCTCTAAATTTCGCTGTGTCGCATGTCCTGATTTCTGACCCCAGAGAATCTGGGACGTGTGCTAACAACGATATATGCCAGACGATCGCCTTCTTTAAACCCCAACAGGCGATTGGCAGATATGAAAATAGGTGTTTGCTACGGTATTTCTAACACGAATATCGGCTGACGTCGTTCTCCGTAGGATCCGAGCGGGTGAGGTCACACCCGGTCGCTCGGATGTTTATGTGAAGACAAATTTTTCATTAATTCGCGCATCTCGTTCTGGGTGCTGCGTACTAAAAATGGTACCGGAAACTAGAATGTTCAAGTTTACGTGCGATCACGATCAGTTTGCAATGATCGGTGGTTTCAAAATTCTTGAGTAGATGCGTGGTCTGCGGTTTTACCGTGTGATACAGCAGTTTGTTATACATTTTGTTGTTTTCTTCACATATCGTTTGGCTTTCGTTAGGGAGTATAATTTATATTGATTAGTAAATATACCCCGAATGCTATGCGATATGATTGCTGGAGCCGTTGCACATCCTGGAGGATCTAATATGGGTGTGTTTTATGCCCGCTTCGTTCTTGTCGTCATAATCAATGCGATCTTTGTTGTGGCGGGGTGGGGTGCGGGAGGGATACGGTTAATTTATGAGTCAAATTATTTGAAAATTAATTGTCTGCCTTCCATCAGGGTCTCATTCCGATTGTAATTGTAGGTTTGTGCTTATTTTATAGGCCAAGCCAACCCCGCCATCATGTGACGAGTGCCATAAATTTGTACGAGGCGTATTCAAGGACCATGTCTGTTTTAGGTGTTCGCCCTGTAACCTAGACCATAGGTGTAATGTGTGCGCAGTGTGGTCCGTGGATATGATGGTTAAGTTCCTTGCCCAGAAGGACTTGGCTGGGTCTGACGCGGGGTCAGGCCATCCGAGAGTAAATCGTGGAGCGCACGGTTCGGCCGGTGGGGGTGCTCCACGTCCCCAGCTGGAGGTGGCGGAGATGGCACCGCCGGCGTGGTTTGGTCCGGCTATGCAGGGTTTTCTGCATAGCGTTCTGCCCACGCTGGTGTCGTCCCTGCTACCAAAGGTTGGGGGGCAGTTTCTCCCCATGCCTGGTACGGACCCTGTCCTCGGACAGTGTTCTGGACTGGTTTCCGAGGGGGCCGTCTTGTACGGACCCCTGGCAGTCCCGTCTGGCTCCGGCCAGACGGGTTCTGTTTCTCTGCGGCCACCTCCGGGTGGTCCAGTAGCGGTGGCCGGTCCGTCAGGTGTGGGAGCCGTCCGCCAGGTTTCCTCGTCTAGTGACGACTCTTCGGAGTCTGAAGACGAGGAGGAGAGGTTGCTGCGGCCTGTGATGCCGCAGGTGGAGAATATGGAGGTCGATTCCGTCCTAGACGGAACCGGCCTCCATTTGTCTGGCTTGGCGCAAGCCAGGGCAGCGGCTCCGCCTGTGGCTGAGGCTAATCTGGTACCGGGCACCGGTTCCGTGATGGTTGGTTTGGCACCAGCCGACACGGTAACAGGTCGGCCGGGCCGGGCGTGGTACTCACCTATCTCGCCTGGTCCGGCAGTCGGACGTGGGGTGCCGTTGGCGCCCGTGTCTGGCTACGGGTCCGTACGGTTTTCCGTGCGGACCTACCCCATGGACCGGAGTGTTTCATGGGGTGGCAGCGGAACCGTGTGGTACTAGAGTGCCTGGCGTGTCAGCTGTGGCTCCTTGCCGGGAGGCCGTGGCTGGCAGGCCCGTGAACACGTCAACGGGTGACGTGTTTGCGGGTGTGTCTTCATCGGAGATAGATTGGTCAGAGGCTCTGGCGTGGCTAGCCAGGGTTGACCCGTCTGTGGTTTCGGCCACGGCCGATGAAGATGCGCCCCGTGCGTCGAACAGGACGGGGATTTTGCCTGCGGCCCGGATCCAGTCTGTGGGACTGGATCCATGGTTCATAGAATTGTTGGAGGCTATTTATAGCAAACAACTTATGACCAAGGGTCAGCTCCCTGCGGCCTCCAGGGAGGTTCGGGCAAGATGTCGTATTCCGTGGGGGGAATAAGACAGATATGGTGTAGTCCCGTCGGTCACCGAGGGTGACCGATGGGTACTGGGCGTTCAGAGTGCCGGGGCGGGTGGCCCCGGTCCGGCACTTGTGGACAAGGCTCAGGTACACCAAGAGGAAGTCCTGTCCCTATGCGATGAGGGTGTGAGGGCAGCTATGAGCGCTGTCAACCACTCGTATCATCTCCTTCAGTCGGTGTGGGCTGAAGCGGGGGCAGTCCACCCTGTGCTACCTGTGGCGCTTTCGTGCGTAAATGACGGCCTGGTGCTGTCTATGGACGCATTGGCAAGGGTGCAAGCGCGAGTGACTAAATCCAGGAGGCAAATGGTCATTGACCATATGCGTCCGGCTACGGCAGTCAGGGAGCGTCTTCTTGGGACGCCCCTGACAGGGCCTAGCATCTTCGGTGGCCAGGCGCGGGCCATCTTAGAGGATACAGCCAGTATCGCGCAGAATCGGTTAGCGGTCAACCTGCAGCTAGAGCTAGTGCGGCAAGCGCACGCACTAGGGGCTGTAGGGAAACCGCTAGCGGGACAACCTTCAAAGAAGCAGAAGAAGCATAAGGGCAAGGCGAAAGCTAAGCCTGTTGCGACTTCTGCTTCAGCTGGTTTTTCCTCAGCCGCCGGCGAAGAAAGCCAGGAAGGTTGTAGAGGCGCCTACCCTCCCCAAGGTTGCTCCTGACCGCCCTAGAGGCGGGAAGGGTAAGGGTAAGTCCTCAAAGGGCGGACAGAAGGGGCCGGATCGTACCTGAGGGTACGAGAGCTCCCTCCATATCCGTCTGGACCGCGCCAGTGCGACAGGAACAGCGGTGCCAGTTATACCCGTCGTGCCTAGAACGAAATGGTTCTCTCTCTCGTTAAGAAAGAGGGGGGGAGCGGACTACGAGCCGGACAACCCCGTTAGACGTCGAGGCATCTATGGTGGGTGGAAGGCTCATGCGTTTCGTCGAGGCTTGGCGAGGTGTGACGTCAGACAGTCTGGTCCTGGGATGGTTATCCCAGGGATACATGCCGGAGTGGTGGGACTTTCCGCCACAGAATCTGTCTTTGGCACCTGTCTGGACACCCGTACCAAGGGAACCAGACAAGTTAGAAGCCATTCAAAACGAAGTGTCAGGTTTGCTTCTGAAGGGAGCAGTAAAACCAGCAAACCAGAACACTCCAGGCTTCTATTGAAATATGTTCCTTGTCCCCAAGAGCACAGGGGGATGGAGACCCGTACTCAATCTCAGGCCATTAAATTGGTTTATCCATACGCCTCGGTTCCAGATGGAAACGCTGAGATCGGTAATGGTGGGGGTGAGGAAGGGAATGGGGTGTGTATCGATCGATCTGAAAGATGCATATTTCCACATTCCTATGAACAGAGTTGTTACAGGTTTCTGAGAGTTGCGTTTCAGAAACAAGTATGGGGGTTTATTGTTCTCCCGTTTGGCCTGTCGACAGCTCCGAGGGTTTTCACAAGAGTGGTCCTTGCGGTGACAGCGTTTCTCAGAAAAGAGAACGTGGCGCTACACGCCTACATAGACGACTGGCTGATCAAAGCAGACTCGGCAGCCAGGTTAGACGTGGATACTGCTCTGACTCTGAAGTTACTTTCAGATCTAGGCTGGATAGTCAACGAGGAGAAATCCGAGTTGACACCCACTCAACATTTCGTTTATTTGGGGATGCGATTCGATCTCGAGGAGGGCAGGGTTTACCCGTCAGAGCCCAGAGTGGTGTCTCTGTTAGCCATCCTCAAGAGTTTTCGAGTGCGAAACCACATTCAGGCGAGGCGGTTTCTTCAGATGCTGGGCATGATGGTCTCCATGGAGCAGGTGATCCCGTACGCTGCTCTAATGCGAAGACCTATCCAGTTGTATCTGATGTCTCTGTGGAAACAGAGAACAGAACCCCTGTCAAAACTGGTGCCAGTTTTGGAGCCAATAATGTTGCATCTTGTATGGTGGAAAAAGCGTCAGAATCTCCTAGTAGGGGTTTCGCTGCACCTACCCCACCCCCAGCTGTCCGTGTACACGGATGCATCGCTGGAGGGGTGGGGCGGGGGCCTGCCGGGGAGAACACCAGGTCTCGGGCACATGGACTCTCCAGGAGAGCCAGCTGCATATCAATCTGTTGGAAATGATGGCAGTGGAACTGGTGTTGGAAGAGTTTCTTCCAATGGTCAGAGGCAAGGTGACAATTCGACGGTAGTATCATACATAAATCGCCAAGACGGGACCAAGTCACCCACACTGTGTATCAAAGTGTGGCTCTTGATTCAATGGTGCAGGAATTACTCGGTTGTTTTGAAAGCAGCTCACATTCCTGGGCGATTGAACATTCTGGCGGATGCTTTGTCTCGCAGACAGAGAATTCTGCCAACAGAATGGTCCCTCAACCCTCCAGTTCTACAAAGGATCTTCGAGCATTAGGGCAAACCCAGCGTGGACTTGTTCACCACAAGGGAAAATGCTCAAATCATGACTTATGTCTCGCCGATTCCAGATCCAAATGCCATCGATACAGACACTGGCGATAAGCTGGAGAGGGATGCACGCTTACGCGTACCCACCCACCATTCTTCTGCCGAAGATATTGGTGAAGATCAGGGAGGAACCGTGCCTGGTCCTGCTAATAGTGCCGTTTTGGCCCAGCAGGGCGTGGTTCACGGATCTTCTAGATCTGCTGGTGGAAAACCCAGTGCAGTTACCCGAGATTCCGAACATAATCTCCCAGGCCAAGGGACGCTTCCTACACGAGCGTCCCGAAATGTTCAAGTTGACTGCGTGGATGTTATCAAACAACGTTCCACGTCGGAAGTCTTTTCTCGACAAGCTGGTGATTTCATCGCAGATGCGAGGAGGTCAACCTTCAAGTCATATAACAACAAGGTTAACAGATTTGCAGACTGGTGTGAAGAAAAGGGTATTGATACCTTTCAATCCACTATTCAGCAAATAGCAGACTTTCTCTGTGAGCTGTTCTTTTCAGGACTAGCTCCCGTCACAATTGCTGGATACAAGTCAGCTTTGGCATCAGTTATCCCGTGTCTAGCCAACAGGGATCGTCCAGAGGTGGCCCAGTTAAATGTGATGGTGAAGGGAATGAGCAATCTCCGACCGAGACAACCGGTAATCATTCCAGCCTGGAGTCTATCTTTAGTGCTTAATGTACTGGCCAAGCACCCTTTCGAACCGGTGCGTTCGGCTAGTCTAAAGCATTTGACTCTAAAGGCGGTCTTTCTATTGGCAGCTTCCTCAGCTCGAAGGCGCAGTGAGATCCATGCACTTTCAGCAGAGAGGGACCGATTTATTGTCTCCGGGACAGTTGTAGATTTCCATGTTATTCCAATTTCTGACCCCGAATCCGGGACGCGTGTTAACAACGAAATATGCCAGATTGATCGCCTTTCTTCACCCCAGGAGATCGGCAGATATGAAATAAGGTGTTGGCTATACAGTTTTTGAACACGAAAATCGGCTGACATCGTTCTCCATATTACCCAAGCAGGTGACGTCACACCCGAGTTATCTCAGATTTTTATGTGAAGAAAATGTTTCATTAATTCGCGCATCTGATTCTGGGTGCTGCGTACTTTATTGGTACCAGAAATTTTTTTCAAGTTTTACGTGTTATCATGATCTGTTTGCAATGATCGGTGGTTTCAAAATTCTTGATTAAGATGTGTGGTCTGCAGTTTTACAGCAGTTTGTTTCATTTTGTTGTTTCTTCACATATCGTTTTGGCCTTCGTTAGGAGTATAATTTATATTAATTAGTAAATATACCCCGAATGCTATGCGATATGGTTCCTGGTTACGTTTATACATCCGTCAGGATCAGTATATGGGTGTATCATGTCCGCTTCGTTCTTGTCATCATAGTCAATGCGATCTTTGCTGTGACGTTGCGGGGTGGGGTGCTGGAGGGTTACAATTAATTTACGGTCAATATATTTGAAAATTATTTGTCTGCCATCCGTTCCTGTTTTGTTCCGCTTGCTTATTGTAGGTTTGTGCTTATTTATAGGCCAAGCCCCGCCATCATGTGAAGAGTGGCACAAGTTTGTAAAGGTCGTGTGCAAGGACCATGTCTGCTTTAAATGTGCCAAATATAATCTTGATAATAGGTGTGTGACGTTTGTGCAGTGTAACCGACCGATATGATGGTCAAGTTCCTTTCCCAGAAGGATTTGGCAGGGTCTGAAGCGGGGTCAGGCGGTAGGAAAGTAAATCGGGGAGCATCCGATTCAGCCCCTGGGGGTGCTCCACATTGCGGAGATGGCACCTCCGGCGTGGTTTGGACCTGCGTCCTTCCTACGCTGGTGTCATCCCTGCTACTGAAAGTTGCAGGGCAGTCTCTTCGCGTGCTTGGTACGGACCCTGTCCTTGGATAGCGTTCTGGACTGGCCACCGAGGGAGCCGTCTAATACGGCTCCCTGGCAGTCCCGTCGGGCTCTGGCCTGACGGGTTCTGTTTCTCTGCGGCCACCTTCGGGTGGTCCAGTACAGGGTTCGTAGGCATGTATGGAAGTCTGGAAAAAGTATGGAAATTTAGGAAAGCCTTTTCCAGGGCTGGAAAAAGTATGGAAATTTAAATTTTGGGCCAACTGGTATAGAAAATGTATGGAAAATTAAAATATCGGCAATCCTAATTTTTCCAACCGCCATTTTTTTGTTTACAACGAAATGTCGCGTTTCCGCCAGTCTCGCGAGAATCTAATTCGATTGGGTCCCAGTCGCATCTTACAATACTGTAGAAAACCGCCTATTACCGGGAACATCTCGCGGTTGTTGAGCAATACGTGTCTGAACATGTTCAATTACAACGCAATAAAAATGAGCGAATCGGCAGTCGTCTGTCAAATAGTACAGAGTGTGAGAAGTCAAAACAATGAAATAATTTGCTAGATTGCCATTTTTTGTGATACAGTAAACATGGGAATGTGCAAGTATTCTAGTGTTTGGGAAACTAACGATAAATATAATGATTGGATTTTACCGGACAACACATCAAACTCGCGTACCAAATGTAGTGTTTGCAATAAGTCTTTTGACATCGGGAATATGGGCGAAGTGGCTCTTGTTAGCCACATGTCGGGGGAAAAAACATGAGACACCGACAGAAGTTCATCTAAAGCCAGCGCCGAAAGTTACAGATTTCTTTGGTTCAAGATAAGAATATTTTACATTTTCACATTGATAGTACCAGAATCATTTAGAAGCGTAGCAATTTGATATCGCCCAACGTTAGGTGATCCCAACTTTGCTCGGAGTCACGGTAAAATATTATTACTGCCGGACAGCTCTTTCGTATCGCGAGTTCTCTTATGTTGGCGCGTTATCGAGTGAAAATAATGAGAATTCCTCCTGTTGCTATGGCGATATGATCAGCTATGGTAACTTAAATTTAAAATAAATTAGTGTATGTGTATATGTGCAGGGTTTAACTTGTCATATAAAGGGGGTGGGGGGGTTGAGGTGAGGGTGGCCCTCAACAAATAATTGTGGGTGTCTCAAGCTCAACTTTGCAGGAGAGCTGTTGAATATTTTGAAAATAATTTGAATGGAAACTATTGCTGCAACAGTTTCCAGTCAAATTATTTTCAAAATATTCAACAAAAAATGTGCTGCTGTTATGAAATTCATATCTGGTTTGCATCCTGAAAAACACTGAGCCACTCCTAGACAATATATGGTTCCCACAGCGACTCATCGACAATATGCGGTTCCCAATCTAGATTTTGGGGCTATATACCCTCAAAAAGTCAATTTATAATGAGAAATCATGTGTATGTGTGACACACTGTGTGTGTTTGTGTGTATGTTGATATTTCTGGCTATATAAGATTAAGATATCCCCTATGATCTTTTAATAGTGTTTTGATAGGATAGCTGTTGAATATTTTGAAAATAATTTGACTGGAAGCTACTGCTTACAGCAGCAACAGTTTCCAGTCAAATTATTTTCAAAATATTCAACAAAAAATGTGCTGCTGTAATGAAATTCATATCTGTGTGTGCGCGCACTGTGCTTTGATATTCTTGTGACAATTATTTATATATGCAGTTTGTTATTGTCCTCAGGTCCTCCACTACTGCGGTTGCGTCAGTTCCACAGGCAAAAGTGTGCACGGTGTCTTTTGATATTCTTGTTTTATAAAGTTTAATAAAGTTTATATATGATAATATGATGAACTTAGTAACTGTGTTTGTTTTTTGTCTGATTGAAAGTCCCAAAATGAGGTCTGGAAAATTTGAAATTGAGTCTGAAAAGGTATGGAATTTAATTCTACTGAAGGTGTATGAACCCTGCAGTAGCGGTGGCCGGTCCGTCAGGCATGGGATTGTCCGCCAGGACGGTTCCAGTGTCCTCGTCTGGTGACGACTCTTCGGGGTCTGAAGATGAGGAGTCCGAGGAGGAGCGATTGCTGCGGCCTGAGATGCCGCGGGCGGAGAGCATGGAGGCCGATTCCGTCCTGTAAGGAACCGCCCTCCATCTGTCTGGCTTGGCGCAAGCCAGGACAGTGGTTCCGCCCGTGGTTGAGGCCACTCCGGTACCGGGCACCAGTCCAGTGCTGGTTGGTTTGGCGCCAATCGACATGGTGACGGGTGTGGCTGGCCAAGTGTGGTATGTACCTATTTCGCCTGGTCCAGCGGTCACACATGGGGTGCTGTTGGCGTCCGTGTATGGCCACAGTTCTTCAACCGCTACGGGTCCGCATGGCTTTCCGTGCAGGCCTACCTACTCCATGGACTGGTGTTTTCCATCGGGTGGCGCCGGAACCTTGCGGTACCGGAGTTCCTGGGGTATCAGTAATGGCTCCTAGCCGGGAGGCCGTTGCTGGTAGGCCCATGAGTACGTCAGCGGGTGACGTGTTCATGGGGGTCTTCTTCGGAGACAGACTGGTCTGAGGCTCTGGCTTGGCCAGCCAGGGTGGACCCGTCTGGTTTCGACCACGGCCGAAGAGGATGCACCACGTCCATCGGTTGCATCGATTAGGAGGGGATCTTGCCTGCAGCCCGGATCCAGTCTATTGGACTGGATCCAAGGTTTATGGAGCTGTTAGATGCTATTTATAGCAAGCATCTACTGACCAAGGGCCAGCTCCCTACTGCCTTTAGGGAGGTGCGGGCGAGATGTATTCCATGGGTGGAATACGACAAATATGGTGTGGTACCAGCGGTCACTGAGGATAATCGCTGGGTACTTGGGTCCCAGAGTGCTGGAGCGGATAGCCCCGCTCCGGCGCTGGTGGATAAATCCCACGTTCACCATGAGGACGTCCTGGCCTATGCGATAGTGGGTGAGAGTAGCAATGAGTGCTATAAATCACTCTTATCGCCTTCTTCAGTCGGTGTGGGCTGAAGCGGGGGGCAGGCCACCTGTGGCTCTAGCGTACGTAAATGACGTCTTGGTGCTGTCCATGGATGCATTGGCGAGGGTGCAGGCGCATGTGACAAAGCATAGGAGGCAGATGGTCCTTGACCATATGCGTCAGGCTACCGCCGTTGGGGAGCGTTTGCTTGGAACGCCCCTGAATGGCCCTAGCATTTTTGGTGGCCAAGCATGGGCCATCTTAGAAGACACTGCCAACATCGTGCAGAATCGGTTAGCTGTTAATCTGCAGCTAGACAGGGACTGTGGCCAAGCCGCTAACCGGGTAACCTTCTAAGAAACAGAAGAAGCATAAAAGCAAGGCGAAAGCCAAGCCTAGTGCTGCTTCTGCTTCTACTGGGTCTTCTCAGCCGCCTCCGGCGAAGAAGGCTAAGAAGGGTGTGGAGGATCCTACCCACCCCAATGTTGCTCCTGATCGCCCGAGAGGCGGGAAGGGTAAGGGTAAGTCCTCAAAGGGCGGAAAGAAGGGAGGTTCCCTTCGTATCTGCCTGGACCGCGCCTGTGCGACAGGAACAGCGGTGCCAGTTAGAGCGGTCAAGCCAAGACCAAAGTGGTATTCTCTCTCTCTCTCTCTCTATCTCTCTCGCGTCAAGAGAGGGGGGGAGAGCGGATCGCGAGCCAGACACCCTCAGTAGGCGTCAATGCATCTATAGTAGGTGGAAGGCTCATGCGTTTCGGCGAGGTGTGACGTCAGACAGTCTGGTCCTAGGATGGCTAACCCAGGGATACATGTCGGGGTGGTGCGAGTTTCCACCACAAAATCTGTCTTTGGCACCAGTCTGGACTCCCGTACCAAGGGAGCCAGACAAGTTAGAAGCCATTCAAAACGAAGTGTCAGGTTTGCTTCTGAAGGGAGCAATAAAACCAGCAAACCAGAACACTCCAGGCTTCTATTCAAACATGTTCCTTGTCCCCAAGAGCACAAGGGGGTGGAGAGCCGTTCTCAATCTCAGGCCATTGAATTGGTTTGTCCAGACGCCTTGGTTTCAGATGTAAACTCTGAGGTCGGTAATGGCAGGATTGAGGAAAGGAATGTGATGTGTATCGATTGATCTGAAAGATGCAGATTTCCACATTCCAATGAGCGGGAGTTGTCACAGGTTTCTGAGATTTGCATTTCAGAATCAAGTATGTGAGTCTGTAGTCCTCCCATTCTGCCTGTCGACAGCTCCACAGGTTTTCACCATAGTGGTCCTTGCGGTGACAGCGTTTCTCAGAAGAGAGAACGTGGCGCTTCACACATACATAGACGATTGGCTTATCAAGGCAGACATGCCAGCCAAGTTAGAGGTGGATACTGCTCTGACTCTGAAATTGCTTTCATATCTAGGCTGGATAGTCAACAAGGAGAGATCCGAGTTGATACCCACTCAACAGTTCATTTATTTAGGGATGCGATTCGATCTCGAGGAGGGAAGGGTTTACCTGTCAGAGCCCAGAGTGGTGTCTCTGTTAGCCATCCTCAAGACTTTTCGATTGGGAAACCACATTCAGGCAAGGCGGTTTCTTCAGATGCTGGGCATGGTGGTTTCCATGGAGCAGGTACTCCTGTACGCTGCTCTGATACGAAGACCTATCCAGTTGTATCTGATGTCTTTGTGGAAACAGAGAACACAACCCCTGTCAAAGCTGGTGCCAGTTTTGGAGCCAATAATGTCGCATCTTGTGTGGTGGAAAAAGCGTCAAAATTTCCTAGTAGGAGTTTCGCTGCACCTACCCCACCCCCAGCTGTCCGTGTACACGGATGCATCGCTGGAGGGGGGTGGGGGTGGGTGGAGAGCCAGCTGCATATCAATCTGTTGGAAATGATGGCAGTGGAACTGGCGTTGGAAAAGTTTCTTCGAAAAGTCAGGGGCAAGGTGATATTGTCGAACAACTCGACAGTAGTATCATACATAAATCGCGAAGGCGGGAGGGACTAAGTCACCCACACTGTATGAAGCTGTGGCACTTGATTCAATGGTGCAGGAATTACTCAGTTGTTTTGAAAGCAGCTCGCATTCCTGAGCGATTGAACATTTTGGCGGATGCTTTGTCTCGCAGACAGAGGATTCTGCTGACAGAATGGGCCCTCAACCCTCCAGTTCTTCACAGGATCTTCGAGCATTAGGGCAAACCCAACGTGGACTTGTTCATCACAAAGGAAAAATGCTCAAACCGACTTATGTCTCGCCGATTCCAAATCCAAATGCCGTCGATACAGACGCTCTGGCGATAAGCTGGAGAGGGATGCACGCTTACGCGTACCTGGCCACCATTCTTCTGCCGAAGATATTGATGAAGATCAGAGAGGAACCGTGCCTGGTCCTGCAAATAGCCCCATATTGGCCCAGCAGGTCGTCGTTCACGGATCTTCTGGATCTGCCGGTGGACAATCCAGGACAGTTACCCTAGATTCCGAACATAATCTCCAGGCCAGGGATCGCTTCCTACCCGAACATCCCGAAATGTTGAAATTGACTGCGTGGATGTTATCAAACAACGTTCCATGTCAGGAGGTTTTCTCGACAAGCTGTGAAATTCATCGCAGCTGCGAGAAGGAGGTCAACCTTCAAGTCATATAACCACAAGGTTAACAAATTTGCAGACTGGTGCGAAGGAAAGGGTATTGATACCTTTCAATCCACTATTCAGCAAATAGCAGACTTTCTCTGTGAGCTGTTCTATTCAGGACTAGCTCCCGTCACAGTTGCTGGATACAAGTCAGCTTTGGCATCAGTTATCCCTTGTCTAGCCAACAGGGATAGTCCAGAGGTGGCACAGTTAAATGTGATGGTGAAGGGAATGAGCAATCTCCGACCGAGACAACCGGCAGTCATTCCAGCCTGGAGTCTATCTTTAATGCTTAATGTACTGGCCAAGCACCCTTTCGAACCGTTGTGTTCGGCTAGTCTAAAGCATTTAACTGTAAAGGCGATTTCTATTGGCAGCTTCCTCAGCGAGAAGGCGCAGTCAGCACCATGCGCTTTCAGCAGAGAAAGACTGATTTATTGTCTCCGGAGAGGGTCTGCATCTACTGCCAAGAGCAGAGTTTATGTCAAAGAATCAATCTTTGAAATATCCCGGCAAACCGATCATTATACCGAAACTAACTAGGTTTGATCGTGATGCCAGTGTCTCCTGCCCAGTCCGTGCTTTGACTAAGTACAAAAGACGGAATGCATACAAACTACCCACGAGATTGCGACTGGGCACCAGGTGCAATGCGCAATGGCACATGATGTTAGAGGAATAGCCGCCTCGACTGCCCTTTACAATGGTGTTCCGTTAGAGGGCATCATGGCTGTTGCACAATGGCACTGAGAGTCGTCTTTCACGGATTACTATATGAGGGATGTGTCAGACTCCGCCAATCCACTCGCCTTAGCTGTTTTGAAACGATAGTTAAACGACCACACTGCTCTTCTCCCTTTTGGTATTTGAAAATGCAAAAGTTAGGGGAAGACATGGTCAAGCGAGGAGATTACAACCAAGATTGTGTCACGGATGGTCGAACAAGTGATTCGTTGAAGGCGCCACATCTGGAATCCAATAATCATAAGGTAATTCAAGATTGAGAGTTTTTTGTATTATGTTTATATATCATGATCATTCATCTGATATATTCATGCTCATTCCCAGGCTAATATATGCTAAGAGCAGTTATCCCTCTGCATATTCGTGTTTCAGGCGAGATACATGTTCGTGAGTTATCTCCCTTTTTCTTAGGAGAAAAAAGGGTAGGGGGTGGGGTGCGGTGATGCGAATGTGATTCGGTCGCTTTAACTAAATGGTCCTTTTGTAGGTCTCCATTTATCAAGTTTTAAGTCTAAGATCTTTCTCCAAGGGGTAAAAGAGGCATTTGATGGCTTGCGCTTTCCCACCAGGTTACTGACTAAATCTGGTGTTATCAGAAGTAATAGAATGGTAAGTATTGATCGAAGGAGAATGAAGGAAATTTTTTATTTCCCTTTCTCCGAGATCTAACAATACTTACCTTTCTATTACGGACCCTGCCTCCCAGCCCCACGGAGGCAAGCCATAGGTATTCTCTTGTTTGGTAGTTATGCAAACGATATGAGCCTCACTGGCAGATGGTTACCCGTTTATTGGGAACCGGGTACCCGGTTCCAGGAGCTGGTAATGCTTACTAAGTCTAGATTCTTAGAGCCAGCTATCAGGATAGCTTGTTATCAGAAGTAATAGAATGGTAAGTATTGTTAGATCTCGGAGAAAGGGAAATTGAAATTGCCTTCAGTCATGAATGGTTTACTTAAACTGATATACAATGCATTAGCATGCTGTATATCTAATGACCTCAAATACAAATGCATTATACTGCATAGTATATGTACAGTATGTATATCCTAGAACTAAATGGTCTCCCATTGTCAAAGATATATCTTCAGTTGCTCAAGAGTGTACAAGATATAGCAGTTGTCTGTTGCAGAAGCAACATCATACAATTCCACACCTGTATCAAGGTGCGATATAAAGGTTTTGTATGAAAGATGTTGACCATTTATCTTGCTATCTAAAACCATAAATTTGTTATACTCTTAAACATTTAACCAGCAAATTTGTTCCAGGAAATTTCCATTGATTCATAGAAAATGTCCATTTGCAGACCAAGAGGAGTATTTTTTAAAACTTACCAGTGGAATAACTGAAGAAGCTGTTTCTGTCCGCCTTTAGTCTTAACCATATCATTCTGATGTCAATATTCTATCTTTTGCAGTGTCAATATCAAAGAAACTGGTCTACTATAGCACCATCTCCCACCAAATTTGTTGAAAAATGAACACCAGTTCATCTTTTAATTTAAAGGTGCATATTCACACCAAAATGCTTGAAAATAAAATTCTTGAAATTATATACTTTTAGAGGCTTAAATTTTCTAGCTCAATGTAATGACATGAAATAAATCTTAACATATGACAAATTTTGTAGGTTTAGTTGTGAATTTGAATCTTTAATTTGAAAATTTAAAATTTTGACAGAGTGGGAATGGTTAAAGGGTTAAAAACAAGGGATAAGATAGGCTTTACGCTTATCTAACGCAGTCACGCCGTCGCTAATTTCTAATATCACATTTTTATGTAATTTTTTTTTCCAGAAACTTGTGTGGTTCACGTGTCCGTGTAGAACACTCTAGAGGACGGGCACGGCGAGGTGGCGGTGGAGGTTGGCGTGGTGGCGGCGGCAGAGGAGGTGGTGGAGGCTTTCGTGGTGGACGTGGCTTTAATTCAGATGACCGTTGCTATGAATGCGGTGGGACCGGCCATTATGCTTATGACTGTCCACGATCGTCATCATCAAGACGTGGAGGAGGAGGAGGAGGAGGTGGAGGTTATGGTGGAGGAGGTGGTGGCCGTCGAGGAGGCTCGTATCGTTCTAGGTGCGTTTCTATTGATTACATTGTCCCATATTTCAGATCTAGGGCAGCAATGGCTTCCAGTTATATTTAGCTCAGCATTTTAAATTTCGAATTTGGTCAAGAAAATCAAAATATTTCCTATATTAAATCTCCATCTGCTGAGAAAGAGAAGAGTATTTCTGAAAATTTACCACTGGAATGACTGGCTCAATTATCGAGCCAGCCATTCCAGTGGTAAATTTTCTAAAATACTCTTCTCTTTACCTGCTAATGGACATTCCACAAAACTACTGTAGAGGCATTTTTTGGCTAGTTTGGTCATTAAAGGGTTAATCAGAATGGTTATTCTCGCCCTGTACGGGAATGAAGGTATTGCATTCGTGTCTGTGTGTCCAGAGATGTATCTCAAGACCTGCTCATCCAATTGGAATCCTTTTAACCCTTACCACTCTCATGTCAAAATTTAAATTTTTCAAATTAGATTAAAAGTTGTACAGGTATTCATTTTTTAACAAATTTGGTGAGAGATGGTGCTGTCGTAGATAGCAACACCTTCCACCAAAATTGTTGAAAAATGTACACCAGTTTCTACTATTGACATAGTAAAAGATAGAATATTAACATCAGCATTGTAAAGGTTAACACAACATGGGATATAACTATGAAAGAGGGTTTCCAGGCTTAGGGCTGTGATCTGGATAAAAAAACACACCCAGATCTGATAAGATTCTGAATCTATAGATATCTTGGAAATTAATAGTTCTACATGTATATCATATGGTACAGTTATTAGATAAGGGTGTGACTATACAATAGGAATCCACAACGTTGGTTATGATGATCCAGACAGGGGTCAGATTGTTAGAAAATTTGAAGTCATCCATGGCAATGATCTGACATTGAATGAGGTCATCTAAACTTAACCGAGGTCACCCTTTCATAATAAGCTATGCAAATTTCCAGGATTTGAATTCATCCATGGATGACATCACTTAAAATTGAGGTCATCCATAGCAATTTGAGGTCTTAAAGATGTTGTGAGGACTAGATACCCGATCGCTCTGATTAACTTGACAATCATAATACAGATTCTCCTTTACTAGAAGAACAAAATGCTTTTTTAATTTGTGTAATCGGCCCAGCCAAAGCTGACATAAGCATATAGCAACCACTTACCACCTTGACAACCAAACGTTTTTAGCTATCATCGCTAGAGTTGTGACGTCACACCGGGATGACACTAATTCCTATTAGTCTAGATTATTCTCTCGGGAGCATAGCTAGGCTCTCTACTGCTGCGCGTATTAGGCACCTATGCACCTATTCTTTGACAATTCATTGTACACACGAGGACACTACATTGTTTGTGATACACAACGGTTCAATAATATCAAAGTTGATGATATTTTAGTTGATTAAACGTATAAAGGACAGACCTCATGGTCACGGTGCCTAACATCACAATTCTAACGTACATGCCTGTTAGAGGTGACAGTAAGATTTCGTGTACGTGAATTAGGCTATACTTAATCAAACCCACACACTTCTTGGAATACAATTCTACAAATGCATATATATCTTATCTTTCTGGATTGACTGCAGAGATTTTGCATAGATGATAGGCATGCATGTACACAAATATACAACTTTTTAAATGATAGTTAAGTAGGCCTACACCGCTCAGTACACGTACGATCGCAATTTGCCATTGTGTAGGCTTATGAATAAATTTATGATTGCAATATAGAAGATTACTCCAGTTATGTGTTTAAAATTAACTAAAATGTCGGGTAAATATAAATCTAATTTAAACTAATCTATTTGCGTATAGTCTACATTGACATATATTATTGAGAGTACACGGTTTGTTTACAATTTAGGCAGCGATGGAGATGCGTAGCGAGGCTTTCACTGCCGTCCGCACGCTTATAGTACAGTTTGAATAACATATACTGTTGAATATTTTGAACGTAATTGGATTGGATTTCAACCCAAATTGTGTTCAAAATATTCAACATTCAACATAACGTTTCTTGTATCCTGTTCATATGGTTCTAACTAACATATTTGTGTCTTTGATTTTGATGCATTTAAACTTATTTATGATCTGCACTGTAAATAAAGATGATACGCTAGCGACCTCTGAACATCTGTCACTTCATCTACCTATTTAAAATTTGTTCATCCGCTACAGTTTTGCTTTTTCATAACATTGAAATATGAGTGTATGCTACTTCCTTGTATAGAAGAAGCTGGTTTGAAAACAATATAGTTCATATGGTTGTCACATGCATTGAAATATTGCCGATTTTCAGCATTGCCCATGGTTTACCGTAGTTATAGGCCTTTTATTATGCGAATATAGCTATCCATGAAACAATTAAAAATGAGTAAATATCATAATAGATTTTTAAAATTCACAATTTTTTATTTCTTGAAGACTTAGCTTCAACTTGACCTAATTTATGTTATGGTAGGTGAAGTCTATCCTGTTAAACGCACATTTTAAAATATGTTACCTTTGTACTACAGACAGAAATATTGACCCAGCTCACAGCGCCTTTCCCGGTGTGATGTCACAGCGAGTGGTGATGTGATTAAGATTGAGGCGTCATTTAATCTCGTTATTTGGGCTGCCTAACATATTTTGTTCACTCCAAAGTGGCGCTATTGTGTTTAAATAGTGTAGTAGACCATACAAATTAATTGAAACTCGTTATCGACCGCAAGTCCTCACAAGACCTTTAAAAACATGTGATTTTAACTACTGGATCAAAACAATCCGGAAAATCAGAGGGAAAATTTACAATGTGACAAAAAATGGGAAGGCGGGGATCTGCAATCAGTGATTGATTGCTCTTCTATATTGGGAGGTTTTCTTGTATGTGTGAAGGATTGGAAGGGTTTCTTGTATGTGTGAAGGATTGGGAGGGTTTCTTGTATGTGTGAAGGATTGGTAGGGTTTCTTGTGTGTGTGAAGGATTGGGAGGGTTTCTTGTGTGTGTGAAGGATTTATGAGGGTTTCTTGTGTGTGTGAAGGATTGGGAGGGTTTCTTGTATGTGTGAAGGATTGGGAGGGTTTCTTGTATGTGTGAAGGATTGGTAGGGTTTCTTGTATGTGTGAAGGATTGGGAGGGTTTCTTGTGTGTGTGAAGGATTTATGAGGGTTTCTTGTGTGTGTGAAGGATTGGGAGGGTTTCTTGTGTGTGTGAAGGATTTATGAGGGTTTCTTGTGTGTGTGAAGGATTGGGAGGGTTTCTTGTATGTGAAGGATTGGGAGGGTTTCTTGTATGTGTGAAGGATTGGAAGGGTTTCTTCTATGTGTGAAGGATTGGGAGGGTTTCTTGTATGTGTGAAGAATTGGGAAGGTTTCTTGTGTGTGTGTGTGAAGGAGTGGGAGGGTTTCTTGTGTGTGTGCAGGATTGGGAGGGTTTCTTGTATGTGTGAAGGATTGGAAGGGTTTCTTGTATGTGTGAAGGATTGGGAGGGTTTCTTGTGTGTGTGTGTGAAGGATTGGGAGGCTTTCTTGTATGTGTGAAGGATTGGGAGGGTTTCTTGTTTGTGTGAAGGATTGGGAGGGTTTCTTGTATGTGTGAAGGATTGGGAGGATTTCTTGTATGTGTGAAGGATTGGGAAGGTTTCTTGTGTGTGTGTGAAGGAGTGGGAGGGTTTCTTGTGTGTGTGCAGGATTGGGAGGGTTTCTTGTATGTGTGAAGGATTGGGAGGGTTTCTTGTGTGTGTGAAGGTGCTAATGCAGACCAATTACGTGTTGTCTTGCTTGTGAGGTAGCTACTCAGTGATGTTATGATTTGGGAATGAAAAATTATTCCCACCTATGTAAAAACCTTCAGGGAAATGATCTGTGAGTAAATTGTGTGGCCCTTGATGGCTTGAACCATTTGAATGTTGACAATGGAGTAATCGATGATGATCTGCCACTGAAGTATATGATGTCATAATCAGTTGTGTCACATGTAGGCTGAGGTCACTGTCATAATGACATATTATAACTCTGTCATGAAGTTCGAAAAGTATGTCAACTCATGTATGAATTGTGTTTTCAATGGATTTGCAACTTACTAAACATTCTCATTTATTTTGGTGGATCCAGTAAGATTCACGATCCTTGCGTGGGTGTGGTGGCCTGAGTGCTTTCGGGGTCCTGACGCAGAACTTCTATGACTCTATATCTGATGCTATTTGCATCGTGTCCTGGCAGGTTAAAATGTAGTGTGACCGGTGTGTCTTTGTGTTTGTTGACATCTCTCAAATGTTCTTTGATACGGATCTGGAATTCTCTCTTAGTTTCACCCACATATTGTTTATTAACTAAGAGAGAATTCCAGATCCGTATCAAAGAACATTTGAGAGATGTCAACAAACACAAAGACACACCGGTCGCACTACATTTAACCTGCCAGGACACGATGCAAATAGCATCAGATATAGAGTCATAGAAGTTCTGCGTCACGACCCCGAAAGCACTGAGGCCACCACCCCACGCAAGGATCGTGAATCTTACTGGATCCACCAACTACACACAATGGATCCCGTTGGTATTAATCACGCAGTTTGGTAACCCCCACACCCTGTGGGTGAGACACCATACATACACCTTGGGTTACCAACTCTCCCAACTCGGGACAACAACGATGACGTCAAACCCAACATGTCACACACACATTTACGTCACGCTACATTGACGTCATAAACCCTAACCGCTAAAACCATTTAGCAGTATTCACACTGTAATGGCTAATCACACCTGTTCAGTTTGTGGCTCACAGTTCAAACAAAGTTCTAGTCTATCACGTCACAAGTCTACCAAACACGGCAACCTCACACTCATCCACTGCCAACAGTGCAATTCAAGCTACACACGGAAAGAAGATCTGGATAGACACATCAACCACAAGCACAAGAGTGGTATACAGACTGACAACTTCAGCCATATGCAGATGCAGAAGGTGAGGAGTAGCATACCCGCCAGGGGAGTAACTTCTCCCTGTTTGATCACCCACACTAGCACGCCCACAACACAAGAGGAACCTTTAGATTCTTCCGCCCACAACGTTGGTTCAACCATCAACAACACTGCCGCCGCAGAAGCCAGGTTTGACACGCTAGACCCACCGATTCGCCCAGTAGTCCTCGACCTCGCCACTTTTGACAGGGAGCTCCACGAATTCTTGTATTCAGACACGCTCCACAACATCAACTTGGTCCCTGCTGTTCCCATATACAGCCAAGAGGACGAACGCATCTTCGACCCCCAAATCGAGATTAACTTCGATCTGCTGGACCAACCCTTCCCATCAACATCAGACAGCGGCTTAAGTGATTACGAAGAGGAAGATCAGCCCTCCCACGACCTGATTCCCATTAATCCAGCCTACGTCGCCCAGATAGACAGACCACTCTTCCCGGATGCTTCAGAGGTCGAAGAGGACCACATATTCCTCTCGCTTCCACGTGGATCCACATTCTGCATCCACAGATCCACACAGACAGAATAGAGGTAAGACTAATTATTATCTGTAAACCACAGATATAACTGAACCAAAACATAAAAAAATTATTATTTTTTTTTAAAGTATATTTTTAATAATAATTTTTTAAAAAAAATTTAAAAATTCCAGCCAACTAATACAGTTTTCCTAAACAAAGGTTCAGAAGTCCTCTGATGAGTAACCTAAACTAGGTACGAAACGTGATGAGTCTGGATCACTGGGATGTGATGCACACCACATCACCGATGCCACTTTTTGGATATGCAAACCGTGTAATCCACGATCTCTCAACAACCCTCCCATTACCCACGCATTCTAAACGCTTCCGTGGGAACATGTGGGCGCACATGCGCACCTGCTACGGGATTAAACCCACCGCCCACATGTCCCCACCTTAAGCCCCCGCCTTCCCCCATAAACAATGGAGGGAGTGAACTTGGAACCACACATTAACTCCAAATTCATATCTTTTTTAAGAACCTCTTAAAATGACATAATTAACAGCTAGTTATGGGCGGGTACAAACACTGTGTACTTGCGGGTAAATGCGGGTATGGCCGGCTAACTAACCACACTGAACGAGGTGTGGTTACAGGCGGGTAATGCGGTAATGGCGGGTACTACCGCATTCCCGCATTAGCCGCACACAGATCGGATGTAGCATAGTTACCCGCACTGGGAACATATATAAAGGGTCAGAATTTGACCACTGGCATCCAGACTCTTCTTAAACCATGAAAGCGTGTCAGGCATTCAGTTAAGTTCTCGAGTTTAGTTATTATCATTCTCATTTATGTTGTATATTTTGAAACTAATTTGACTGTGAGCTGGCCAACAACAGCCCCCAATTAAATTAGTTTCAAAATATTCAAAAGCTTACCCATATAATTACGCTGAAATTGTGGTTCTGGGAATTCATGATTCAAAGTATATAAAATAAAATTGATTCCAACACACAAAGTGGGCGTGGCATAGCTAGAAATGGGCGGGGCATAGCTAGAAATGCATCCCGCTAGACTATTGAATGTTCACATTTACCATGAGATAATCTGACATAAAAGAAGGATGGGAATGTGTTTATAACATTAACCTACAAATTTGTTCAAACAATTTCAATTTTAAAATGTCCATTTGCAGACCAAAAGAAGACTATTCAAAAAATTTACCACTGAAATGACTGGCTCGGTTATCGAGCCAGTCATTCAAGTGGTACTTTTCTAAAATAATCTTCTTGTTCTGCAAATGGACATTTCTCAAGACCCCTGGCAGAAGCCATTTTTTGGCTAATATATTATGAATGTTAAGTGGTTAATGATCAGTCTGGCCTTGGCACTGGGTGTGATGAATGTCCATTTGTAAGATAAGTTTGTTACCACTGAAATGACTGTGTTGATAAGCGAACATGTCCTAGTGGACAAAAATACTCTTATCTTACTAATGGACATTCAGAGAACAAATATTTGGATTTTCTTGATCAATTTTGAGCATTAGCCAGTTTAAAGACCCATTATCTGCTGGGTTCATCCGTGAAGGTTTTTCTAAAATGTAGTTTCTTAACCCTTTCAAATCCGGGAAAAGTATATTGTTTACAATATCAACTTATTTTGTTGAATATTTTGAAATTGATTATTTTGAAATTAATTTAACTGGAAGCCGTTGATGCCTAGTTGTTTCCCTGTGTGGTGAAATGAGATATTGGGAATTCATCAGTGAATGGGTTAATAGTCAATTGATGGATACCGTCTGTTACTGAGTCATAGGTGAATTATAATGTGCTCTCTGTATAACCTATTAGTTATAAATATTATCTTATGCGTGCCTGTGTTTAATTTTAATTCCAAAATATTATTTTGATTCTTTAAAAATGGTTCTCACCCTTTGTGTCCCGACTTCAAAAAAGTTCATCAAAGAACCTGAATATTTTGAAAATGATTTGTCTTCATGAGCCAAAATTCAAGGAAGCCAATTTTTTTTCAAAATAACTACCCTTTTACATATTATGTGTGATATTCTTGATAAATTTGATTGTTATGTCCCTGACATGTAACCTGATCTTAATGGTATTCGTTAATAAATCCAAAAATCTTAGATAACACTTTGATAATTTATTATCCTATTCCAGGGCCCGGGGGTGTCATTTAGTAGAAATTAGAATTATTCTGACTAAATTTCATTATCAATACATTGCAGAGAATATTTGAACGAATGAGATTTCTGATTCTCGTACACCTGATTACTCATCGTCTAGAATCTCATCATTCAGGTTGCTGCTGACTACGCATAAAACACCGTCTGACGGTTGCCTGAGCAGTCAGCTCATGTTCTGTTCATTGTCTGCATCTTGAGTCTCTTACATGAATCGTCAGTCATTTCACTCAGTTGTTGTGCAGTGTATGATCTGAAATATAAGTCAATCAATCGTGATACACTCCTGCCCATTAATCAGCACATGTATCATGCTCGAACATGTCGAATTGAAATACGTCGTTCAGTATACAGTAAGTTTTCAATAGCTGAAAATGGTGGCTACGGTAATGTGACAGTAAGTCCTAAATGTATGAGAACATTCAGCTGTAGTTGTATAATTTAAGTAAGATTTATATTTGATAACTGTTTTAAACTTATCTTAAATATTAATTGTATCTGTTGTTCTTTCCTGGTAAATATTTCGTTTCAGAATTAGGCCATGCTGACTTAGTGTACAATCAAAAACCTGCTTGGAAAAACACCTGTCATTTAGGCTCCATAGATTTTTTGTTTTTTTAGCCACTTATAGAGCAGAAATAACAAATTCTTTATCATGTCTGGAAGATGTTGACTATTTTGAGACTAATTTGACTGGGAACTGTTGTTGTCTATCTGGCAGAAACAGCTCGCCATCAGATTAATTTCCAAAAATTCAACAGAATTGCTTACATTATAAAAGATTTGTTCCTTTCTGGTCTGTAAGGGTTAAAGGATTAAAACCCCGAAAAACTAAATTCTTTACGATATAAAACTTATTTTGTTGAATATTTTGAAATTAATTTGCCTGGAAGCAGCAAGGGCTTCCAGTCAATTTAATTTCAAAATATTAATCAGTTTTCTTGTATAGTAGCATTGGAAATCATCGGTGAAAGGGTTAAACATCAAATTTGTTCATGAAAATGCTCATTTGCAGACCAAGAGAAGACTATTTTTGAAAATTTAGCACAGGAATGATTGATTGGTCTTACATGTAGTAATTTTCAGAAATAGTCTTCTCTTGGTATGCGGCTCTGCACATTGACTTTTCTCAAGACAAGCCATTTTTGGACGGCACTAACACAATCTTGTGGGTCAGAATCCTGGCTAGGTGTGGTTTTTAGTGATTCTAGTTTTGACTACTTGTATTCTGTATAATAGGTCGCTGTGGAGAAGTACCATTGTCTGACAGATGACTAGTTTGCTGATTATTTGTATTAGCATTAATATTTATAGTTTTATTTTCTCCTTTTGTTAATATGTTTTGGCTTATGCCTACAGAGTTGCTGGTGTAGAATGTGTTTTCTGATTAATTCTAAATATATCCAGGTACTACTCAGGCGCTCTATATCGTGTACTTACCTATATTTGGTAAAGACATAGAATTTATGAAATGGTTCTGACTTTGTTCATGTTATTGATGATTTTAGATCTAAAAGTCCCCGCAGAAGGAGTTATTCGCGCAGCCGAAGCAGGAGCCAGGGCCGCAGATCACGTAGCGGGTAGGTTTAGAACTATATACCGCCAATGAAATTAAACCCTACCATCTGATGTCTTTTACTCTATCAATAGCAAAGAAACTGGTATACATCTTTCAGCATTTTTGATGGACGATGTTGCTGTCATATAAGAACATCTTCCAGCAAATTTGTTGAAAAAGGAACAGCAGTTCCTGTTTTAATTTAATCTGAAAATGTAAAATTTTGACAGCGTGTAAATGGTTAACAGACAGCTCAGGTGAACAGTCTAAAGATTTGATGCCAAAATTGGTTTATATGTATTTTTCGGGTATGCAGATTTCAAATTGGCCACTATCGGTTACACAGTTTCGCGGCTGTATTAGATCTTTCCCACCAAAAACTCATACTAAAGCAATAGTAAATTTAAAATGGCTTCTCGAGAACCACTGGACCGATTTCAATTATATTTGGCAGGCAGCATCCTTAAGGCATAAAGATCCAAGTTTGTTCAAAGAAAGTTAATCGGCCAATTTTACTGGTGGCCGTCTAGGATTTTAGCAGATATTTAGAAGCGGCTTTAAATAAATATTCTGAATCCTCTTGGGGATCGATTCAAAACTCATGAAAGATCCAGCACAAGAGCTAAAGCTGAACCAAGTTTGTTCAAAGGAAGCTGATTGGCCAAATGCTTCGACGGCTACCTTGAAAGACCTAGTTTTCACAAAAATTACTGTCTCCAGAACTGTTGAACGGATCGGTCTGAAATTTTGGAGATATGATTAGGCATTAAGGGCCATTAAATTTATTCAAGTGAAGTTAATACGTCAGGAAAAAATGGCTGCTGGGGCCCAATCAAAATGTTCCATATTGGATGTTTTTCATTAAAATAGATCCATGCCATCCAATGTGAACTCTGTGCACTATATTTAGTCTTAACCCTTTGTTCAAGAAAATTTCAATTATCTCATAGAAAATACTCATAGAAAATATCCATTTGCAGATCAAGCGAAGACTATTTTTGAAAATTATCACTGGAAGAGTCATTCTAGTGTTAATTTTCAAAAATAGTCTTGGTCTGCAAATGGACATTTCTCAAGACCACTGCAGAAGGCATTTTTGGCCTATATAAGTGTTACAGGGTTAAGTGTGTGGGCAATCTTAACCATTTAGTCCTCATATCAGCCAAACCGGCTTCTGCAGTGGTCTTGAGAAATGTCTATTTGCAGACCAAAAGGAGACTATTCTTTAAAATTTGTCACTGGAGTAACTGGCTCATTAGCCGAGAACCACTGGGCCGATTTCAATTATATTTGGCAAGGAGCATCCTTAGGGAATAAAGATCCAAGTTTGTTCAAAGGAAGTTGATCGACCAGTTGTACTGGCGGGTATCATGGATTTTGGAAGAAACCTGGCCAGTAGCTTCTTTATGATGGATAGATGTTCCTTTTGGATTTGATGTCCAAGATTTTGGGTGAAAAGGGGTGTTTTAATGTAAAAACTTATAATTTTTGTCACTTTCCTGTTGGTATACTCGTGTCCTGTAAACGGTTTTGGCCGGCTTGACCATTAAAGTGTTAACCATTTTATTGCTAAATTTGGTCAAAAGATTCCAAAAGAATTACTTATTGAATGGCCATTTGCAGACCAAGACTATTTTTGACAATTTACCACTAATGATTATGTTACGGTTTACCATTGGTAAATTTTCAAAAATAATCTCTTGGCCTGCAATTGGACAATCCTTAAGACTACTGCAAAGGTCAATTTTGGCCGACTTCATGAAAGGGTTAAGAAATATTCTGTTGAACATTTTGAAACTAATTTAACCATGAGGTGGTGCTATTTTGAGTTAATCCAAAAAAGAAATTTCCTGTAAAGATGTCTTAAGATTGAGACAAATTTCCTGTAAAGATGTCTTAAGATTGAGACAAATTTCCTGTAAAGATGTCTTAAGATTGAGACAAATTTCCTGTAAAGATGTCTTAAGATTGAGACAAATTTCCTGTAAAGATGTCTTAAGATTGAGACAAATTTCCTGTAAAGATGTCTTAAGATTGAGACAAATTTCCTGTAAAGATGTCTTAAGATTGAGACAAATTTCCTGTAAAGATGTCTTAAGATTGAGACAAATTTCCTGTAAAGATGTCTTAAGATTGAGACAAATTTCCTGTAAAGATGTCTTAAGATTGAGACAAATTTCCTGTAATATATACTTCTAATTTGAGCACAGATCTTACAATTATATTTTTGAAAACGTTACGGTCTGTAGATTAATTTTATACGCAGTAGTATAGAGGGTCTGGTGTTTCCCTTTAAGATTGAGACATTGGAAGCTCATGGATTCAACCTTTAACACTCAAATTTGTTCACAAAAAGTTAAATTTTCTCATAGAAAATGGCTATTTGCAGATCAAGACAAGACTATTTTTGAAAATTTACCACGGGAATTACTGCCTCGGTTATCAAGGCAGTCCTTCCAGAACTGTCCCGTGGTAAACTAAAAAAAGTCTTATCTTGGTCTGTAAATTGACATTTCTCAGGACCACTGACTGCAGAGGCAGGTTTTTGGCTGATGTGTGTGTGGTAAAGGGTGAATTGTCCAGCCGGCCAAAACTGACCTCTGCCATGGTTCCGTGGAATCGCCATTTGCAGGTCAAGACAAGTCTACTTTTTGAAACTTGACACTGGATGGAAGTGGTCTTGGATTTTCATTATATATTTTTTATACATAATGAAACCATTTAAAAAATTTTAGCATGCTTGACTGGTTTGATGTGTGAACCAGTCAGTCCTGTGATAAGTTTTCAAATAAGGTTTTAGCCTGCAAAAAGACTGTTGACAAGGGAATCATTTGTCGTAGAGATTTCTGTATTTTGAGATGTGCATTATACCTCAGAAATAACTTTAAATGTTTCCAGAACAAAGTAGAACGTCATGTTGAATATTTTGAACTTAATTAATTGTTTGATTGGAAGCCATTGCTGACTAAGGTAGCAATGGCTTCCAATCAAATTATGTTCAAAATATTTAATAGAACATT
This sequence comes from Chaetoderma sp. LZ-2023a, assembly GCA_034401795.1. Classification (NCBI taxonomy): domain Eukaryota; kingdom Metazoa; phylum Mollusca; class Caudofoveata; order Chaetodermatida; family Chaetodermatidae; genus Chaetoderma; species Chaetoderma sp. LZ-2023a. Next base: position 47,071,568 of record CM067359.1, read on the forward strand.
TCTTACGGCATTTTCAAAATTGTAATAACTAGTTTTGTTTTGGAAACATGTCGACTTATTTAACCCTTTAATGATTAAATTTGTTCGAAAAATTAGAATATTTACTTATTGAATGTCCATTTTCAGGCCAAAAGAAACCAAAAGTTGAAAAATTACCACTAACCGAGCCAGTCATTTCAGTGGTAAAATTTCAAAAATCGTCTTCTCTTGGCCTGCAAATGGACATTACTGAAAACCACTGCAGAGGCCAGTTTTGGCCGGTATCGCACGAAAGGCTTAACCCATACCACACTGATGTCATATTCTATCTCTTACTATGTCTGTGTCAAAGAAACAGGTGCACATTTTCAACAATTTTGGTGGAAGATGTTGCTGTCGTTTCTTTACACGATGGCACAATCTTCCACCAAATTTGTTTAAAAATGAACACCAGTTCATCTTTTAATTTAATTTCAAAATTTCAAATTTTGACATCAGAGTGGTGAGGGTTAAGAGCTGTACTGTATGTAAGTGCTATGATAATTTGTTTGTGGTTTTAGGTCACCGGGCAGAAAGTAAGATAATGCTTACAAAAATACTAGTCTACCCTATTTTATGAAGCTAAAAAATTAAATGTCCTTACCTACCTACCTACCCTAACTTTAGATGGCGAAGTAATTGGAACCATACAATAATTTTTAAGTGACCTGATTTGTTTGTGTTTTCAGGTCACCAGGCAGAAAGTAAGACAAAGTGGTGTACAGTGCTTTTTTAATCACTCCAGGAGTCGCCTGTCCCTAAGCGGACATCAACGATTAAGATTATGATATACATGTATGCTGTACAACTGTATATAGTTTCTATACTATCATATGATACTAAAGGTTAACTCATTGGTGTGGATGAATCGATCGTGTTATTATTTCATTGTATTGTCATTGCTGTAATAATCTTTACTTTTTTTAAAACTTTTGTGTAAGTGTACAGCTCATTTTGGTTGGTCAGTCAAGTGAGACAGACAATCATCAGAATCATCTCTCAACCCTTTCACCGATGAAGTCCCAATATCTCATTTTCAAGGCAAACATACAGGAACACTGTTGAACATTTTGAAATTAATTTGATTGTAAGCGATTGCTATATTAGGTAGACTGCAAACTGTTGAACATTTTGAAATTAATTTGATTGTAAGCGATTGCTACCTTTGGCCGACTGTCTCGGTTATCTAGCCAGTCATTCCAGTTTTAAAATTTCTAAAATCTTCTCGTCTTAGGCAGCTACGGCTTCCAGTCAAAGTAATTTTAAAATATTCAACAGAATAAGTTTAATATTCTAATGAAATTACTTTTTCAGTGATTTGCTGGTGAAAGGCTTGATCAAAGTCGGTTGATATAAATCGTTGAATACAAATATAGTTATTCTTTGACCCTTTCGTCATAAAGACTGTCAATATCAGCTTCTGCAGGCCAAGAGATTATTTAAAAACATTAACCAGTTGAATATACGATGATCCAGCCAGTCATTCCAGTGGTAAATTTAAGAGTAAGGCCATTCTTAGATAATCGTTTGGTTGTCCTCTCCTCACCAACCCTTAAAAATGGGCTCAAAAGCCTTTTGAAACTTTTGTCTTTATAGTTTCTGCTTCAAGTTCAAATAAAAACCTTTCCCTAAACTACCTAGCAGGGTCGGTTGGGAGAGGACAACCAAAAAATCTTTACGGATGGCCTAATCTCTGGACCTGCAACTGGTCATTTACTGATCAAATATTTAGATTTTTGTTGACAGATCTTGACCCGTACCGAGGTCTTGTAGTGTTTACTGTACATCTGTGTGTAGGTCATATCTTCAAACATTCAACAGGTCACATAAGGCATGATAAATAACCTTTAATGGTAAAGATTTGTCAAGAAAATATGAAAATTGGGCTCAATGTAATGTCCATTTGCAGGTCAACAGGAGACTTATTTTAGAAACTCTACCACTGGATTAACTGGCTCCATTATCTGGCCAGTCATTAAAGTCGTAAAATTTCTAGAACAGTCGCTTGACCTGCAAATGGACATTTCACAAGACCACTGCAGTGGTCATTTCTGTGTGTCTTGATGATGGTTAACTGTGGTTCAGAGTAAATGACTGTAATAGAATCACCTCTCTCTCTCTGCTGAAGTACTCATAAATAACTATGTTTCCAAAGCAAAATAAAACATACCATTGAATATTTTGGACATAATTTGATTAGGAGCGATTGCTTCCAGTCAAATTAAGTCCAAAATATTCAACGGAACAATTCGTAGTTTGTGTTCAACATTGTACTGGTTAACATGTTCCTTTGTCTTTTTTTGGAAGCTTATTTCTAAGCTATATAGTGATTTCGTCTGTGTGATAATAAATCTAATAATTTCATTAACAATTTGCAGACACCTTTTGCATTTGTCCTTAAACCGTTAGCATCCAAATTTATTCAAGAAAATTTCAATTTTCTCATTGAAAATGTCAATTTCCAAACCAAGCTCTTCTTTTTGGAAATTATGACTAAAGTAACTGACCAGTCATTCCAATAAAAAGTTTTCAAATAATAGTCTTCTTTGTCTGTAAATGCACATTTCTCAACACCACTGCAGAAGCCATTTTTGGCGAGCTTAGGTGTTAGCCATTTCATCGATAACTTACCCATATCTCAATTTCAAGAAATTAATATGATTGGAATACTGTTGCTGCCTTAGGCTTCCAGTCATATTAGCTTCAAAATATTCAACACGAATGTGGTATGAATAGGAAAGAAATTACTGTTCCTGCATTTGACACTTAACAGGTTAAAGTGTGTGGTAATTTAATGTTGTCGCAGGTAACTGATGGTTGCTATGGTTAGTTTTATAGTCGACGATAATGTATACGTGTAGTAAAAATATTAATAGTTTTGTGTCTAACGTGATATTAATAGATCAAATCCCATAGTAAGTTATATGCCTATTTAATAACCCTTGAATTTGTTCAAGAAAACTAATTTTCTCAAAGAAAATATCCATTTGCAGACCAAGAGAAGGCTATTTTTGAAAATTTACCACTGAAATGACTGGCTCGATAGCCGAGCCAGTCATTACAGTGGTAAATTTTCAAACATAGTCTTCTCTTGGTCTGCAAATGGACATTTCTCAAGACCACTGCGGAAGCCGTTTTGGCTGATATGAGTGTTAAAGGGTTACTCTCTACTGGCTCGGCAATCTAGAGATACATTCAGAGGTGATGTGCACTGCTCACAGCCAGTGAGTGGACTGCTGAGTTTTTGCATACGACATATTCCAAGGATTATATATCTGGACCTGCTGAGTATTTTGAAAACAATATGACTGAAAGTTGTTGGTGACTAAGCCAGCAAGCAACAACTTTCAGTCAAATTTTCAAAATATTTAACAAGTCCAGAATTTTTGCTCATTGAAATTATGGTCTAGTGGCTTACAGTGGCAAAACAGTTAAACATGTTTTGTTGCCTTTCATTTTACACTGACATTCTTCATCCATTTGCTGTATCGCTGAATATTTCTCCTTATTTGATATTTTCATTCATTTTAAAGATTTTTACAGATGCACATGTCATACATAATAAAGGTTCATACGAGCAATACAGCGTCTTATCTTTGTCGCTCTGCTACGTGACTAAAGAGCTCTACAAAAAATTCTAATAAGTTTATTTTTCAGTGTTCATATTAACTCTGTGCAACATTCGCATACATTCTACCATAACCATTTAATGGTCAAGCCAGCCAGAACCGACTTCTGCAGTGGTCTTGAGAAATGTCCATTTGCAGACCAAGAGAAGACTGAAAATTTACCACTTGACTGACTAGCTCGACAACCGAGCCAGTTATTTCAGTGGTAAAATTTCTAAATAAGTTCTCTTGGTCTGCAAATGGAAATTTTCAATGAGAATATTGAAATTTTGCTGTGAACAAATTGTAGAGTTAGAGGATTAATTGTAACCCATTAGTGGTCAAGAAAATTAGTGTTTGCTTATCTAATGTCCATTTGTAGCCCAAGAGAACTTCTTTTTGGAAATTTGCCACTTGAATGACTGGTTCGGTTGGACATCCCAGTGGTACAATATTTAAAAAGATCTTAAGACCACTGCAAATGCCGATTTTGGCCGTCTGAGCCATTAATCCGCTCATCGATGAATTCCAATATCAAATTTCAAAATAATACAAGAAAGCTTTTGAATATTTTGAAATTAATATGACTGGAAGCTATTGCTGCCTTAGGCCTTTAGCTTCAAAATATTCAACAGAATAAGCTATGTAAAATATTGCAACATTTCCTTTATGATAGCGTTGAAAATGAGAAATACGAAATTCATCGAAGAAATGGTTAAAGATTATAGGAGTTTTACCTACTGATGCCTCTGACGGGTTATTGGAGAAAAGTTTGGGACTGAAATGCAGCAATTAAGTGTGGTATGCTTGCCTACTGATTGAAGATAGTGAAATGAACGTGATGAATGCAACTTCACACATTTGTACCTGCACCCCACAAGTGGAAGCGAGTATTACATATATGTGTCTGTCTGTGTCTCTGGAGCTATATCTCAAATACTGCTGATATGATTTGTGTCAAATTTAAACACAGATGGAACTTGGCATGCAAGATTTCGGGACGGGGGTCGATCCCCATAAAATAACTTTGATCGGATCAAATTCTGGCTTTATGAATTCCTCGGAAACAACTGTACGATTTGGCTAGTCTTTTAACCCAAGACTGTGACCATACACAGGATTCCACAATGTTGGGCATTATCCCTGGCCCAAAATTCTGGACAAACTGAAATCTTTACAATGTGACAAAATCTGGGAATGGGTTGGGTGGTGGTCAGTGCAATCTATGATTGCTCTTGTTCACAATGGGTGTCGATAACCTATTTAATAAATGCCTAATTAATTAGCATCTCGTAAGGCGAAAAAGGTATTGTATTTGTGTGTGCGTCCATCCGGAGCTACATCTAAAAATCAATCCGATTAAAAATTTTAAAACAACATTTTACAAAGGAACTTGCAGTAAACTAGTATTTCCAGGTTTTGGCCTATACACAAGGATCTCCAGACTGGTCGTGATCCTCATTTTAAGTCACATGAATCGGATCAAATTCTGGATAAGAAATTGTGTGGTACTAGGCTTACAGAACTTTGGGTGTGATCCAGAAAGTGTAATGTGACAAAAGGGGGATGGTGAGGGTCTGTGATTGGTCGTATTGTACATGCATTTGCTTGTCAACCATGCTGCAAGTCTGATGCTTATCATTCCAGGAACAATTTGACAAAACATTTACAGTGTGTTCCGATAACTTACCGTTTATCGGATCGCTTTGAAACAGAATGGTTGGACTAGGGCTTGGGAAGAAACCTATCGAAATTGACACTGATCCGAAATCCATGATTGGTCTTGGCTGAAATAGTCAATTCTGGTGGCCATATTGGATTTTCCGAAAATTTTGGGAAACCAGTTAAACAACGTTTAGAAGCTTATATCGTGTACCTCAATGTAATGAAGCGGAGTAAATCTTAACATATGATGATTTCATTCCATATAAATAAATTTTGTATGTTTAGTTGTGAATTTGAATTATTATTGAACTCTAATTCAATTTGGTAACTTCAAAAGATTATATTAATTTATATGAAACAAAATCCTCATATGCTAAGATTTATTGCATTTCACATCAAGGCACTTATTTAAGCCTCTAAAAGTATTTAATTTTAGCAATATTATTAGCTCACCTGGCCTGTAAGATGTCCGCTGGCCAATATAGCCGATTTTTAGAAACCCTTTAAAAAATCTCTGAAACCGCGGGAGGAATTGATTCAAAATTCATAACACATCATCTGTTGCAATGGTAGACCAATGTTTGTTCAAGGCAACCTGATTGGCATATTTGCCTGGCGGCCATCTTGGATGACCTAGTTTTCGCGAAAATAACTTCTCCCGAACCGCTGAAGGGATAGGTCTGAAATTTGGTAAATATGCTTAGGGACCAAGGTCCAATCAAGTTTGGTCACGGGAAGTTCATACGTTATAAAACATGGCCGCCATCAACCAATCAAAATTTAGCCTTTGTTAGTCATATTGGCTTTTTTGTATTTGATGTATTTTGATGGCGAAAATTGCTTTATATATGCTTATCAGTGTGGCGAGTTCAAATATGCCACTTTCGAGACTATCGGATAAACGGTTTGGCTGCCATCTTGGTTTGTTTTCCCACCATAGGCTCCCATAGGAAAGCAATGGGGAATTCTTTAAACGACTTCTTCTCAAGAACCTCTAAATTATATTTTGGAGGAAGCATAGGGCAGAGATCTAAGTTTGTTCAAACTAAGCGGATCGGTCAAAATTCAAGATGGCCGTTAGCCAAAATGGCTGATTTTTAGAAACACTAAAAAATGTTCTCCGAAACCGCTGGAGAAATTGATTCAAACCTCATAACACATCATCTGTGGCAGCGGTAGACCCAAGTTTGTTCAAGGCAACCTGATTGGCCGATTTGCTTGGCAGCCATCTTGGATGATCTAGTTTTCACGAAAACGACCTCCAGAACCGCTGAAGGGATAGAGCTGAAATTTTGTAAATATGCTTATGGACCAAGCGCCTTTCAAGTTTGTTCAAGGGAAGTTTGTTCGTTAAAAAACATGGCCGCCATCAACAAATAAAAATTCAACGTTTCTAGGTCATATTGGCTTTTTTGTATTTGATGTATTTTGATGGCGAAAATTGCTTTATATATGCTTATCAGTGTGGCGAGTTCAAATATGCCAATTTCGAGACTGTCGGATAAACGCTTTGGCTGCCATCTTGGTTTGTTTTCCTGCCAAAGGCTCCCATAGTAAAGCAATGGGGCCCATAGTAAAGCGATGGGGGAATTCTTTAAACGACTTCTTCTCAAGAACCACTGGGCCGATTTCAATTATATTTGGGAGGAAGCATTCATAGGGCATAGAGATCTAAGTTTGTTCAAATGAACCCGATCGGCCAATTTGTCCGGTGGCCATCTTGAATTTAGGCAGATTTTAGGAAACATCCTTTAAAATCTCTGAAACGGCTTTGGGGAATTGATGCAAACCTCATGAAATATGATTTATGGCAAGGGAACTTGATTGGTCAAATCATTCGGTGGCCATCTTGGTTGACCTAGTTGTAGTTAAAATGACTTATTCTCCAGAAGCGCTGAAGGGATTGGGCCGAAATTTGGCAGATATGATTAGGGCCTAAGATACTCCATATGGTCCGGCGGCCATCTTGGATGACCTACGTTTCGCGAAAACGTCTTCTCAAGAACCACTGAATAGATCGGGCCCAAAATTTGGGAAATATTAGCTCACCTGGCCTGAAAGGCCACGTGAGCTTATGTTGTGGCAACCATCCGTTGTGTGTCCGTCGTCCGTCCATCAACTTTTCCTTTAAACGACTTCTCAAGAACTGCTGGGCCAATTTCAATTATATTTGGCAGGACGCATCCTTAGGGCATAGGGATCCAAGTTTGTTCAAATGAAGCCAATTAGGCCGGTAGCCATCTTGGATTTTGGCCAATTTTTAGAAACGTCTAAAAATCTTCTCCGAAACTGCTTGAGGGATTGAAGGAAACCTGATGAAATGTTATCTAGGGCAAGAGCTCAACCAAATTTGTTCAAGGGAACTTAATTGGTCAAATAATTTGGCGGCCATCTTGGTTGACCTAGTTTTAGCGAAGATAACTTCTCCTGAACTGCTGAATGGATCAGGCCGAAATTTGGGAGATATGATTAGGGACTAAGGGCCAATAAGGTTTGTTCAAGGGATGTTGCGCCGTCAAAAAACATGGCCGCTGTGGGCCAATCAAAATATAGCATGTTTGGCGGCCATTTTGGGTGGTTTTTTTGCTGAATTTTGAGGCCGAAATTGGTTTTATATAGTTTTTTGGGTATTCTGATCTCAAATTTGCAATTTTCGAAACTGTCGGATAAACGGTTTAGCGGCCATCTTGGATCATTTTCCCGCCAAAAGTTCCCATACTAAAGCAATGGGAAATTTAAAATATCTTCTCAAGAACTACTGGGCCGATTTCAATTATATTTGGCATGAAGCATCCTTAAGGCATAGAGATTGAAGTTTGCTCAAGCGAACCCGATCGGCCAATTTGGCCGGCGATCATCTTGGATTTCGGCCGATTTTTAGAAATGTCAAAATCTTCTCCCAAACCATTTGAGGGATCGATTTAAAACTCATGAAATATGATCTAGGGTAAGCGCTGAATCAAGTTTGTTCAAGGGAACTTGACTGACCAAATGGTTCAGCGGCCATCTTGGATGACCTAGTTTTCACAAAAACGACTTCTCCCTACGCCTTAATGAAGCGATCAGGCCAAAATTTGTGATATATAATTAGCAACTAAGGGCGATTAAGGTTTGTTCAAGAGAAATTGAATCATCATAAAACATGGCCGTGGTGGAACAATCAAAATATGGTGTGTTTGGCAGCCATTTTGGATTTCTTTATTTGATGGATTTTGAGGCCGAAATTCGTTTTATATAGGTTTTTGTGTATTCTGATCTCAAATTTGCAATTTTCGAAACTGTCGGATAAACGGTTTGGCAGCCATCTTGGATCATTTTCCCGCCAAAAGCTCACATAATAAAGCAATGGGAAATTTAAAATGTCTTCTCGAGAACTACTGAGCCGATTTGAATTATATGTGGCAGGAAGCATCCTTATGGCATAGAAATTTCATTTTGTTCAAACGAAGCCGATCGGCTAGTTTGGCCGGTGGCCATCTTTGATTTTGCCTGATTTTTAGAAATGTCATTAAAAATCGTTTTCTCCGAAACGGCTTGGGGAATTGATTCAAAACTTATGAAACCTCATCTAGGCAAAGAGGTAAGCCAAGTTTGTTCAAGACAACTTGATTGACAGAATGTCCAGCAGCCATCTTGGATGACCTAGTTTTTCCGAAAATGACTTCTCCAGAACCACGGAATGTATCGGGACAAAATTTGGCAGATATGATTAGGGACTAAGGGCCATTAAAGTTTATTCAAGGGAAGTTGCTCCGTCAAAAACCATGTCTGCCGTTGGCCAATCAAAATGTAGCGTGTTTGGCGGACATATTGGATTTTTTTATTTGATGGATTTTGAGGCCAAAATTGGTTCTATGTATGTTTTTGGGTATTCTGAGCTCAAATTTGCAATTTTCGAAACTCGGATAACCGGTTTGGCGGCCATGTTGCATAATCTTCTCGTCAAAAGCTCCCATGCTTAAGCAATGGGAAATTTAAAATGTCTTCTCGAGAACTACCAGGCCGATTTCAATTATATTTGGCAGGAAGCACGCTTAGGGCATAATGATCCAAGTTTGTTCAAATGAACCTGATCGGCCAATTTGCCCAGCGGCCATTTTGGATTTCGGACAATTTCAAGAAATGTCTTTAGGAATCTTCTCCGAAACCACTTGCAGAATCTTCATCTAGGCCATGAGGTAAGCCAAGTTTGTTCAAGAGGACTTGATTTACCAAATGGTTCGACGACCATCTTGGATGACCTGGTTTTCACGAAAATGACTCCTTCAGAACCGCTGAAGGGATCATGCCAGAATTTGGGCCATTAAAATTTGTGCACGGGAAGTTGATCCATCAAAAAAACATGGTCACCGTGGGCCAATCAAAATGTAGTGTGTTTGGCGGCCATATTGCACTTGCAAAAATGTCCACCAACTCATTTAAAAGACTGCTAAACCACCCACCAACAATTTTGACAAAAATTGATGGTGCTCCAGGTGAGCGAGCGGCACAGACCCCTTGTGCCTCTTGTTTTGAAGCATTCTGCTGTGCACCTTTACCAGCTTGATTTCCCAAAAACCTTTAAAATGCTACTCTTCCTAAATCAATTGCCTGATTTTAAGGAAACGTGGGTGAAATGATCCGCTATTGATCAGCTTCAAGAGTTCTAATGAGAATTTTGACTGATCGATTTCCAAAAAATGGTGGGAAATCGTTTAAAACTCAACACCTCATTAACCGCTTGGGCAAATTCAACCAAATTTGGCTGGAAGGATCCTAGAAAATCCTAGAGCCTCTAGAAAATCTATTCAGAATTTTGATAGGTCAATGTTCTGGCATCCATCTGATTTTCTGAAAATTGTCTAGAACCGTTTAAAAACAGTACTACTTAATCAATGACCCGATTTCAAGAAAACTTGGGTGGAGCGATCCTATGACGGCAGACTTCAACATACCGGACAAGAATCATGATTGGTCAATTGTTTGCTGGCCATGTTGGATTTTATGAAAATTATCCATGTCTAAATGCAAATGTTTCAAATGCTAATGGTCCAGGTGAGTGTGTTGATTATAATGAGAAGCCATGACACAATGTCCAATGCCTTTGGTGTTAAAAGGTCCACAGTGATGGTCGCATTTCTCCTGACTACATACTCTGCCCTTCCCGTAGTAGGCAAAGAATGCTTTAGTGTCTAAACAAACCGTTGTGCTAGGTCATTCATTGCTGGATGTATCGTACTTGGAGTAATATTTTAGTCCATTCTGCTTCATGAAATTCCCCAGAGGGAAATGGGGGTTCCATTGTCAGAAACCAATTTCTCAAACGGGCGATTATGAGAATATTTCACAAAAAGCCTTTGACCAGTGCTCGTCAACTACTATTAGCTAAGAAGATATGACCTAGGAATAATCCTGTGAAATCAGTGTATTCCTTTCCTTGGTAGACCACTTCCATTTTAATAGGATTTCTATCTCATGATTTTCATCCTAAAATTGCAAAGATGATTCCTCATAGAATGGACATTTCCAGTTTGAGCTATGCCCCTCCCATCTCTAGCTAAGCTCCACCCACACCTCGATCTCTGAACACCCTAGCTATCAATTTCCAAAAAATACACTGGTAAGCTGTTGAGTGTTTTAAAAGTAATTTAACTGTGTGCTATTGCTGCCTAAGTCAAATTAGTTTCAAAATATTCAACAGCATGTTTATTAAATAGCAAAGAATTACAAAGACATACAATTCTTACAACGCGTCGGACCATTTGAGATTTGATGAGGTCTATATGGAACCCTTTGTGACAATGATTATGACGTCATCATACACACACTAAGCTGATTATAACGTCATACGAGATCAGATGATGGATGGATACTCTGGAAAGGTGAATTGTTTTAATACATGTAATCAATATGGTATGATGACACGTCACATGCATGCCCCGTATTATACAACCATCACTCATCTAAAGTGCATCCCATCGGTTTAAATATGGATTAAATTTTCTGTATTGGACCATCCATTCAACACACTCAAAAACATATGCCAGAATTCACCTTTCCAGAGTCCATCTATCAATTTGACGGCATATGATATCATAATCAGTTAAGTGGCGTGTAGGATAACATCATAATCATTACGTCATGAATGATTCTATTTGGTCTGTCTTTATAACTTTTTAATGTCCGACATGTTCAAATTGTGTGTACTATTTAATAAACATGCTGTTGAATATTTTGAAACAAATTTCACTGGACGCTGTTGCTTCCATATGCAGCAACATCTCCCAGTCAAATAATTTCCAAAATGTTCAGCTTACCTGTATAGTTTTCTGGAAATTGATAGTCAAGGAGTTCAGAGATCGATCGATCCCAACACGAGCGATCGATCCCAACATGACCGATCGATCCCAACACGAGCGAGGTGTGGGTGGAGCTTAGCTAGAGATGGACGGGGCATAGCTAAAAATGTGCCGGTCATTTTCTGTGCAAAAATGGCAGAGCTTACTGATAGAGCTGTACTTCCGAACATAATGCTGCCTGCTGCTTTAGTGCTCAATCAATCAATCAATCAATCATATTCTATTTCTGTGAGAAGGCTAAAAGCCTGTAATGACAGAATCCTAATTTCCTTTTTCAATTTGGTAATAAAACATGGGATTTATATTGCCAGCTAGATAGTTATAGTATAGGGGTTGGTTATCCCATAGTTTATCTAATTTTGTTTCAAATGATATCATGGTTGTTGCTTCTATAACATGGTTCGGAAGACTGTTCCATAAGTCCACGATTCTATGTTTAAAGGAGTATTTTTGTATGAACGTGATCTGGATTTGTATAGTTTTAGCCTGTGTCCCCTGATTCTTGAGTCTGATCGAAATTCAAAAAGGTTGCACACTTCTGGATCATATTTTTTTGTTATAATTTTGTACGCTTCAGTAATGTCTCCTCGTACTCTACGGTATGCAAGAGTTGGTATATTAAGGACCCTGAGCCTAGTTTCATAATTTAGTTTTGATAGTCCTGAGACACGTTTTGTCGCCCTTTGCTGAACATTTTCTAACAGCTCTATATGTTTCTTGAGATAGGGGCTCCAAACCTGATTAGCAAATTCCAGATGTGGCCACACTAATGATCTATACAGGGTTCTAAATATGTTTGTGTCAAGGGATACAAATGTGCGCCTTATTACACCCATAATGGAGTTGGCTTTATTAACGTTATCTATTATGTGCTTCTCGAAACATAGTTTATCATCAATAATAACACCTATATCCTTTTCATCCTCGGTTGGATTAATAGGGGACCCGTCTTTACCGAGAATATAGCTATGATTTTGTAAATTGGTTTTACCAATTCTCATAGATTTACACTCATCAGCATTAAATTGGAGTAACCATTTACTGGTCCATTCGTTTAACAAGTATATATTTTGTTGCATTTCGTTAGCATCATCATTGGATTTTATGCCATGAAAATGTTTTGTGTCACCCGCATACAGGTATAGTTCACTATTGTTAGCTATCACATTAGGTAAGTCATTTATATATAAAACAAACAACACTGGTCCTAAAACTCATCCCTGTGGTATCCCGCTAAATACTGATTTCCATTCTGACGGTTCATCACTAATGATTACTCTCTGGCTACGCTGTGACAAGAAGCTTTCTATCCATTTAACAATCTGTGGTTTGGTGTTAGGTAGATTCAGTTTATGTACAAGTCTACGATGGGGAACCTTGTCAAATGCTTTTAAAAAAGCAATTCCATCAGTGTTAGATGGAATAGAGCCGAAAGAAACTATGCTCTAGTTACAAAACTCGACTCACATGATGAGAAATATAAGCTCGCAATGTTTCTGCATTGTATTGGCCACGATGCTCTGAAAATGTATAACGCTTTCGTGTTTGCTGAAGGTGAGAATATGGATGATTTGTGTATAATTACTAAGAAATTTTATGAATATATCTGTGGACAGACAAATGAAACTTAGTGAATGCTATATCTTCAATAACCGAAACCAGCATGAAAATGAATCGATTGATGTTTATCTAACAGAACTTCGTACGTTAGGCAAATCGTGTGGGCTTTGACATTGTATGCATGATAGTTTAAATACGTGACGGAGTCGTTCTTGGTGTTCGAAACCACCAAGTTAGAAAACGGTTACTACATCAATATCTGTAGAAGTCGCGAGGCTATAACATCTCAGTTGAAAACGATGAACATTAGTCAATCCCTCGATGATTCAGTTAAAGTGCGGGTTAAGTCTAAAACTTCGCAAAAAGACCTGAAGAGGTCACAATCGAACAGCACACTCATCAGTCAATCTAGCAATTATAGCAATTCATTTTCATAAATGTTACTGTATGTACCTAATTGCATCACATTTCATTCTGAATTTATTACGGTTACGGTGAAGGCTGGTAGTCTACTATTTGATCTAGGAGCTTATCTGTCAGTTATCATAACAGTTCTTAATGACACATTTTACAAACTTTGATTATTGGACACATAGTGCTGTTGATTCAGGCCGTGAACTTGATGGTTAGTTTCAAATTGATTACGTCTTAAGTTTAAATTAATTGATGTGAAATGGTGCGAATTTTCTCACCAGCTGCGCTGTTGGAGTAATCAATGACAATTACCTTCCCCGGACAGTAGCTGTACGCGTTGCGTTAACCTCTCAGCATTTACAGATCAGACATGATAGCTTCTTTATGACACAGACAATTCTGTCAGATATTTCGGAATTGGTTTGGCCGGGAGCTGTTGCTGCCTAGCACAGCAACGGGTTTCTGGGTTTGTTTCAAATATTCAACGGCATACGCTAGATCTCATATATCCTATTTGAATTCCGTAGAATTTCAATGATCGCTCAATTTTAATTTAAATGTGCGGATGCTATGTTTATATGTGTTAAGACATTGTTGGAATTGGCAATGGTCAAGGGGGATAACTGACCATCATATATGGTTTCACTAATGACAGAGTGACTGGCCCTGTGGTCGAGTGGCTAGCCGTGAAGATAAGCGCAAGAAAGCTGGGAGCCGTCGTTTTGGTCAGCGTTGATGACAACATGTGTATACAAGTACACATATTGATGCAAGGCATCAATGGCAAATAGCGTGCCCAGAGGTTATTATAATTCTGAGAATAAACTCAACTGTTTCACGAAAAAATTAAGTTATATAAATGCATACAAGCCACTCATGACAAAAATATAGGCGGACAATACCACAAAAGAAGGAATATTTCTTGCAAAAAGATATGGGCAGTATTAGCTATGGGCTTTGAAAAGCAGCTTATATTTTTGGTCAGTCCATCAATTTTTCCATCCATCCTTTTTCTCCAGGCCAAACTCCTTAACAGAGAGGAACAGACAAAATTAAGAGCAGCCAGTGATGAGAAAATTGCACTACTGCATCAACAAAGAGTAACAGATCAAATTTGGGTCATTAGGTATCAACAACTTGTAAAGATAAAGAAATCAATAGAACTGGCAACCCAGTCAGTAGAAAATCGGCACGAGAAGCAGTACAGACCCTGACACCCATTCAAACATATTAAAGAAGACCGTAAAGAATATTTTAAACCTAAATCTTGATACCTTCTTAAACAGACGTGAAGAGCGTATTACCCGGAAATATATTGGTGAAATATCACTGCAATGACAGTGAAATGCACAAAGCAAGTATATTTTTGATGCAATACAGGACCCTGATCTGTACCGACAGATAACCTTTGCAACAAAGTTAAGTGGCCAGGATAGAACCAACACCGTGAACCTAGTTTTCTCCAACGAAAATGATATAGTAGAAAACATTATGACTGAAGATCCAGTGGGAAACAGCCACGACATCGTGATCTGTTTCATTTAGCTATCATATCTATGTCACCTATTAAACGATATCTTTTCTGGTAACAGTGACAAACTATTAAATCAAATATTTTTGCTCGACAACAAGGCCAAAATCGGCCTCAACCGTTGTAATGATGACGATCTTGTTGACCATATGTACACATGTTAGGGTATTAGCCTGATAAGTCAGGTTCTACCAGTACACGCGGCTAATAATATGGGATATATAGAAATATTTTCACGTTACTATAATAAATATTTGGTGGTGGAATTATTACAATATTTCGCACAGCATGAGAACATAGTGAGTTCTACATGGCCTTATGTTCGAAAACTGGCTACAAGGCATGTAGAGATATTCTGGTACCGAATATAGTACATTATTGGAATTTGACAATGGTCTGCCACTACTAACTTGCATGTGACGAAATTACTGTATAGTAAAAAAATTTTAAACCTTTGATACTTTATTAGCGTATTCATATACGTATCTAACCATATGGGTGAACTTCTGGGGTCGAACCTATTGCAAACAGTGTGGTACAGAAAATCGTGGATCTGACAGAATTTGCGCCAATTTTCGGTATGGAATTGTGTACTATGAATTTACGTTCCTGTAGAATTTTTTAAAATTCGGAATACAACTAGCATATTTCCTATAAGTATTTGTGGGTGAAATTCTGGGGGTGAATGTATTGCAATGAACACCATGATTTTTCCTAAGTTTGAGCTTATTTACGTTATGAAATTTTTTAATCTCATACATTGTAAGCTTATGCCTATACCTATCTCAACATATGGGTGATATTCTGGGCCAAACCCATTATGAGCGATATGTCAGGACATATCGACACCTATCTGAATGTTGTGAATGTGAACCAACCATATTACAATGGGGCATATGGCGAATATGTAACTACATATTACCAAATTACTTGATGGTAGAATCGTGCAAAAGCAGTAGTACATATTGTCATGATTTATTCCGAACAGTGTTCTTATTTGTGTTATTTATTTTATCGATTAACTGAGGTGATTAATTATAGCATGCCAGCCTTAAGCTTTGTGTGTTTATTTGTTTTGTCATGCAATTCTTCATACCGGCGATCACATTGATTACTTGCCTGTCACATTTCACATAGCGTATTCCTTTAGTATGCTAATTAAGTTGTGTTTTTTCTATAGGACTTGCAGTCTTATGCACGTCTTTCACGTAAGTTTTGCCCGTAGACGTTCTAGCGGCTACCTGTAATCTGTTCGTGCATCGTGCGTCAGGTATTTTCCTTTCTGGTTTTCCTTATATATAGGTGGCAATTATAGCTTTTCATATCATCGGAACTTGATAGCTTTCCTGATCCTGGGTGGTCGTAAACCCATTTGTCGTTAGCCGCCGTTGCTGTATGATAGCAAATTGTCGAAGACCACCAATTTGGGTGGCATGATAATTCACGTTAAGTAGGAGTAATGAGTCACACCTCAGTCTTAGTACACGGATGAAGACGTCGGTGAATTGATGCCTTTGCAGTATCCGTACTTTCATCTCATCGCCTATAGAACCACCAGCCACTTTTGGAGTATTGAACTTGCCTAGGATGGCCAATTGAACAGCGATAATACCATGATCTGCTGTATTATCTTCGTATGCCATCCTGTTATCGTCTAGCTGTCATCACCGGCCACTGCGTTGTTATTTCACTAACATCGCCTTGCTGCCATTGAACTATCGCGCATCGACATCGCCTCATCGTCACATCGTCGTGTCGTCGCATTATCGTGGTCGTCTAGCTCTTTCTCAGCTCAAGGAGACCACCACAGCATGAAGACATTTACCATTTCATACGAACTTGAGTATTTCTGTGTCGTCCTGTCCACATCCACATCCACACGCACGCACGTATCATTATTGTAATATATTATGAATAATACACTTTGTTAAGCATTTTTCATCTAATTGTCATCAGTGTCGTAAATTGAAGGTATCCAGTGGCAACCCCGTTAAATTTTGGATTGAATTACTCCATCTCTGTAATATCGTCCCGCTAGTGGTTTGAGGGGGACTTCTTCACCTTTTTGTGTAGTAAACGTGCTTGTGAAAAACAGGGACGTTTTAATATGACAATATTCAGTTATATACAGCTATATGTAAAAAAAATGATTACAAACAGAGAACTGAGATTCTAATACTGAATATAGTAAATTGTTGGCATTTGACAACTGTCCGTGGCTACTAAATTGAATATTACGAAATTACTACATGGTAGAAATCTCAAGATTCATTAGCGTATTCTTATCCCTATCTAACCATTTGTGTGAAATTATGTAGCCACACAAATTGCAGATGGTAGGGTATTGAAAACCACAGATCTGCCAACATTGGAACAAATTTATGCGATGAAATCGCATACTACGAAAATACTTCACGTTCGAATTCTTTTAAATTCCCAATGTAACTAGCATATTTAAACTCCTATACGTATATGTGAGCGAAATTCTGGAACCGACCATATTGCCAAAAGTAGGGCACCGAAAAGGACGATTACACCATCATTTAAGCTAAATTTTGCATATTAAAATTACTTCATCTAGAATTTGTTAGATTCAGAATATAACTAGCATATTAAAGCTCCAGTCTATGTGGGGTAAATTATGGTGCTGAACATACTACAGACAATAGGGCACTGAAAACTGTGGTGGTTTATTAATACAATGAACCTTTCCAGTTTAGCTATGCCCTGCCCATCTCTAGCTAAACTCCACCCATACCACTCTCGAGTTGGGATCGATGGATTTCTGAACTACTAGACGATAAATTTCAAGAAACCTATACAGGTAAGCCATGGAATATTTTGACACTAAATTGACTGGGTCCTGTTGCTGCCTATGGCCTCTAGGATGTTAGGGTGGGGTGGGCTACCAGTCAAAGTATTAAAAAGGTATTCGTATAGTTGTCTTTATCCGAGATATTGAAATTTCGGTGTTAAACATTCTAAAGGATTTTGTTAGAAAAACACACAATTGTGCCCAAGTAAGTCACATCTTGGTGGCGGTTGCTTGAAATGAGTTCCATATGCCTAACGTTAGTCAATCGGTCACTGAATCCAGATGGTATATTAATACATTAATACCGCGCTCATGTTGGTATCGATCGATCTCTGAGCTTCTTGACTATCAATTTCCAGAAAACTATACAGTATATATGTTGACTATTTTGAAACCAATTTGACTGGGTGCCCTTGCTGCTTGTGCCCGTAACATCGCCCAGTCTAATTAGTTTCAAAATATTCACCAGCATGATTTGTAAATAGCAAAGACATACAATTCGTACAACGTGTCAGACTATTAAGCATTAAAGACGGACTAAATTGAGTCAGTCATGATATGACGTCATCCTATACGTCACGTCGTTGATTATGACATCATATGACATAATATGATGGATAGACAACATGAAAATGCACATTAGCAAGTGATATTAATTAACCTTCCTCCATCAGAGGAACAGTACATTGTATTCAGGGCAACAATCTATGATCGGCCTTGTTAAAATATGTGACCTATAAATGTGGGTGGTCTCTTAATACAAGTGGTCCATATTGTGTGGGCCACGCATTACCAAGTGGTATTAGCCATGTAATGCTCAATTTGCTCATGCCAATTTCAATAGAGAGATCCATTTCTAGGTATGCTACGCCTATTTCTAGCTAAGCTCCACCCCTTTTTGCGTGTTGGAATCGAAATATATATATATATATATATATATATATATATATATATATATATATATATATATATATATATATATACGGTGAAAAATGAATTCCCAGACTTCCAATTTCAAGGTAACTATACAGGTAAGCTGATGACTATTTTGAAACTAAATTGACTGGGTGCTTTTAAAGGTTTGCTGCCTCTGGCCGCAACAACGCCAGGTCAAATTGGTTTCAAAAAATTCAACACGATGTTGAATAAACAGTAAAGGCATACAATTCGTACACTTGCCGGACTATTCAATGTTCATGACTGAGCTCGATACGCCATTCATTTACACATTTTGGATTATGACATCAGCCTGTGGATGAATTAATTGATTATGATGTCATATCCTTCAGTTACAGACCGAACCCAGCCATTATCATAGAAAATGACTGTTGAATAAATAGCAAAGACATACAATTCGAACAGCGTCTAGTCAAATTAGTTTCAAAATATTCAACAGCATGTTGATTAAATAGTAAAGACGTGCAATTCGCATACTTGACTGGCTATTCAATGTTCCTGGTGGAGCTAGATACGTCATTCATTACACATTTTGATTGTGACGTCCAGCTACATCTGACCAAAATAATTATGACGTCATATACAGAAAAATCCATTATCATAGAAAATGTCCTATGTCTAGTTGCCGTCCAAGAGACCATTGTGGTTTTTCTTTTGCAATTTACTACTGAAATTATAGGATCAGTTATCCAACCAGTCATTCCAGTGGTAAACTTTCAAAACAAGTTCTCTGGCGAGTAGCTAATGCAAATGGGCATTTCTCACGATCACCGCAAGAAGCCATTTGTGGTCAGTTTGAGAGAGTGCTAAAGTGGACATATAAGAGATGCCGCGAGTGGGCGTGTGCTTGAGTACTTTCATCTGCAGAAGGAATGATAAACATATTTTGCACGCAGTCCTCCAGCAAAAGAAGAGTATTTAGAGTAGTTATTTAAATTGGAGTTCCGTTGGCTGTTTATTAAAATAATTAAGCGGTCATCGCCACGCAAACTCTATTACAGTCGGACCAGAACAAATAAGAGAACTCGCCATGAATCATGCGCATGAAGATAATAATTATGAGATATCCAGCAATCTAAAAATAGAGCCGTGTCGTCGCGCTGAGAATTTTTAGATCTCGTATTGATGGAGATCTCGCGAGATGCAGCCCCACAATCCCCTATGCGAAATGGCCGCACCTATAGGCAATTCTAGACAGCAATAAACACAATATACCAATTGGCTAACATTGTGTATGACGGTTGGCTATATATATATATGTCTTACTATTTAGTGAAAAAAGGCATGTGACAAATATTTTGAAAACTAACTCGGGTGGAAAACTGTTGTTGAGACGTCTATTTACATTCTGGAGTGTGGGTGTAGGAGTATGGGTTGGCCGCCATGGCACTGTATAGGGCCTCAGACATGAGGGTTTAATCGACTTTCTTTCTAATCTAATCACCCAGACTCATTTAGGGTCTTGACTGTTGGGTGTAATTCCTTAGATGGGCCTAGGGTTTACGGGGATCGATCAATTCCAACATCGCGAGGTGTGGGTGTAGCCGCTGGACCACAGGGCTAAACTACACCCACACTTCGCCATGTTGGGATCGATCGATCCCCGAATGCCCTGAGTACTTGAAAACTGTGCAGTTAATTTGTTGAATATTTTGTACTAATTTGTCTAAGGCAGCAACAGCGCCCAGTCAAATTAGTTTCAAAATATTCAACAGGATATCTATTAAATAGTAAAGGCATACAATTCGTACAACAACTCATAGTCCGTACTTATCTACGGCATTCATGATGTCCTAATGACCTCATTGATTGTGATGTCATTCTATACGCCACGTACCGGTACTTGATTATGACGTCATATGATGGATGGATACAATGGAATGGTCCATTGACTTGCATGCTAGTTTATGTACGTGTGTGGATGGCTGGCTTTGGATGCATAAATGCATAATGCTCATAGACACTGTATTAATTGATTCTACTTAATCTACAGCTATTGATAGGCATCATGTTCTGGTTGTGATCTATCTTCATTATATGTTAATAGATTGTTTATTAATCTAATCATGCTACAGGGTTTATCGATGTTTGTAAACTGTTAGATGCCTCTAAGTGGTGTACCGGATATAGCCTTTAAAGGAAATCTCACCTATTCTTATACTAGCCATTCATTTGATAGAATATGCCACACATAATCCATCCCTAACATTTCAGCTTTTTATCGTGCCGACAACGAAACGTATTAATTACGCTTTAGTAGCGAAATGTTAACACTTTTCTACAGCCTATGATCGCCGTCATGATTAACTTTTCAACCAATCAGAAAAACCCTAACGTGTTTGCCTCTGTTTTTAAGCTCGGTCATAGAGGTGTCATCTATAGTTTGGCAATGTGATATAAAAGCAATCATACAGATAAACTGTTGAATATTTTGAAACTAATTTCATGGAGCTTGTCGCTGCCATGTGCAGCAGCAATATCCAGTCAAATTAGTTTCAAAATATTCAACGGGATGAATATTACATAATAAAGAATGTAATTTATTGGCACTTACATGACATCACACACTATGGCTTGAGGAGACAAAATGGTGGCGATCACTATTCAACATACATGCGATATTACAAAGCAGATACATGTGATACAGATAAGGGAATGTGACAGCATATTAATGCTATAGAATCTATAAATCCTAATCCATCTGTGCAATACAACATTTGAGATGAGATTAGCATCCCTTTAACATTCAAACACCTCACACATTAGTAGCTAAGGGGCTCGCTGGATGCTATTGTTATGCAAATGCGCTCTTGACTTATTTAAATACTGCGTTCTGATTGGTTGTTCTGAATGAGCGTGTAGACACTTTTGTTCTAAATGAGCGGGTAGACGCTATTGTTCAAAAGTGTATGGTACACGCTATTGTTCTAAATGTCTGTTCACTATTTAAATGACTCATGCATGTTAATGCATAATTAGATTAATGTGTTTTTTTTAATAGGTTTTGACAAATGCGTACCAACTGATCATGTTTAATGTATCAATGAGTTGGGCGCTCCCCCCCCCCCCCCCCCCCCCCCCCTCATGGGTAAGAAAATATTTTGAAACTAACTGGCTTCTTTGTCAAATTGTCGCATTGAACATGACTTTTGAATACGGACATACTGCACGAATGATAGCGCCCAGCGGTCACAAATGAATTGGGCGGCGCCACCACCTACCACCCCCCCCCCCTCATGGTTGAAAAGTGGATTATTTTGTGAATTGTGGTTTACTATGTCAAATTGTCGAACAGCGCTTTTTGAAGAATGACGTGCATGAATGCCTGCATGAACAATAGCGTGTTGACTTATGAATTGTTCATGCAGGCGGTCGCTGGTATCTGTTGAATATTTTGAAACTAGTGTGAATCGTAGCTTCCTATGTAAATTATTATAAAAAAATATTCGCTTAAACTACCATTGCACCACGATTTAGGTTTAAAAAATGAAAAAAGTTAAAATATAATTCATTCCTTAGTTGTATATCTGTTGAATATTTTGAAACTAGCGTGAATTGTATCTTCCTATGTTAAATTAGTATTAAAAAATAGTCGCGTAAACTACCATTGCACCACGATTTAGGTTTGAAAAATCAAAATGTTAAAATATAGTTCATTCCTTAGTTGTATATCTGATGAATATTTTGAAACTAGCCTGAATTGTAGCTTCCTATGTCAAATTAGTATTAAAAAATATTCACTTAAACTACCATTGCACCACGATTTAGATTTGAAAAAAATCAAAAAATGTTAAAATATAGTTAATGTGTAATTTTTCCTACATGTGTGATTCGAGTGTCAATGAATCCATCAATAGCATTCATCATACGCTATTGAACATTTTATCCTGCATTTTTTTTTTAAATAGCGTTTATCCGCATGAACAATCGCACCTTCATGAACAATAGCGCACAGCAGTCACTTATTAACAATAGTGTGCAGCACCCACTTATGAGCAAAAGCGCACAGATGGCACTAGTTCTGATTTGCGTCAGTTGTGATGAACAACAGCGGTCACCTGCATGAACAATAGCATCCATTGTCCACCTGCCTGAACAAAATTGTCACGTTCTATAATTATATTAATTTTATTTAATATAATTTAATTTATAAGACAACAACAACTTCCAACCAACTAGTTTGAAAATATTCAATAACTTATATGAATATATTTATATTTATTTATTAATTTATTTTAATTTATAAGGCGTCAACATCTTTCAGTCAAATTAGTTACATCAACTTATATGAATATATTTAATTTATATTTATTAATTTATATTTATTAATTTATATGTAATTAAATTAAATTTATAAGGCGTCATCAACTTCCAGACAAATTAGTTTCAATAAATATTTTATTTAATAATAAAATAATATATTATTTAAAACCAAATAAAAATGATAAAAATATGTATCAGTTGTTCCAGGTGTAATTTTCAAATATTCCTCCATGACATTTTATGACTTGAAAGTTATATGGTATAAAATTCAAATAGCGAAACTCAGGTAAACACGGCGAAATACGTGCTAAATAATAGAAAGCTCGATAACATACAATATATATATCAGTATATAAATAATATGTGGATAGGACGTATATTTAAGGAGATATAGGCTTTTAAAGGTAAACGCTATCAATTCTATCAGTAACCCAGCGTAACTGAGTTAAA
The DNA here is from genome assembly GCA_034401795.1 of Chaetoderma sp. LZ-2023a. Taxonomy (NCBI): domain Eukaryota; kingdom Metazoa; phylum Mollusca; class Caudofoveata; order Chaetodermatida; family Chaetodermatidae; genus Chaetoderma; species Chaetoderma sp. LZ-2023a. Next base: position 47,095,187 of record CM067359.1, read on the forward strand.
CTCAGATGCTACTCTGAATGAATCTTAATTAATGTAGAACCGATAAAGCTTCGTGACAAAGTAATTTATTCTCCTCTATTTAAGTGGCGTATTGTCATTTCAAATACATACCGTAATACTTTATGTTTATTTGAGTGCCTTTTTTAATTGTCTCTTAAGGGAGTTAACATTCAGATTGTCAGACGTGACAAATCTGGTGCGGAATGTAATTGATTAAATGCGAGTGCTCACTCTACAGTGGTGTATTATTTGCCACACGCACATTACACACACACGCACGCACGCACGCACGCACGCACGCACACACACACACACACACACACACACACACACACACACACAGGCACACGCACACGCACACGCACACACACACACACACACACACAAATTACTGAGTTTCTTTCTAAGTTGATTAATATATCAGATGCAGATGCAATTTTCGTCAATATTTGTTTACCGTGTGCCAGATGAAAGCTTGCATAATTCTGTATGAATAAATTAGCTAACGATTTTACTATACATACTGGAAAATTGTCATTCTTGATCGCACATGCTTGCACTCACCATGACTAGCAACACTACAATTGCATTAGCCTCGTGCTTGGTTGATGCGAATTTGCACATATAATTCGTAATGCATACAGGGGAGAAGGTGTATTGTGTCATGAGTTTACACAGGTTTGCCATGGCACACAGGCCATAATTCGGCTCACTGGCGAGTATGTGGTAGAAATAGTTGTACCTGCAATTACGCAGGCGGATGTAAATCCTCCTGTTTAGTTGTAGGGTCATCCATTACTCTTCCCACATTCGCACACATGCACACTCGCATCACACTCACACCACACACACACGCACGCACGCACGCACGCACAGAAGAAAATAACCACCGCGTGCATCACACGTGCGTGTCACGAGTGCACTGCGCATATCCACCACAAGCGTGTGTATATGCCCCTGTGTGCACACCCCAACCCATACATACGAGGCATGCGTGTGTGTGTGTGTGTGTATATATGCCCCTATGTGCACCCCCGTGTGCGTAAATATGCAGTATACGTGAGCGTGTTTATGTCTCTGTGCATACATATGCTCTGTGTGTGTGTGTGGGGGGGGGGGGGGGTGAGTGTGTGTGTGTAGGTGTGCGTGCGTGCGTGCGTGCGTGCGTGCGTGCGTGAGTGCGTGCGTGTGTGTGTGTGTGACAGCTATGATAATACATGCAGATCTGTATTTTTGGCACGAGTGGGAAGCGGGTGGCTCGTTAAAAGTAATGATTTGTAACAAGACACAGTTAAGCATATAAAATCTGTTTTAGCCAGTCATTCCAGTTGAAAGATTTTAAAAAAATAAGCTCTCCTATACTTGAAAATATTTCCCTCAATGTTATACAAACCATCTTAAACTGTCAACATAAAATAATTAGGACGTTTTCAGTAAAAATATACATTCGCTACTCAAGAGCTTTTTTACAGTATATAATCATGATACTATTATTATGAAGGAAGTCATTTCATATGTGAATTTACAAAAACGTTTTCTACATATATAATATGTTTTCACTCAACCTGTTTATCTCTAAGAACATTTATGGTTAGGTGAAGTGTATCAGTGAAGATTATTATGAAGGAAATCATTTCACATGTGAATTTTCAAAAACCATCCTTTAATGGCTAAAACTGTTTTCATTTTCATATCAAGAGAAATTATCAACCCAGTCATTCCAGTTGAAAAGTTTTAAAGAATTAGCTTTCCTATCCTCGAAAATAGTTACCTCAATGGTATGTAAACCATTTTAAACCACCAACATAACATATTTATGACGTTTTTCAGTAAAAATATACATGTGCTATTCAAGAGCTTTTTCAGTATATAATCCTGACACTATTATTATGAAGGCAGTCGTTTTATATGTGAATTTTCAAAAACTCATATGCAAATTTTCAAAAAACATTTTCTACATATAAAGTATGTTTTCACTCAACCTGTATTTATCTCAAGAACATTTATGGTTAGGTGAAGAGTATCAGGGAAGAGTATTATGAAGGAAGTCATTTAATATGCAAATTTTCAAAAAAACATTATATATCAGTGGTGACCCTAACAGTAGCACGATGCCATGATATGACGTAATGAAGCATGATCGCGTTTATGAGACATGACTAACTGAAATGCAGAAATGCACGCGATTGCGCTAATCTTTGAACCATTACTCCATCAATAATATGAGCGGGCACGCTTCTATTTATTGTTGCTGCCTAGAATTGCTTATAGGCGCGGCCATTTCGCGCAGGGGATTGTGGGCATGTGTCTCGCGAGATCTCCATCGATACGAGATCTAGTAATTCTCGGCGCGAAGACACGGCTCTATTTTTAGATTGCCGGATATCTCATAATTATGATCTTCATGCGCGTGATTCATGGCGAGTTCTCTTATTTGTTCGGGTCCGACTGTAATAGAGTTTGCGCGGCGATGACCGCTTAATTATTTTAATAAACAGCCAACGGAACTCCAAATAACTACTCTAAACAAGTACACATATTGATGCAAGGCATCAATGGTAAATAGCGTGCCCGGAGGTTATTATAATTCTGAGAATACACTCAACTGTTTCATGAAAAAATGAAGTTATATAAAGGCATACAATAAACACAAAAGAAGGAATATTTCTTGCAAACAGATATGGGCAGTATTAGCTATGGGCTAGGAAAAGCAGCTTATATTTTTGGTCAGTCCAACAATTTTTCCATCCATCCTTTTTCTCCAGGCCAATCTCCTTAACAGAGAGAGGAACAGACAGAATTAAGAGCAGCCAGTGATGAGAAAATTGCACTACTGCATCAACAGAGTGTAACAGATCAAATTTGGGTCATTAGGTATCAACAACTTGTAAAGATAAAGAAATCAACAGAGCTGGCAACCCAGTCAGTAGAAAATCAGCGCAAGAAGCAGTACAGACCCTGACACCCATTCAAACATATTAAAGAAAACCTGTAAAGAATATTTTAAACCTAAATCTTGATACCTTCCTAAACAGAGGTGAAGAGCTTATTACCCAGAAATATATTGGTGAAATATACACTGCAATGCTAGTGAAATGCACAAAGCATGTATATTTTTGATGCAATACAGGACCCCAATCTGTACCGACAGATAACCTTTTCAACAAGGTTAAGTGGCCAGGATAAAACCAATACCGTGAACCTAGTTTTCAACAATGAAAATGATATAGTAGAAAACAGTCTAACTGAAGACCCAGTGAGAAACATCGTGATCTGTTTCATTTAGCAATCATATCTATGTCACCTATTAAACGATATCTTTACTGGAAACAGTGACAAACTATTAAATCAAATATTTTTGCTGGACAAAAAGGCCAAAATTGGCCTCAACCATTGTAATGATGACGATCTTGTTGACCATATGTGCAAATGTTAGGGTATTAGCCTGAAAAGTCAGGTTCTACCAGTACACGTGGTTAATAATATGGGATATATAGAAATATTTTCACATTACTATAAGAAATATTTGGTGGTAGAATTATTACAATATTTCGCACAGCACGAGAACATAGTGAGTTCTACATGGCCTTATGTTCGAAAACATTATTGGAATTTGACAATGGTGTGCCACTACTAAATTGCATATGACGAAATTACTGTATAGTAAACATCTTTTAAACCTTTGATACTTTATTAGCGTATTCATATACGTATCTAACCATATGGGTGAACTTCTGGGGTCGAACCTATTGGAAACAGTGTGGTACAGAAAATCGTTGATCTGACAGAATTTGCGCCAATTTTCGGTATTGAATTGTGTACTATGAAATTACGTTCCTGTGCGGAATACAACTAGCATATTTCCTATAAGTATTTGTGGGTGAAATTCTGGGGGTGAACGTATTGCAATGAAAACCATGAATTATCCTAAGTTTGAGCTTATTTACGTTACACAATTTTTAAATCTCACTACGTCGTAAGCTTATGCCTATACCTATCTAAACATATGAGTGATATTCTGGGCCAAACCCATTATGAGCGATATGTCAGGATATATCGACAACTATCTGAATGTGGTGAATGTGAACCAACCATATTACAATGGTGCCATATGGCGAATATGTAACTACATATTACCAAATTACTTGATGGTAGAATCGTACAAAAGCAGTAGTACATATTCAGTTATATACAGCTATATGTAAAAAAATGATTACAAACTGAGAACTGAGATTCTAATACTGAATATATTAAATTGTTGGCATTTGACAATGGGGGTGGCTGATATAGGTATTGGGAGAAATGTGGTCCGTAAGGTGATGGATAATGCTGATATTGAAGGGGTTGTTGACTGTTGGCTAGGTTGGGTTGATTATTTAGTTCATTTAACTTTCTCTCCAAGTGACTTAACTTAGACAGTATGGTTGATTCATGGGAAACCATGTTTATCTCTTGACGTTTCATCATATTGTCGAGACGTTGCTCGAGGAGTTTTATCTGGCTATGGACCATACCTGGCTCAGTTGTCTGACCTGTGCTGGTATTGATGGAGTTTCTAGCACCCGTTGATAGCTGCATTAATGAAATTGTTCTTTCCTGATCATTGATTTTCTGCTCTAATATAGAGATAAATAATTTAAGCTGAGCTGGCAGTGCCTCACTATTTGCGGATGCATTTGTGCTCTTAGTGGCACGGTTGGTATTGTTATTTTTACGTGGTTTTGTTAGCAGAGGATCTAGGCTTCTTGAAATCGTTTCTGGCGAGGTACTATCAACAGATAATACTTCAAGTGATGCTCTGTTGTCAAGTTCCGTTTATGATAACACGCTACTGACGGATCCTGGAAGAACGGTGTTGTCAGCTTACATTTTGGATGAAACACGTTCCTGCGGTTTTACTTTCTCATACTGGATGATCTAGACTTTTGTTTTGAGCTACGTTTGCAGATATCAGACATGCAGAGGATGCAATGTTTACGGATCTTGCTTTCGCCAATGATGTGTTCTTAGATCCTGGTTCAAGTGTAGGTATTTTAATGGCATTGGCAGGTACTGTTGTTTCGCGAGGTGCTATGCTGCTTGATCCTGAGGATGATGACACCAGTATAACTGTATTAAATAGAAGGTTGTCAGTACACAGGCTAAAGTTATATGGAATATCTTCCGTTATCTGGTTGACTTTTTGTTGATCAAGACCAGTGTATGAATAATGCAACCACAGCAGCTGCCGCATTGTATTGTGTTGAGCTCTGATGGCTTGGAACAGACTGGACATGTGCACCAGATGAAATCGATAGATAGGTTGTGGAGAGATTGAGCAACTGTGCTGCTAGACCCTGTGCTAGATTGCAAAGCAGATCCGGATATTTGCAGATTCTGCGCAAAGTTTGCTGGACTTGTTGGTGGAGGGTGGTCTACATTATTTTGTGGAATTCTCTGCGTTAGGATACTGTTATCTGTCAAGTGATTTGGACAGTGATATGACTTGGTGCTATTCTCAATATTTCTCAATTCTTCGTGTGACATTCTAGCGCATCTAAAATGTATCCAGTGGGATCCAGGATCAAAGTATGCTGATCTGGTGACACACTTCTTTTTACACTTATCGCAGCGGATATCTGCTGAATCATCTGTACACCCTCCTTGACAGATTTGTCGTTTTGGGCTGTGATCAGTTTGGTCCAGTGTCGACTGAAATAGTAATTTAAGCTTTAGATTCCATTCATCCAAGTTTACTTTAGCACCATTGAAGGTTGCTGTACTGACTAGGTGAAGTATTTTCTCTAGATCTATGTTGAAGAAATGACGGACGGTGGTAGTTGCTCCATTTATCAGTAATTTTAAATTAGTGTGATAGAGGTCTATGGCATATTTGAGCAAGCCCGCATGGCTGTCACCAAGGAAGACCTGGTAAGTGACCTGAGTTTCTGTACATCTGTTATCATCAGTTGATTGTGTAGCGATCTTAGCCATTATGATATCTTTATGTTTAAAGACGTTTGATACAGATTCAGGACAGATATTGAGTGTTTGTATTTTGTTGGCACGATCGATACGGCGAATACAGTATTTTGACAGTTGTGATTGACAGCTTACCGTGTTACCAGAGTGCTATATAATTCAAGCTGAATTGTTACTTTAAATAAGAACGTTACATCTCTCTTCTTCTTAATAATGAACAAGAAAAAAATATATATCAAATATGCCAATTATCAAAGATAGTATTGTTAAATTAAATGAGATTACATATTGTATGGTTGCTATGTTGAAATTTACATTCAAGACTAAAAAGATAGTTACATTTGTGTGCATGAAATGCGAGTAGGTGCATGTTTCATAAGTGTGTTTCTATTTTTGTAAATATACTAATAATTATATCTGATTGTCATTATGATTGTCTCTTGATCTGTACGTAGAATAAACTGATCAACTAGAAAATATCTTACAAAGTTATGTCAAGTAATCCTTGAACCTAACGGGTAGTTTGTGCTCATGAGCTGATCTGCGTTGTCCCATGCACGATGGTAGTCATGGTGAAGGATTTGGTTTTGGAAGACTTGGCTGTGCTAAGTCTAAATTCACATAGTTCTGGTCAGACACTGATTGATCATTATTTAATGGCACTTGTTTGTTATTATCACATGACAGATCCTCTTCCTCCTCAGAATCCAATTATTCCTCACAAATATGAACATGTTTTGGTGCTATCTGCTTAAAATCGGAAACATTTCGAGTGATTCTGTGATTGTCTTTTTGAGGTGTGATCATGTTGCCTTTGCGAGCGATGACGCGATATGGATGCGGATTGAATGGTGGTGTCAGTTTGTTGTGTTTGGCTTGACGTACCAGAACTGTGTCACCTTCTGTTAGCTTACTTTGCTTCGAATGATAGCGATTGTCTGCATATGTTTTGATCTTAGATTTACTGTCACGATCATGATGTTTCATTGTGTCATGTATCCTTATGATGGGTGGTGTCTGATTTACCTCCGGTAGTGAGATTCTCATTTTATGACTAGTCGCTTCAAATGGCGATATTGAGGTGGTAGAATGCGCGTCGCTCGATACTGGCGAAGAAATTTGTTTAAATCCTGTTTCCAGTTGCAAAATTCTGCTGATGAGGTATGCGCTGCTTTGTTGAGTGTCCTCATGAATCGTTCTACTTCACCGTTGGCTTCTGGCTATGCTGGTGTTATCTTTCTGTGTTTGAAACCTAAGTGATTTGCAAAGTTTGTGAAATCTTGTCCATTGAATGGTGGCCCATTATTTGATTTTGCTACCCTTGGTATACCTTGTCTCGCAAATATGGCATCTAGCTTCGGAATCACAGCTTTTTCCAAAGTTGTAATACAAATTCCAGTTCCGGATATCAACTATAGTCATCAACGACAACAAGAAGCTATTCACCAGAAGGAAATGGGCCTGAAAAGTCCATAGAAACTTCTTGCCATGGGCCATCTGGTAGGTTAGACATTTGTAAAGGTTCATGTTTTTCAGAAGTGTATGCGGATGCTTGACATGGAATACAGTTCTTAACAGCCTCTTCTGTGAGTCTATCTATTCCTGGAAACCACACCTTCTCGCGGATTAATTGCTTTGTTCTCACAATTCCCTGATGTCCGGCATGAGCCAGTCTGACTGATTTTTCATGTAATGACTTTGGAATCACAATGCGATCACATCGAAGAATAAGTCCATCATACACTGATAGTTCATCTGAAACCTTTCTGAAGTCAGAGATTTCTCCATCATTCCAGTTACCGATATGAATAGCTTCAATTACTTTCTGCAAAGTTGGATCTGATTGAGTTTCTGACTTTGTTTCGCTAACTGTCATTGCTATTGGAATGGCATTGCTACAAATATAGTTCACATATTCTTCTGCGATACTTGAACTGGGTGCAGGATTGGTTGAATGTCTACTTGTATAATCCGCAGGATTGTTTTCATTCTTTCCTGGTCGATACTGAATGCTACACTGATATGGTGTAAGTCGCAGTCTCCATCTCTCTATTCGAGCTGATGTGGGTTTTTACGATTTGAATATTCCGATCAGTGGTTTGTGATCTGTGATTACACGAAAAGGAGAACCATACACGTATAGATGAAAATGTTCTGCTACCCAGATCACAGCCAACATTTCATGTTCGGTTTGAGAATATCGAGACTCTGTTTCTGAAAGAGCTCGACTAGCATAACTGATTACTTTGCTATATTGGACAAGAATTGCTCCAAGACCACATGGGCTGGCATCTACTAGTATTTCTGTTTCGTGTTTTGGATCAAAATACTCAATGGCATGAGTTCCCGATAATGCTTCTTTAAGTCTGTCAAGTGAATTCTGCTCTGTTACATCCCATCTCCATTCGGTATCTTTGTGTGTGAGTTTTCGCAAAGGAGCTGTGATTGTTGCATAGTTTTTAATGAATCATGCAACATATTGAGACATTCCCAATAGAGATCTTACATCTGATACTGATTTTGGTGGTTCTGCATTGCTGATTGCTGTTATCTTATTTGGACCAGGCTTGATGCCATTTTGTCCAAATTTATGTCCAAAGAAACTTATTTCTGGCTGTGAGAATACACATTTGTCTTTGTTGAGTGTTACACCATTTTCACGAAGTCTCACTAGAACATGTCTTAGGTTTGCATCATGAGTCTGTTGGTCTTTTCCATGAACTATAATGTCATTCGATAAATTTCCGCAATCCGGAGGATCATGAAGTAGCTCTGCTACTGTGTTCTGGAAAATTTCTGCCGCTGCACTTATTCCAAGCATCAATAGTTTGTATCGTCTTAAACCTAATGTGTACTAAATGTTGTAATGTGCCTGCTTTCAGGGCTAAGTTCAAGTTGGGGATACCCAGCTGTTAAATCCAATTTAGTGAAAACTGTGGATCCATTTAGATCATTGATTAATTCATCTATTGTAGGAGTGATGTGCTTTTGTCATTGCACCGTTTTATTCGCTTCGCGCATGTCAACACAAATACATACTCCACCAGTCTTTTTTAGTACTGTTACAATTGGGCGTACCCAGGGTGTTCCTCCGTCAATTTTCTCTATAATGTCTAAGGATTCAAGTTTCTCCAATTCGTTCCCCACGTCCTGTCTGATATGAAAGGGGATACATCTGTGTGGCTGCTGTTTAGGTTGAATGCTGTCATCTATGTGAAGTTTGATTTGTTTGTTTTTTACTTTACCAATTCCTAAAAATAGATCACCGAATTCATGTTCTATTTCTGACGGTATACATTCTGATTCAATTGCTTGTGTGAGATGAAGTATTTTCAGAGCCTGTGCTGTCTGACAACCTAGCAGATTACCACTATTTCCGTCAACAATATGAAAGTCGGCTACTGTACCTAGAGTTCCAATCTTAACATTTGTTTTCAGAACACCTAAAACTGTTAATGGTGTTTTGGAACCATATGGATAGACTGATGTCTCTGAAGATTTTAGCGATTTGAGAGAGTTTTCTGACTGAATTAGTAATTGATATGTCTGACTGTCTAGTATGTTGACTGAAGCACCAGAATCGATTGTTACTTGAATTAGATGATTTTCAATCTTAATCTGACATTTTGGAAGCTGTCCACGATAGGTTACATTGCTTACTGTATACCTGTCACATGTTACGCTGTATACATAGTCTGCATCGTCTGAATCATCGAGGGCTGTATTCATTGCCTGTACTGTCTGTTTTTCATGTTTTGAGTTCCTGCAGGCTTTGGCAAAATGTCCAAATGTACCGCATTGCAACATTTTCCTTTTGCTGGGCATAACTGGTACTGCCCAACACAAAAATAACAAGGGTTTGTTGAACGCGTTGTGCTGCTCTTACACTGACTGGGCTTACATGATTGTGAACGATGATGATTGCGCTGCAACTGATTATAATGACTGAGTCTTCTGGTATGTGGTTTGTTTGTACTTATTTCATGAGATTGTGGGTTATCTTGGTCGATTTTATGAACGTACGATTTACTAGGATTATTTTCAACTGTATTAGCCTGTCGTTCACTGACTTCTAGTGCATGTCCAGCATCTAACAGTTCTGTTAATTTAAGATTCTCACGTAACGCTCTTCGACGTAACCTTTGTGATTCACAATTTAAAATTATTTGTGCTGTGATTTCTTTGTCAGTGTCTGCAAAGTCACAACTTTTGCTGAGCTGGCGTAGTTTAGTATGATAACTATCTAGTGCTTCACCTTCATTCTGCTTTGCTTGTCTAAAATTATATACTTCAAATGCAGGGTTTACTTTTAGTGTGAAATATTGTGTCAAAGAGTCTGCAGCTTTAGTGTAGTCATCATCCGTTCCCGTGTCTGCAAGTGTGTCAAAAATATCATCAACAGCAGGCCCAGCATAATGGAGAAGTAGAGCCCGTTTTCTCTTATTCTCGTTTATATTCAAAGCTGCCATTAAACGCTCCAAACGTGTTAACCATTTTTTCAACCTTGAACCAGCATTGCCTCCTTCCTCATGTACATCAAATTGATCAAAACACGGAAGTCCCGATGCCATGGTATAAGTGTTTATATATGAATGTCAGTCAAAGACACAAGTAGATTTACATGGTTTGCATTGACGAAACCTGGGTGTTGTACCGAAATCTGGTTGTTTTTCAGAATGTTTGTGTTTTAATATTGTTTTCCTGATTACCGACTTTGGTACTGTTTTTTCTCGTCGGCATATTATGATGTCTTGATGTTTAAAGACGTTTCATACAGATTCAGGACAGATATTGTGTGTTTGTATTTTGTTGGCACGATCGATACAGCGAATACAGTAATTTTACAGTTGTGATTGACAGCTGACCATGTTACCAGAGTGATATATACTTAGAGCTGAACTGTTGCTTTAAATAAGAACGTTACAGCAATATCTTCTTGGAAGGTGGAATAGAAATGACAGGTCACCTTCCTGATGAGGGTATACATTGTTGCATCCATTTCGATGACTATATACCTCCACCGGTGGGTGTGACTTTTAAATTTAGTGAGCGATTGGTGGCCGAGATCTGCTTATGTATCGCTTTCGTAATATTGAGTGTGAAATCAGTCATGATATTGGGTCTGTACGTATTACTTGAGGATAGTGGTGGATTCGTGTTTGCATCAGGTTGGGTAAGATCTGCATTGATTTTCCTATGGCTTCCACGTGTTTGGCTTTGCAGTTGGGCCTGCATCACTGCATCTTGCTGAGTATGGTTCATCATCTTGTGCGAATATCAGGTCCACGAGGTGAATACTGTGAGCAGTTGACTATATAATAAATAATTGTTAAGTTCGGCAAATCAGTTCAGATTTTTGTGACTGCTCTGTCAGCTTTAATTTAAAAGTTCAGTTCAACATTAGTTTAAAAATGTTAAATTGTTGTTAAAAGTAAAAACAAGATGGCGCCGCCCGAACGACGTTCCTGCGCAGGCAGTGCGAACGAAAACTAGTCTCTTGGTTTGGACTGCAAGTGGGTGGCCGGACTACGTTTCGTTAAACACGTTTCAAATACTATTAAAAAGTTAGAAAACACGAGAGACACTACATTAAAACTTTAAACCTAAAACTTCAAATTAAAGTCATTAAAACAACGAAGAGAAACAAGTCTACAACTGTTTCAACTGTTAACCACCTTGGATTTCAAGGGTTGGCACACCAATGGGAGGAACCTCCATCACAAGAAGAAGAAGTAGTTCGGGCCAAAATCTTTCGAAAATCTGGCCGGTGTAACATTCCTTTAAAACTGTAAGCTACATGGTTGTATTATTTATAATACTGTGCTTGGGTATATTTATTTGCTTTCTAGTTCACACGTCGACCAGTTCACCTCGCAAATCGTTTCCCACCTTGACCGTACCTTAACGTGGGTTATATCGAAAACTGGTGACTTATTTAATTTAGATTATTATATTTAAAGGGAAATTCCAGTGAAAATCGGGAATAAGGCAACTAAAAATATACTATAATCCGAAATAGTTGCCGCAAAAAAATATAAAATACACTTCCATTGCCGAGAAATAATAAAATAAATATGCCCAAAACGCTCGAAAACGTGACTCCTGGGCGCATCCATTTTCTCGCAACGAGAGCGAGAAACCATGAGATTATGACGTCAACGACACACCAGCAGAATATCGCCAGCGCTTTTAGATTTACCTGTTTACTTCGCGTTATGACGGCCGAATATTAATTAACCTTTTAATGACCAAATTCTGTCAGGAAAATCAGAATATTTCCTTATTGAATGGCCATTTGCAGGTCAAGCGAAGACTATTTTTGAAAATTGACCACTGGAATGGCTGGTTCGGTTACTGAGACAGTCGTTATAGTTGTAAATTCTCAAAATAGCCCTCTTTTGACCTGCGTCCTCAACTTGACGATTGCAGAGGCCAGTGCTGGCGTGAAATGGTTAAATTGCATCATGTCCACATGTCAAGCATGGCCTTGCAGTAATAGAAACGATCATGGAAAGGGTACGGAAATTCACATTTTCAGATACCGATCCACAGAAGCATCCGCATGAGAAGGGGCTAACTGAAAGATGGCGTCATAACATCGGCACTGGATGGATATCTTCCACATTTAAATTTGGAAGACACAAGTTTAGAACATATAATCTGTATGATTTTAAAATAATGTGTCATGCATTTCAAAACAAAAGGCGCGGTACTTAATTTTAATATAACAGAATCAAACTCGACAATTAACGTCGTGTTTGCTTGCATCAATTGTAAAATGGGATTTGCAAACCAAAATGAAACGATGTCGCTGATTGCCCGGTCGGTCAATTATAGGCAACCACTTAGCGGCTTATTTCATAGACGATAGTAGGTGACAGCTAGTAAATAATGACAAGTGTACGCTAGACATAATTAGTAGTTTAGTGCTTTCACACTATTGAAATCCAGCATTATTATTCATTTACAACGTTTACTCCCAATTTTAAAATAACTATGCAGTGTTGAATATTCTGAATTAAATTTTCCTGGAATTATGTTGCAGTAACTTCCAAACTAATTAGTTTCACACAATAGGCCTATGCAGGGTAAATTTTAAGCTTTCTGCTTTTCTGTCCTTGAGAGGGTTAACTAACTGATCCCATATTTTTAAATGTTGACCCATATTTACTGCCTGTTGAATATTTTGAAACTGGAATTTGACTGGAAGCAGAAGTTGCAATAGCAACAGCTTTCAGAGAAATTACATTCTACATTTATTCAACTAACATATTTTTCAAGAATTTGTTGTAGCTGGTTGATCGCAAACACGCTCCTGGCATAACCATTCAATGTTTTTAAAAAATAGAAATTGCCCATAGGAAAACAATTTTTGACAATTTAGCACTACAATGACTGGCGCGATCATCGGGACACTAATTGTACTTTAATTTCCTCCAAACACTGTAGCAAAGTGTCAGTTGTTTAGCCAGTACGCTAATTATCCACGAGATGCAAGATTTACCTCCCCTGGTTACGGCTATCCTCGATCGGGCAAACAGAGTAGGTGTGTCGGTGATGTCAGCTGCTTGTCCAAAATGGCAACTCTATCTACTGGTTACTTTAGCAATTTAAATTGAGGATATCTTTTTTATTTGTTGGCATAAAATTGTGCTCTTGGTCTCAAATTAATGCGGAAAATTAGTACTTTACGTCAGATGCATAAAATCCCCCAGGGGAATATCCCTTTAATGTATTTTTGAAAATAAGAGTTTTGAACAATAAACGCAAACGTTAATAAATATCTAATATATTGTATTTTGTATACGTCAAAAGAAGTTAAAGGAAAATAAACTGAGACCCTGAACTGAAGCTCAAAACGCTGACAGAAATTTACAAACATATCATTGGGTGATGTCAAGTCTGGGTGTCAGTTTGAGTGTTAGTGTTAACACTGATCCCTAACACCAAGCCAGGTGTTAACACCAGTAGTGTTAACACTAACACTGGTAGTGCCAGGGGGTTATGAATGTACTCTGGGGTAGAGCTGGGCGGTCTGACGGTAGTACTGTGAGGACCGCGGTATACCGTGACCATTGCCATTTCCGAATACCGTCCATAATGTTTGAGCAATATTTGAGAAATATATTCATAAAATCTGACTTGACCAAGGGTAAATAAGTGCTAATAGTGCCAAAAATACAGGCATCCCTAACTATTAGCCGAGTTGAGGTGAAAGGGTCGTTGTAAAAACAAACATCAAGACGTCAATTACAAAATAATGACAGGCAGAATTGTATGTCAAACGTACGTCTTGAAAGTCTCACGGTAAAATTGCTTTATTTAAAACATTAACATTTTCTGGCCGTCAGCCGGTAGTAATTACACTATAATATATGCCCTATTCACGGTTCTATTATTTGTAATTTATTACTCCAAGCATTTTGTCACCGAACAAACACGCTAGAATAACAAAATAACATACAAACTGCGTGCTATTCAAACACAACAGCAATCTCGCAAAGACGTATCTGATTGGTTGGTCATGAACTAGACCGTGGGAAAATACATTACTACACTGAATTTATCAATGAAAATTTACTAAAACGTAGTATTTGCTCACGCGGCTTTGATCACATACTAATTTATTAACACCAAGCAGCGTTGAAGTCGTTATTTTTTATTTTTCTGGCTTGTTTTAAGAAATTTCTTTAAGGATTAAATCCAGTTTAAATAACGACACCTAAAAATTATAGTGTTTTAGTTTTTGTAATTCATTTTTCGACTGGCTACACGTCGGAAGTTCGCGGAAATAGCTTTTTACACGCATTGTTCACGTGAAGCATGGCGAGTAACGAGTCTGCACATCGGGTACTCGGTAATTATCAGAAGCTTTGGAATCGGCTATATTCAATGTCGTGTTATATGTATGTGGATAGGCCTGTTTTCGCGAGTAACAGAATATACGACTCCAACAGAAATAAAAGAGTACAACACTCGCCCCGTTTAAATACTCGCAGATTTTGTCTGGACTCTGTTTATCAAAGCGCTCGACTGCCAAAATAAAATTTACCGTTTGCTGGTCGCACGCATTAATAGCAAGAACACTCCAGATTGAAAATAGTGCACCCAATGCCTCAAACAGCGGGTTAAAGTTAGCGAGTCGACCACACCCGTTGACCGATATTCCCGTGAATGATATTACGTCAATAAAAATAGTGACCTAATAAAATCGTGAAACTAAACAGTCGCAATAGCCATGTCTTTATTCTCTAAATCAGGAAGCCGATTTATTTATTTTACCAATATTTACCGTTGATTGGAGATGGAAGTGAAAAGGAAATGGAAAAAATTGTTCTAATTTCGTGGCATGCCTCAAGCTCAGATGATGGTATACTGTGGTACCGCAGTATTTTTTCATGGTACCGATACCGTCATGTAAATACCAATACCGCCCAGCTCTACTCTGGGGTGGTGGTGGGTTGGCTAATGTATTGGTGGGTCCAAAACTATGGACGCTATGGCCGGGATACACAATGGTAGAGGAAAAACCTGGGGCAGGATGGGGGCCTTCGCCCCTACCCCACCTGTTCATACGCATATGATCGAGTGTTAAATCAAAAACGAACCCAGCTATGAGATTTTAGTGTAAAGGAAAAACACTATATTTTCTGTGTAATTTTATAAAGTACATAGCCTATATGTATGCCCAGGCTTCGTACGCATGTATGGAAGTCTGGAAAACGTATGGAAAATTAGGAAAGCCTTTTCCAGGGCTGAAAAAGTATGGAAATTCCAATTTTGGGCCAACTGGTATGGAAAATGGTCACCATCGATTTCGGCCCCGATTGTGTAGATGTCGGCCCCGATTCATTTCCGGCCCCGATTATGTAGACGCCGGCCCCGATATATATCAGAAATTGTGTTTACTATATAGGCATCAATGCGGCGACGCTATTAATATGTTGTAACCAATAATTTTATATTTGTTGTTCTGTTTTCAGAAGACGCTGCAATATGCCCGTATTCATGGCTATGACCATAATTACTATTACCAGAATGCATGTATAGTTAGTAAGTTTAGGCTAGTTGGTTTAATCTGATATGCATACATATATATAAAAAAATGTATACATATAGACTACTCACGACTCTCACCGCGAGAAGGGCAGCCTATTGAGAGTCAGGTTAGTATAAACAAGTGCTTGTGCATGCAGCGATTAAAGTTAATATTAAAATTATTATTATGCATGCTTGCAGCTTACAAATCATCATGCTTCAAAATTAGTCCAAGTATTAATAAACTTACTCATTATTAAATCAGTATTACCATCACATAATCAGTATTACGCTTATAAATCAACATCATCATTATTATTATTATTATTATTCATCAAGGTAACTGTACAGGTAAGCTGTTGAATATTTTTGATAACAAATTTTACTGGGCATACTGTTGCTGTCTCTGGAAGCAACAGCGCCTAGTCAAATTAATTTCAAAATATTCACCATTGTTCATTATCCATACACTCTGAAATACAATTTTCAGAAAGCTATACAGATAAGCGATTGAATATTTTGCCTATGGCAGTAACAGCTCCCAGTCAAATTAGTTTCAAAATAGTCAACAACATCTTTATTAAATACGAATATTAAGTACGAATTTCAATTCGTACAATGTGACGGACTAGTAACTCGGATAATGCAGCTTATTGGGCCCATGCCGGGCCGATACCATGCCGATGCTTTAACAGCCTGGTATCGGCCCAGTAAGCTGCATTATCAGGGAAGTGGTTTACCTGGAAAAAAACCCCACATAATTAAATTACATGCGACTGTATATATGACTATATATAGTCAGTGCCAGTAATAACACTTTGGAACTATTGAAAAGCCGATCAAAAGCATCTTCTAGAGTTAATTTCAGACCAAAGGAAGACTATTTTTGACAATTTACCACTACCATGACTGGCTCGATAACAGAACCGGTCATTTCAATTGTAAATTTTCAAAAATACTATTCCCTTGTTCTGCAAATGGAATTTTTCTATTAATTAAATTGAAATTTTTTGGAACATTTGAGTGTTAAAGCGTTACTATAGAACTTTAATAGTTTATAATAAGGTAAAGATGTGAAGGGTGCATATTAATAGTGCCAGCGTTAGTAAGAACTGAAAAATATCAAGTAAATTTAGTTTATTTTATGCTGATTTGAATATCTATTCCCATTTTATTCGCTAATGACTTATGTGAAAATGAAGGCAAAAGCAGGGGTTGGTATTAACACTAACACAATATTTGGTGTTAACACCAGGCACTAACACTGTGTTAACACTAAATCTGGTGTTAACACTAACAAGAATGTCGAGGTCAAGTCTCGGTGTTAGTGTTACACTAACACCCAGACTTGACCTGACCCAATGTATTCTCTGTATTTGCGCATCCCCTCTCTTTGCGCATACGTATTCAGCCTCATGTGAGGGTTGCTCACAATCAGCACGCACACATATTGGGTTACGTGTCAATCTACAGTTATTCATTTTGCTCATGCTAGATTTTCTCTGCTTGAAATTGTGAAACTACTTATCAATATACGTGTAAAGCAGTGTTGTTGATTTCTGACACTGTCACATTATTTCACAATTTTCATATTTAACTATCACAAAAAAACCCTCCGGGTTTACGTGAGTTGTGATTTGTTGAAGACGTTTCTGAAAGCTGATTGGTTAAAGCAATGCTTATTCTATTTTGTCTATGAATGAATAATCCGGCGATTGTCTGCTGGCTTCTTACAGTTAATCCTCTAACTAACACTGCTTGCGTTCACAATGCAATGACATGCTATTTTTCTAACGCCGAAATCGATAGAAATCATTCCAAAATTAAATAGATAATTTGTATGAGATGTCAATAATGTGTTATCATTGTTATGCACATTTGATGGTGGTTCTGAAGGACCACCAAAGATCACTAGAAGTTAGCGAACATTTAAATTTGGAGACAATTGGAAATTTGGTCGACCATGGCTCCTATTTCAAGATGCCAAGATGTATTGCGGTTATTGCCAACAATTTATGGCAAAAGCCAACACTAAGAACAAATTTGTGGCTGGTTGTAGAGCTGGGCGATATTGGATTTTCGTCGACGTTAACGGTATCGGGGAAAATACCGCAGTATCACAGTATATCGTCTAGGTGATTGGGCCTTAGGATAAGATGGGTTTTTTCAAATTGGTAGTAATTGCCACGAAAGCTCAACCCTTACGAAAATCATGGCTCATAGCACAAACGGAACATCTGACATTACTGATCGCCACTAGCATGGATTAAGGTGATCTAAAAGTCATGTGATATATACACCAAGCATTAACTTGGTATTTTATGTCATTCTCGATGTTTTATTCAACCATTTAACGAATTTCTGTCGTAAATAGAACATTCGCCATTTTTAAAAGGGAATTCCCAAAGCTCAAATGTGATTGGTTAAGATGGAAATAGGTCTAAAGACACATTCGACTAGGCGAATATAGTTAACTAACGGCGACTGCTCCAGTTGAATGCACTATTTTCGACTGACAAATATCCGGTCAGTTATATATAGTTGGCCAGTTGAACATGCACTAGATTTGCATTTCCAGTAAATCTGGCTAATATATAATTCTAAAATGGACACTGTTTAAATGCTATTAGAATGTTTAAGATTAAAAAATTTCCAAGCTATTTTATCAATATAATCAGCTAGCTGGTCCGATCGATTTTTATCTTATTTCTAACATTTTAATATAAAATATAATATAAGGATTTAAAAAAACACTATATTTTCTGTGTAATTTTATAAAGTACATAGCCTATATGTATGCCCAGGCTTCGTACGCATGTATGGAAGTCTGGAAAACGTATGGAAAATTAGGAAAGCCTTTTCCAGGGCTGAAAAAGTATGGAAATTCCAATTTTGGGCCAACTGGTATGGAAAATGGTCACCATCGATTTCGGCCCCGATTGTGTAGATGTCGGCCCCGATTCATTTCCGGCCCCGATTATGTAGACGCCGGCCCCGATATATATCAGAAATTGTGTTTACTATATAGGCATCAATGCGGCGACGCTATTAATATGTTGTAACCAATAATTTTATATTTGTTGTTCTGTTTTCAGAAGACGCTGCAATATGCCCGTATTCATGGCTATGACCATAATTACTATTACCAGAATGCATGTATAGTTAGTAAGTTTAGGCTAGTTGGTTTAATCTGATATGCATACATATATATAAAAAAATGTATACATATAGACTACTCACGACTCTCACCGCGAGAAGGGCAGCCTATTGAGAGTCAGGTTAGTATAAACAAGTGCTTGTGCATGCAGCGATTAAAGTTAATATTAAAATTATTATTATGCATGCTTGCAGCTTACAAATCATCATGCTTCAAAATTAGTCCAAGTATTAATAAACTTACTCATTATTAAATCAGTATTACCATCACATAATCAGTATTACGCTTATAAATCAACATCATCATTATTATTATTATTATTATTATTATTCATCAAGGTAACTGTACAGGTAAGCTGTTGAATATTTTTGATAACAAATTTTACTGGGCATACTGTTGCTGTCTCTGGAAGCAACAGCGCCTAGTCAAATTAATTTCAAAATATTCACCATTGTTCATTATCCATACACTCTGAAATACAATTTTCAGAAAGCTATACAGATAAGCGATTGAATATTTTGCCTATGGCAGTAACAGCTCCCAGTCAAATTAGTTTCAAAATAGTCAACAACATCTTTATTAAATACGAATATTAAGTACGAATTTCAATTCGTACAATGTGACGGACTAGTAACTCGGATAATGCAGCTTATTGGGCCCATGCCGGGCCGATACCATGCCGATGCTTTAACAGCCTGGTATCGGCCCAGTAAGCTGCATTATCAGGGAAGTGGTTTACCTGGAAAAAAACCCCACATAATTAAATTACATGCGACTGTATATATGACTATATATAGTCAGTGCCAGTAATAACACTTTGGAACTATTGAAAAGCCGATCAAAAGCATCTTCTAGAGTTAATTTCAGACCAAAGGAAGACTATTTTTGACAATTTACCACTACCATGACTGGCTCGATAACAGAACCGGTCATTTCAATTGTAAATTTTCAAAAATACTATTCCCTTGTTCTGCAAATGGAATTTTTCTATTAATTAAATTGAAATTTTTTGGAACATTTGAGTGTTAAAGCGTTACTATAGAACTTTAATAGTTTATAATAAGGTAAAGATGTGAAGGGTGCATATTAATAGTGCCAGCGTTAGTAAGAACTGAAAAATATCAAGTAAATTTAGTTTATTTTATGCTGATTTGAATATCTATTCCCATTTTATTCGCTAATGACTTATGTGAAAATGAAGGCAAAAGCAGGGGTTGGTATTAACACTAACACAATATTTGGTGTTAACACCAGGCACTAACACTGTGTTAACACTAAATCTGGTGTTAACACTAACAAGAATGTCGAGGTCAAGTCTCGGTGTTAGTGTTACACTAACACCCAGACTTGACCTGACCCAATGTATTCTCTGTATTTGCGCATCCCCTCTCTTTGCGCATACGTATTCAGCCTCATGTGAGGGTTGCTCACAATCAGCACGCACACATATTGGGTTACGTGTCAATCTACAGTTATTCATTTTGCTCATGCTAGATTTTCTCTGCTTGAAATTGTGAAACTACTTATCAATATACGTGTAAAGCAGTGTTGTTGATTTCTGACACTGTCACATTATTTCACAATTTTCATATTTAACTATCACAAAAAAACCCTCCGGGTTTACGTGAGTTGTGATTTGTTGAAGACGTTTCTGAAAGCTGATTGGTTAAAGCAATGCTTATTCTATTTTGTCTATGAATGAATAATCCGGCGATTGTCTGCTGGCTTCTTACAGTTAATCCTCTAACTAACACTGCTTGCGTTCACAATGCAATGACATGCTATTTTTCTAACGCCGAAATCGATAGAAATCATTCCAAAATTAAATAGATAATTTGTATGAGATGTCAATAATGTGTTATCATTGTTATGCACATTTGATGGTGGTTCTGAAGGACCACCAAAGATCACTAGAAGTTAGCGAACATTTAAATTTGGAGACAATTGGAAATTTGGTCGACCATGGCTCCTATTTCAAGATGCCAAGATGTATTGCGGTTATTGCCAACAATTTATGGCAAAAGCCAACACTAAGAACAAATTTGTGGCTGGTTGTAGAGCTGGGCGATATTGGATTTTGGTCGACGTTAACGGTATCGGGGAAAATACCGCAGTATCACAGTATATCGTCTAGGTGATTGGGCCTTAGGATAAGATGGGTTTTTTCAAATTGGTAGTAATTGCCACGAAAGCTCAACCCTTACGAAAATCATGGCTCATAGCACAAACGGAACATCTGACATTACTGATCGCCACTAGCATGGATTAAGGTGATCTAAAAGTCATGTGATATATACACCAAGCATTAACTTGGTATTTTATGTCATTCTCGATGTTTTATTCAACCATTTAACGAATTTCTGTCGTAAATAGAACATTCGCCATTTTTAAAAGGGAATTCCCAAAGCTCAAATGTGATTGGTTAAGATGGAAATAGGTCTAAAGACACATTCGACTAGGCGAATATAGTTAACTAACGGCGACTGCTCCAGTTGAATGCACTATTTTCGACTGACAAATATCCGGTCAGTTATATATAGTTGGCCAGTTGAACATGCACTAGATTTGCATTTCCAGTAAATCTGGCTAATATATAATTCTAAAATGGACACTGTTTAAATGCTATTAGAATGTTTAAGATTAAAAAATTTCCAAGCTATTTTATCAATATAATCAGCTAGCTGGTCCGATCGATTTTTATCTTATTTCTAACATTTTAATATAAAATATAATATAAGGATTTAAAAAATATTCTGAATGAAGGTTATTATCGCTAATCTAGAGGTAGACATCTAACTGTCTAATTCTCGCACATCCACCCACTAATCCAACAGTCATTCCTATTGATCTAAGATGCCGCCCACCCGTTGTGACCCATTCATGATCATTTAACAGATGGAGTAAAGATCAGGGGGGTTACAGTAGTGGTTTCCTAGATCTGAGCTAAGTTTTGTTTGAACAACATTCTCAAAGCAGAGGTCTAATATATCCGCTAGCCGATATAGGTTTGCATAGTGTAATGATGTGATCAGAATGGTATGCGAAATGAAAGCGAGACTTGCTGTCAAGATGGCAGCAGATTTTCATTTCGCGGGAATAGAAATAATTATTGGATGTTTTAGCGTTTAGTATGATGTTTATTATCATGAAACATTAAATAAAACGATTTAATTGAAGATAATATGAGGAAAGCAATAGCATACAATGATATGACACACAGGCGGATATAGGGTAGTCTATTCAAACTGATGAATTGACGTGACAATGATAGACATGCCGCAGAAACTAGTTAAATTTGGTGAATTTATTTTAAGCAAACATACAATTGACAGTATCAGCAGTATTGGCAGTAATTGTAAATGAGACGATAATGGTAATATCGCTGTATTCCCGATATCGGGAAATTGCCCAGCTCTAACTGGTTGCAAATCTTGAGACTGGATAATCTACAATCCCAAAGATCTGTGTTGTCTTTCTAAATTCCAAAACGCCACTCAGTGACCAGCCTATTATAAAGGCAGCGATTAATTTAAAAAAACATGACATGCCACATGGACATGATGTGCATACTATTTAACATAGCGTTTTTATTGGCAAACACGAGAAGCTGTTTACAGATTTTGTCAAGTTAACTGAATTACAGAAGAAAAATTTCACAAATGAAAAATGCACAATTACAGAGCATTACAATAGTGATAAGGAGGCAAGGCCTTTCATCCATTACATTGCCCAGGCCGAACAAGAACATAAACTTCAACTTATAAATCAGTCTGAATTTATAGCTGCTGCACTGGATTGGTTAACAGACTCTGCCAACCTGGAAGAGGAGAGCTTTTTTATGTCGTATCTTGATGAGAACTATGAGCCACAGATAGAGTTTATAAAAATAACAAGTGGTGAGAGCCGTGCTACTGCACAGGGATTGACAGACTCCTTTATGAGTTAGGCATTGTCGTGAAGAGTTGTTGTGTGCAAGTGGCCACAGATGGCCCAAGTGTCATGAAAAATGTGTGCATTGGTTAAAAATGAGGTTACGTGGTTCCTCCAAATGCATTGTGTGAATCATCGTCTGGTGTTAGCCTTCAAGGATGCAGTAAAGATCATAAGCCTACAGAATGATGAATGACTCAGAGGCTGGAAACTTGAACCAAGTTGCTCATTTTCGTGCTGGCAATCCTGAAACCTCTTTTGTAAATTTTCTCTTGTCTAATTTGCTTACTTCAATGAAGGTGAAAATGTCAGCATCGACACATTTATCAGTACAGTATGGCGCACCAAATAACGACTTAGACAATTTGATTGTGAAACACAGGTTAACGAGTTCAAGGAAAAAACCTTTGATAATGGAATATTTAGAGACAGAGTTAAAGCAGAAGAGAACTGGGGTTCATAATATTGATGCAGAGTTCAGTGAGAAGATCTTGTGCTGAAACTTAAGACCGCTATCAGTAATCATTTGGGTGACGTGCAGGTCTTTGTCCTGAAATGGCGGCATTTGTCATATTGTAGTGATGATGCTATTTCTCTACATGGCAAAACAGAAATTCAAACCCTGACAGAGTATTTCTATGAATTGCTTTCAGCAAAGGGCTATGATCCAGACAAAATTGAAGATGGAAGAACAACATGGATTGGGAGTTTACCAGACATGCCATGGGTACAGAGAGGGGATTCAGTGTGGTGAAAAGAGTGAAGTCTGACTGAAGGTCTAAGATCAACCAGGATTCCCTGAATGAGCTAATGCTTTATTTCATTGAATCCAGTAACTGTGTCCAGTTTGGACTCAGATCCTGCAATCAATCTGAGGTGGCTAGATAAAAAAATGCCAGGATGGCTAATCAATGCATATGGGACATGACAGGCCTTTGTCGATACAGAACATTCATCAGAATGAGATTGACATTCACTTATGATCATATGGTTCAATCACTGAACTCACAGTTCAGTTGCCATTTCACAATTGAAGAATTAGAAGAATAAATTAATTTTAAGTCGATTTGTTTATTAAATTGCTTTATTGATAGTATAATACAGCACTCCGTCTTTACTCTTAAACTTGATGATTTATCATTGATTATAATATATTCAGGGTTCGTACTGGTCATGGAAAGCCATGGAACTTGAAAATTTTAATTCCGGGCCTGGAATGTCATGGAAAATCAGCATTTTTTATCATAGGTCATCTGTTTGTACAAATTTACACCATCACCTCTATACAATAAAAATTTGGCAACGACTTATCAAAACAAGGTGTTGACTTGATTGTTGCAAGACGCAATGGTCAGACATTTTGTAGAATAACTCGGATTGCAATTTATATAGCTACGCCATAAGCATACATATCCTAGATATTAATTCTTGCATGTCATGGGCAGTGATTCTCATGGTGTCTAAATTTTGGAGGTCCCAGGGACCCCACACCTAGAAATCTGGGGGTCCCAAACTGGAATTTGGCATAACCATGCAGTTTTTCTCATCCATACTAAGATTAGAGAGTACCATAGGCTCACAGAGCTGAATTATAGTGGTCTGGTGCTAGATTTTGTGGTTATGTTTGTACAAAAACCGATAAAACTAATTAGTGTTTAAAAATTATACAAGATGGAACCCACTGCCAGAATTTTGGGGTTTCCCAAGTTACATTTTGGGGGTCTATATAATTATAAACATATAAAAATAATTATGTCAAAATGACCCTTATGAGAAACCATGGTCATGGAATTTGTTAGTTTTGGTCATAAAAAGTCATGTGTACGAACCTTGTCTATTAATTATTTTTTTTTACTATATCGACCCTTGCCTATAATATTAGGAAGCAGCATGATAACATGGAGGTCACAAGCTCAAAGTTCAATGCCACTGTGACAAATAGGAGACAGGCTTTAATTGGGGCGTCGGGGGAATTCTCGTTTACAATGTATAGCATATGATGTTGAAAATTTTGAGCTTAATGTTACTGGAAGCCATTGCAGCAGCAGTAGGCAGCAGTAGCAATGTCCTCCAGTCATATTAATTTCAAAATATTCAACAGCTCCCATTTATCTGCTCGGAGATTGAGGTAGGGGGGAAGTTATCAGTGAAAGTGTTAACGCAAGGTTCAACAACTTAGCAAAAGCATAACGAAGATTATAATTAATGAAATTTGAAAAAAATGGTGTGGTGAAGTAGTTCTACAGCATTTTTGTGCCATGGCAAAATTATGCGAATTTCAAGGACAGCTATATGATATATTGAAATATCGTGATTTTTTTTCCACATTAAAATATCGCGATTTTATACAGCGATATATAGCGATACCTCCTAGGACAAGATCGTGCAAGCCTAGTGTTTAGAATTGAAAGAGGACCTAACCCTTGAATTTCTTTTTAAAAATTTCAATTTTCTCAGAAAATGTCCATTTGCTCTGGAATGACTGGCTCGGTTATCGAGCCAGTCATGCAAGTAGTAAATTTTCAAAAATAATCTTCCCTTGGTCTGCAAATGGACATTTCTTAAGACCACTGTTGAAGCCATTTTTAACTGATATGAGTGTGAAAGAGTTAATAGTTTTATAACTTATATTTACATGTTATAGTATATAAGTATTTCAAGTAGGCATGTCATTAGGGTATTTTGGCATTGACAGGGAATCGAACCCACAACCGGCGAAAGTGCCTAGTATCATCATAGCCCGCAGGCGCTTCCATCACACCAACACCGCAAGACAAAGTCTTATTTTGCGCACAGATGCTTTCACGATATGAGTTTCTAATACACAGTGGAATTATGTGGGGGTTGATATTGACCATAATTATTGTATTTAATGATACATTTTTCAGAATGTCTGACCGTAGAGATGACCGTGGTAGGGGTGATGTGGCGTGTAAAGTCTATATAGGAGATTTGCCACGGGATGCTACAGAAAAGGAGATTGAGCGTACTTTTGGACATTATGGTGCCCTGAGAAGTGTATGGGTTGCGCAAGACCCTGCCGGATTTGCTTTTTGCGAGTATGAGGATGCACGAGATGCTGCAGATGCAGTGAGAGCGCTGGATGGAACGTATGTATACTAAATTATTGTTAGCTCACTTGGGCAGTAGTGTCTTCCATGCCATCTAAATTTTGGGTGTCCTAAGGACCCCACACCCTGAAATCTGGGGGTTCTAAACCGAAAATCTCGGGTTCCAATGTCTTTGTTTCTCATCCATGCTAACATTAGAAAGTACCGTGGACTATATAGCTATGAGTTAAGGGTGTCCTATGCTAGCAGAGTTGGCAGCCTCCAAAAAGCGGGAAATACTCCAATAGGTTGGTAATACCTCATCAGAAATTAAATTTTAAACTAAATGTCCTAGATATCTTAATCGGAGGTGCTAATAATAATAATAATAGACAGGTGGAGTTTGCTGGTGACCATCATAGAGAGAATCTACCTGTCACATGTCACAGGTAAAGGGTTGACTGATTAAATATGTACATAATTTCAACTATGAAATAGATATATCACTTGTTGGTCTCTAAACCAGTAATGTTAAAATGAATTGTACACTTTATTAACCCTTTCACCGATGAAACCCTGTTATTTGAATTTAAAGAGGCAGGCAATGACTGGACATCTATTGAATATTTTGAGACTAATTAGCCAGGAAGGCATTGCTTCCAGGTAAATTATTCTCAAAACATTCAACAGCTTTTACACGCTGTTGCCCTGAAGTTAAGATAAAAGTTTGTCTGTAGCCTGTACGCCAATGTTTCTGAACAACTAGTACTCTGAACATAACAGGTAAAACAAAATTCTACCTGTCACTCGGGGACAGTTAAATAATTTTAAACATTTCGACCCATGTATACAGTTTAACCTAAGATCAAATATGCAACATAGGCACATCATGGCATATCTATAACACATTCAACTCTACATAGCAGCTGGTACAACATGTACTATTTATTAGGCAAACTATTTAGTTCGATTTTTTGAAAGCCTTTTCACTAGCGACAACCTTTAGCAAAATTATTAAGAAACTCATTTCTCCTTCGATCAATACTTACCATTCTATTACTTCTGATAACAAGCTATCCTGATAGCTGGCTCTAAGAATCTGGACTTAGTAAGCTTTACCGGCTCCTGGAACTGGTGACTCGGCTCCCAATAAACGGGTACCCGTCTGCCAGTGAGGCTCATTCTTGTTTGCATAGCAACAAGAGCTACATGCGTTTTTCAATTGGAGTGTCTTATCAAAGGATTATTGGATTACCACGGATGGAGCCGTTGAAATCCAGGTTGTATATTTCCATGTTATTCCATAGTTGTAAAAGACTTAGGTCTATAAAATTTCATCTGTGTCCCATGTTCCAATTTCTGACCCCGAATCCGGGACGCGTGTTAACAACGAAATATGCCAGATTGATCGCCTTCCTTCACCCCAGGCGATCAGCAGATATGAAATAAGGTGTTGGCTATACGGTTTTTGAACACGAAAATCGGCTGATGTCATTCTTCATAGTACCCCAGCGGGTGACGTCACACCCGAGTTATCTCGAATTTTTATGTGAAGAAAATGTTTCATTAATTCGCGCATCTGATTCTGGGTGCTGCGTACTTTATTGGTACCTGAAAAGATTTTCAAGTTTTACGTGTTATCACGATCTGTTTGCAATGATCGGTGGTTTCAAAATTCTTGATTAAAATGTGTGGTCTGCGGTTTTACCGTGTTTTACAGCAGTTTGTTTCATTTTGTTGTTTCTTCACATATCGTTTTGGCCTTCGTTAGGAGTATAATTTATATTAATTAGTAAATATACCCCGAATGCTATGCGATATGGTTCCTGGTTCCGTTTATACATCCGTCAGGATCAGTATATGGGTGTATCATGTCCGCTTCGTTCGTGTCGTCATAGTCAATGCGATCTTTGCTGTATTTGAAAATTTTTTGTCTGCCTTCCGTTCCTGTTTCGTTCCGCTTGCTTATTGTAGGTTTATGCTTATTTATAGGCCAAGCCAGCCCCACCATCATGTGAAGAGTGCCACAAGTTTGTACGGTCGTGTTCAAGGACCATGTCTGCTTTAAATGTGCCAAATGTAATCTTGATAATAGGTGTGACGTTTGTGCAGTGTAGCCGACCGATATGATGGTCAAGTTCCTTTCCCAGAAGGACTTGGCAGGGTCTGAAGCGGGGTCAGGCGGTACGAATGTAAATCGTGGAGCGTCCGTTTCAGCCCCTGGGGGCGCTCCACGTTGCGGAGATGGCACCTCCGGCGTGGTTTGGACCTGCTATGCAAGGCTTCTTGCGTCCTTCCTACGCTGGTGTCATCCCTGTTAACGAAAATTGCAGGGCAGTCTCTTCCCGTGCTTGGTACGGACCCTTCCTTGGACAGGGTTCTGGACTGGCCACCGAGGGAGCCGTCTCGTATGGCTCCCTGGCAGTCCCGTCGGGCTCCGGCCTGATGGGTTCTGTTTCTCTGCGGCCACCTCCGGGTGGTCCAGTAGCGGTGGCCGGTCCGTCAGGCATGGGAGCCGTCCGCCAGGTGACGACTCATCGGGGTGTAGCTCGCCGGGTAGTGTCAGGCCGTTCCGATGTATCATGTCAACTCGCCGTGCCGCAAGTGCACGACGAGTGATGACGCTGGTTAGCATCCGGTCTCGGGGTGACGGACCTTGAACGAGACTGCCCTGCGGGAAACA
Organism: Chaetoderma sp. LZ-2023a; assembly: GCA_034401795.1. NCBI lineage: Eukaryota > Metazoa > Mollusca > Caudofoveata > Chaetodermatida > Chaetodermatidae > Chaetoderma > Chaetoderma sp. LZ-2023a. Next base: position 47,124,006 of record CM067359.1, read on the forward strand.
AAAACCGGCTCCTAAGGCCGGTGGAACTCAATCGTTCTGGTGGGGCCGTGCGACCATCGTCGCGAACATTAAACACAACGGTCTCAGCCCAAGAATTTGTGTCACCAGTATGCCTGTCCATACCAATTTCGTGATCTATGGACTTATGAAGATTTGATTTGGTGACCTAAAAATATAAGTCTATACAATGCGTTTACCTAAACAATTAAAAATATGCTAGATAAGACTACAGTAAGAGCATACGAAAATATATGAGACATAGAGGCAGGTAGATGAACTTTTAAACATGGGTCTCCCGGAGGTACCACACAGACTTGTAGGTCTACAGAGGTATCCCCGCAAGGGAGGCTTCCGTACACGAGACATAGCTATTTAACTTAATATAAGTTATTATACCTCTAAGCTAGTTTGGATGAGGAGTATTATCCTGGCGTGGACGTCGTCGCTGAATCCTTGCAAGAGGCAAGTGCCTCGCGCAGGCCTCCGTCTCGGGAAGGTGTCGCCACGGCTTAAAGCGGGAGAAGAAAAGTAGGCAAAAATGGGTCCACTCTAATATTTCAAATGAAAATGCTTGAGAAAGAAAAGACCATACCTAGTGAGATTATGACTATAGGGGTGTGTACTGTTTTACGTGAAGACGGAACGGAAGATTCCCGATGGATTCCCTCGTCACCGTCTTATGTGATTCCTAATATGCTGAGTTAGTAGTTACCGCTTTATTTCTGCAGGCCTTCTGCTTTGCTTAATTCCTTTTAGTTGTTTTTAAAACAAGAATTAGTTTAGGCCGCAACTGGTCGATATCTACCTAGCTATTAGACATGGCTGTCATGGAGAACAGATGCCCTAGGACATCAATACTGTAGGTAGCGCTCATACATGTTACTTAGTAGGATCTCCAAACTGGCATCCGGACATTCCGCTTCGTAACCACATAAAACATTACAAGACATGGTTTACATATCACAAAAGCATTTTTAGGCCATCTCTCTTATCGTTATGGTGGGTGTGTGGGGTAAGAGAGACGAATACACACCGTAAATGTCCTTCCCGCAAGGGCGTGGCAGATCTAAATATCATGCCCAGACATTTTAACAGAATTCGGTGGGAATACGTATGTCGCCCGTCACCGGGTCCTATGGAACTAACCGTTTAACCTGTCGTTAGGTTTATATATACAAGTTGCCAGTTTTGCACTGCGGTGCGGAGGGATTGTCAGTAAATAAAATAATAATTAATACATGTGTTTTTGCAGTGCTTTCCTACATTGGCTTAAAGTACTATCTACTAAGTATCCGAAGATACACGGGAGTGTATGTGATACCGCACCCTAGCCATCACTGCTCGGAAACCCCAATAGTTTCCCAGAGTCGGATCAGCCCATGGTGCGGATAGGGACATCCAAACAATTAAGAAGCCACAAGGCTGAGTGGAGCATGAACAGAGACAAAATCTTACTTATGAGTCTTACCGGAGTGCGGGGCTAGATTATCGCACTACCGGAAGAGAAGAGTATAGTACACGGTATGTAATGAAGAAAGTGTATCTAATCATTTTGAACCTATCCTATCGAGCTGTATATAGAACAGGTTAGTCGGTAGCATGCCGGGCTAAACAAGGTTATAGCACGGACAGCGACCTCAGTGAAAAATTGTTGGTGGCGGGAGAAAGTGCTGCATATATAAATGTTGCTGTATAGTGTTTCCTACGTGCACTGCAGTCTTATATTTTCTATAACTAAGCAAAACAAGTGAACAGATGGCCATTGGCCATGTACATACATAATCTAACCAGAACAAACAATACGGTGTCAAACGATTAAGATATATATATATATATTAATACAGGTTAACGAACCTACTATAGTGCAGTTAGCAACACATTAAAGAAAATGATAATAACTATTAACAAATACAGAAATTATAACTCGGTCCTAAGACCGCTACGGTTCCTTTTAGTCATCGGGACCATTTTTACGGATACGATACACATGTATAATTAACAAAACCTATATAGAGAAATAATTAAACTGTGAAGTATAGTTACTTGAATACTTGGTAGTCATTCCCAAGTTAGGCTACCGTATTACTGAAATTGACACGTCAATCCGTAGTCGACGTGAGATGATGCGCTCTCCGGAAGCTGGAAATTCCCGCAAGTTGGTTCCCGCGAGCTGTTGTCCGCAAACAAGATTCCCGCAAGAACATTCATGGCGGGGGAAGGACATCACTCAGCATTGTAAACCTAATAGAATGTCTAACGAGCAGTCAGCAAAAGATACGATAGTACTATGTGGCGAAGAAAGTTCCCGTACACCGATGGCACGGATGGAAGGTGTAAACAACCCGTCACAAGCGGTGGTTGTCAGAGGCAAATAAAGATACAAAACAAGGCTTCACGGTGCTGGGTACATCAACCAGCTCTGAAGATGCACCGGGCAGAGTTTACTTGCTACGGTCGAAAGTCGAAAGAACCAACATGATGTGTGCGGTGGCGATTGAAATACCACTTAGGCGTGACTGGCAGATCCGGCGAGTCATCCATCAAAGAACATCCTGCCTCTACATCTGCAGATTCACATATTCAGGCCGTGAAGGCCTCACCGCAAGTTCGTGTTCCGAATGTAGATGTAGTATTCGTGAACGATTATCAAAAGTTCCAAATTACTCCCGTAAATGGGGAGTTACGAAATTGTTTTAGTGCGGTGGGTTGGAGAACTGCACACTACGGGATAAAAACCCGACACATAGCGAAGGACACGCGTATTGTCTGTCGCGCTTGTAGTAGCTTGTACAGATCCAACCTGTTCGGCCCCTGGCCGAGGATGCTCTCGATCACTGGATCGCTTCTCCTTTTATACTCTCCGTGATGTCACAGGCGCAGGCTCCATCCAATCATCGTTCGAGCAACAGCCAATCAGCGCGTCACTAATAATAGCGTAGTCAAACGTTCTAGAACATTCTAGAAGCTTTACGTCCACGTGGTTATGACATCATGGCATTATTTTGAAGATAATCAAGAAGAGTTTTCCCTGGATAACTCAGCCATTTCTCAACCGATTTTGAAATAGTTTATAGATTCGGAAAGCCCGTCGAATTCTGGTCTTAATTAATGCCAGATTTAACGGGAACAGGCAATCAATAAGGATTACACAGTACTAGCTCGGTACACTAAAATCGCCATCCTATCTAGGTCACAACTACGCGCTCCATAGAAACAGCGTTTTAACGAACGTAGTCGTTTTTCGACACGCTCTCTCTCCCATAGGCCTATATACGCTTATAGCTCTACCCAGAGGGGCGCGTTCAGGAAACGAATCCTAGACGGGCGGCGCGTACCCAGCTTAGCTGGTACGGCCGGTACCCGACCGGGTGATCCGAACTACAGGGGTCTGAAGATGAGGAGTCCGAGGAGGAGCGATTGCTGCGGCCCGAGATGCCGTGGGCGGAGAGCATGGGGGTCGATTTCATCCTGGAAGGAACCGCCCTCCATCTGTCTGGCTTGGCGCAAGCCAGGACAGCGGATCCGTCCGTGGTTGAGGCCACTCCGGTACCGGGCACCGGTCCAGTGCTGGTTGGTTTGCCGCCAATCGACACGGTGACGGGTGTGGCTGGCCAGGCGTGGTATGTACATATTTCGCCTGGTCCAGCGGTCACACATGGGGTGCCGTTGGCGCCCGTGTATGGCCACAGTTCTTCAACTGCTACGGGTCCGCATCGTTTTCCGTGCGGGCCTACTCCATGGACTGGTGTTTTCCATGGGGTGGCGGCGGAACCTTGCGGTACCAGAGTTCCTGGCGTATCAGCAATGGCTCCTAGCCGGGAGGCCGTTGCTGGTAGGGCCGTGAGTACATCAACGGGTGACGTGTTCATGGGAGTGTCTTCTTCGGAGACAGACTGGTTTGAGGCTCTGACTTGGCTAGCCAGGGTGGACCCGTTTGGTTTCGACCATGGCCGAAGAGGATGCACCACGTCCATCGGTTGCATCGATTAGGACGGGGATCTTGCCTGCAGCCCTGATCCAGTCTATTGGACTGGATCCAAGGTTTATGGAGCTGTTAGATGCTATTTATAGCAAGCAGCTCCTGACCAAGGGCCAGCTCCCTGCGGCCTCTAGGGAGGTGCGGGTGAGATGTCGTATTCCACGGGCGGAATACGACAAATATGGTGTGGTACCAGCGGTCACTGAGGATAATCGCTGGGTACTTGGTGTCCAGAGTACTGGAGCGGGTAACCCCATTCAGGCGCTGGTGGATAAATCCCAGGTTCACCATGAGGAAGTCCTGGCCCTATGCGATAGTGGGTGAGAGCAGCAATGAGTGCTGTAAATCACTCTTATCGCCTTCTTCAGTCGGTGTGGGCTGAAGCGGGGGCAGGCCACCCTGTGGCTCTAGCGTGCGTAAATGACGTCTTGGTGCTGTCCATGGACGCAGTGGCGAGGGTGCAGGCACATGTGACAAAGTCTAGGAGGCAGATGGTCCTTGACCATATGCGTCAGGCTACCACCGTTAGGGAGCGTTTGCTTGGAATGCCCCTGACTGGCCCTAGCATCTTTGGTGGCCAAGTGTGGGCCATCTTAGAAGACACTGCGAACATCGCGCAGAATCGGTTAGCTGTTAATCTAGAGCTAGTGCGTCAGGCGCACACACTAGGGGCTTGGCCAAGCCGCTAACCGGGCAACCTTCTAAGAAGCATAAAAGCAAGTCGAAAGCCAAGCCTAGTGCTGCTTCTGCTTCTACTGGGTCTTCTCAGCCGCCTCCATGAAGAAAGCTAAGAAGGTTGTGGAGGCTCCTACCCACCCCAATGTTGCTCCTGATCGCCCGAGAGGCAGTAAGGGTAAGTCCTCAAAGGGCGGAAAGAAGGGAGGCTCCCTTCGTATCTGCCTGGACCGCGCCTGTGCAACAAGAACAGCGGTGCCAGTTAGAGCGGTCAAGCCAAGACCAAAGTGGTATTCTCTCTCTCTCTCTCTCTCTTGTCAAGAGAGGGGGCGGGGCGGGTGCTGATCGCGAGCCAGACACCCTCAGTAGGCGTCGATGCATCTATAGTGGGTGGAAGGCTCATGCGTTTCGTCGAGGCTTGTCGAGGTGTGACATCAGACAGTCTGGTCCTAGGATGGTTATCCAAGGGGTACATGCCGGAGTGGTGGGATTTTCCACCACAAAATCTGTCTTTGGCACCAGTCTGGACTCCCGTACCAAGGGAGCAAGACAAGTTAGAAGCCATTCAAAACGAAGTGTCAGGTTTGCTTCTGAAGGGAGCAATAAAACCAGCAAACCAGAACACTCCAGGCTTCTATTCAAACATGTGGTGTGTATCGATTGATCTGAAAGATGCATATTTCTACATTCCAATGAGCGGGAGTTGTCACAGGTTTCTGATATTTGCATTTCAGAATCAAGTATGTGAGTTTGTAGTCCTCCCATTCGGCCTGTCGACAGCTCCACAGGTTTTCACCATAGTGGTCCTTGCGGTGACAGCGCTTCTCAGAAGAGAGAACGTGGCGCTGCACACATACATTGACGATTGGCTTATCAAGGCAGACACGCCAGCCAAGTTAGAGGTGGATACTGCTCTGACTCTGAAATTGCTTTCAGATCTAGGCTGGATAGGCAACAAGGAGAAATCTGAGTTGATACCCACTCAACAGTTCATTTATTTAGGGATGCGATTCGATCTCGAATCTCGGTTTACCCGTCAGAGACCAGAGTGGTGTCTCTGTTAGCCATCCTCAAGAGTTTTCAATTGGGAAATCACATTCAGGCGAGGAGGTTTCTTCAGATGCTGGGCATGATAGTCTCCATGGAACAGGTAATCCCGTACGCTGCTCTGATACGAAGAGCTATCCAGTTGTATCTGATGTCTTTGTGGAAACAGAGAAAACAACCCCTGTCAAAGCTGATGCCAGTTTTGGAGCCAATAATGTCGCATCTTGTGTGGTGGAAAAAGCGTCAGAATCTCCTAGTAGGAGTTTCGCTGCACCTACCCCACCCCCAGCTGTCCGTGTACACGGATGCATTGCTGGAGGGGTTGGGGGGCCTGCCTGGGAGAACACCAGGTCTCGGGCACATGGACTCTCCAAGAGAGCCAGCTGCATACAATCTGTTGGAAATGATGGCAGTGGAACTGGCATTGGAAAAGTTTCTTCCAAAAGTTAGGGGCAAGGTGATATTGATACGGTCGGACAACTCGATAGTAGTATCATACATAAATCGCCAAGGCGGGACCAAGTCACCCACACTGTGTATGAAGGTGTGGCACTTGATTCAGTGGTGCAGGAATTATTCAGTTGTTTTGAAAGCAGGTCGCATTCCTGGGCGATTGAACATTCTGGCAGATGCTTTGTCTCACAGACAGAGGATTCTGCCGACAGAATGGTCTCTCAACCCTCCAGTTCTTCACAGGATCTTCGAGCATTAGGGCAAACCCAACGTAGACTTGTTCACCACAAAGGAAAAATGCTCAAACCATGACTTATGTCTCACCGATTCCAGATCCAAATGGCGTCGATACAGACCCTCTGGCGATAAGCTGGAGAGGGATGCACGCTTACGCGTACCCGCCCACCATTCTTCTGCCGAAGATATTGATGAAGATCAGAGAGGAACCGTGCCTGGTCCTGCAAATAGCGCCATATTGGCCCAGCTGGTCGTCGTTCACGGATCTTCTGGATCTGCTGGTGGACAATCCAGGACAGTTACCCGAGGTTCCGAACATAATCTCCCAGGCCAGGGAACGTTTCCTACACGAACGTCCCAAAATGTTAAAATTGACTGCGTGGATGTCATCAAACAATGTTCTACGTCGGAAGGTTTTCTCGACAAGCTGCGAAATTCATCGCAGCTGCGAGAAGGAGGTCAACCTTCAAGTCATATAACCACAAGGTTACCAAATTTGCAGACTGGTGTGAAGGAAAGGGTATTGATACCTTTCAATCCACTATTCAGCAAATAGCAGACTTTCTCTGTGAGCTGTTCTATTGGCTCCTGTCACAATTGCTGGATACAAGTCGGCTTTGGCATCAGTTATCCCTTGTCTAGCCAACAGGGATAGTCCAGAGGTGGCCCAGTTAAATGTGATGGTGAAGGGAATGAGCAATCTCCGACTGAGACAACCGGTAGTCATTCCAGCCTGGAGTCTATCTTCAGTGCTTAATGTACTGGCCACGCACCCTTTCTAACCATTGCGTTCGGCTAGTCTAAAGCATTTAACTCTAAAGGCATTTTTTCTATTGGCAGCTTCCTCAGCGAGAAGGCGCAGTGAGATCCATGCGCTTTCAGCAGACAAGGACAAATTTATTGTCTCCGGAGAAGGTCTGCATCTACTGCCAAGAGCAGAGTTTATGTCAAAGAATCAATCTTTGAAATATCCCGGCAAACCGATCATTATACCGAAACTAACTAGGTTTTGATCATGATGCCGGTGTCTGCTGCCCAGTCCGTGCTTTGACTAAGTACAAAAGACGGACAGACTCGTTACGGTCGAATGATAGACATCTGTGGATCTGCCATAAGAAGCCGCATCCATGGATTCTATCTCTCGTTGGGTGGTGGAATGCATTCAAACTACCCACGAAAGATTGCGACTGGGCACCAGGTGCAATGCGCAAGGGCACACGATGTTAGAGGAATAGCCGCCTCGACTGCCCTTTACAATGGTGTTCCGCTAGAGGACATCATGGCTGTTGCACAATGGCACTGTGAGTCCTCTTTCATGGATTTCTATATAAGGGATGTGTCAGACTCCGCCAATCCACTCGCCTTAGCTGTTTTTAAACGATAGTTAAACGGCCACACTGCTCCTCCCTTTTGGTATTTGAAAATGCAAAAGTTAGGGGCAGACATGGTCAAGCGAGGAGATTACAACCAACATTGTGTCACGGATGGTCGAACAAGTCATTGGTTGAAGGCTCCACATCTGGAATCCAATAATCATAAGGTAATTCAAGATTGAGAGTTTTTGTATTATGTTTATATATCATGATCATTCGTCTGATATATTCATGCTCATTCCCAGGCTAATATATGCTAAGAGCAGTTAACCCTCTGCATATTCATGTTTCAGGCGAGAAACATGTTCGTGAGTTATCTCCCTTTTTTCTTAGGAGAAAAAAAGGGTGTGGGTGTGGTGCGGTGATGCGAATGTGATTTGGTCGCTTTAACTTGATGGTCCTTTTGTAGGTCTCCATTTATCAAGTTTTATGTCTAAGATCTTTGTCCAAGAGGTAAAACATTCTATTACGGACCCTGCCTACAAGCCCCACGGAGGCAAGCCATAGGTATTCTCTTGTTTGGTAGCTACGCAAACAATATGAGCCTCACTGGCAGATGGGTACCCGTTTATTGGGAACCGGGTACCCGGTTCCAGGAGCTGGTAAAGCTTACTAAGTCTAGATTCTTAGAGCCAGCTATCAGGATAGCTTATCAGAAGTAATAGAATGATAAGTATTGTTAGATCTCGGAGAAAGGGAAATTGAAATTGCCTTCAGTCATGAATGGTTTACTTAAACTGATATACAATGCATTAGCATGCTGTATATATAATGACCTCAAATACAAATGTATTATACTGCATAGTATATGTACAGTATGTATATCCTAGAACTAAATGGTCTCCCATTGTCAAAGATATATCTTCAGTTGCTCAAGAGTGTACAAGATATAGCAGTTGTCTGTTGCAGAAGCAACATCGTACAATTCCACACCTGTATCAAGGTGCGATATAAAGGTTTTGTATGAAAGATGTTGACCATTTATCTTGCTATCTAAAACCATAAATTTGTTATACTCTTAAACATTTAACCAGCAAATTTGTTCCAGCAAATTTCCATTTGTTCGTAGAAAATGTCCATTTGCAGACCAAGAGAAGAGTATTTTTTAAAACTTACCAGTGGAATAACGGAAGAAGCTGTTTCTGTCCGCCTTTAGTCTTAACCACACCATTCTGATGTCAATATTCTATCTTTTGCAGTGTCAATATCAAAGAAACTGGTCTACGACAGCACCATCTCCCACCAAATTTGTTGAAAAATGAACACCAGTTCATCTTTTAGTTTAAAATAAAAGATTAATTTCGTAGGTTTAGTTGTGAATTTGAATCTTTAATTTGAAATTTTTAAATTTTGACATCAGAGTGGTAATGGTTAAAGGGTTAAAAACAAGTGGATAAAATAGGCTTTACGCTTATCTAACGCAGTCACGCCGTCGCTAATTTCTAATATCACATTTTTATGTGATTTTATATTTCAGAAACTTGTGTGGTTCACGTGTCCGTGTAGAACACTCTAGAGGACGGTCACAGCGAGGTGGCGGTGGAGGTTGGCGTGGTGGTGGCGGCAGAGGAGGTGGTGGAGGCGGAGGCTTTCGTGGTGGACGGGGCTTTAATCCAGATGACCGTTGCTATGAATGCGGTGGGACCGGCCATTATGCTTATGACTGTCCACGATCGTCATCATCAAGACGTGGAGGAGGAGGAGGTGGAGGTTATGGTGGAGGAGGTGGTGGCCGTCGAGGAGGCTCGTATCGTTCTAGGTGCGTTTCTATTGATTACATTGTCCCATATTTCAGATCTAGGGCAGCAATGGCTTCCAGTTATATTTAGCTCAGCATTTTAAATTTCAAATTTGGTCAAGAAAATCAAAATATTTCCTATATTAAATCTCGATCTGCTGAGAAAGAGAAGAGTATTTCTGAAAATTTACCACTGGAATGACTGGCTCAATTATCGAGCCAGCCATTCCAGTGGTAAATTTTCAAAAATACTCTTCTCTTTGCCTGCTGATGGACATTCCACAAAACTACTGTAGAGGCATTTTTTGGCTAGTTTGGTCATTAAAGGGTTAATCAGAATGGTTATTCTCGCCCTGTACGGGAATGAAGGTATTGCATTCGTGTCTGTGTGTCCAGAGATGTATCTCAAGACCTGCTCATCCAATTGGACTCCTTTTAACCCTTACCACTCTCATGTCAAAATTTTAATTTTTCAAATTAAATTAAAAGATGTACTGGTGTTAATTTTTTAACAAATTTGGTGAGAGATGGTGCTGTCGTAGATAGCAACACCTTCCACCAAAATTGTTGAAAAATGTACACCAGTTTCTACTATTGACACAGTAAAAGATAGAATATTGACATCAGCGTTGTAAAGGTTAACACAACAAGGGATATAACTATGAAAGAGGGTTTCCAGGCTTAGGGCCGTGATCTGGATAAAAATCACACCCAGATCTGATAAGATTCTGAATCTATAGATATCTTGGAAATTAATAGTTCTATATCATATGGTACAGTTATTAGGTAAGGGTGTGACTATACAATAGGATTCCACAACGTTGGTTATGATGATCCAGACAAGGGTCAAAATGTTTGAAAATTTGAAGTCATGCATGGCAATGATCTCACATTGAATGAGGTCATCCAAACTTAACCGAGGTCATCCTTTCATAATAAGCAATGCAAATTTCCAAGATTTGAATTCATCCATGGATGACCTCGCTTAATTAAAATTGAGGTCATCCATAACAATTTGAGGTCTTAAAAACAGGTGGTAGAGTGAACATTTTGACCACTGGATCAAAACAATCTGGAAAATCAGAGGGAAAATTTACAATGTGACAAAAAATGGGAAGGCGAGGATCTGCAATCCGTGATTGATTGCTCTTCTATATTGGGAGGTTTTCTTGTATGTGTGAAGGATTGGAAGGGTTTCTTGTATGTGTGAAGGATTGGGAGGGTTTCTTGTATGTGTGAAGGATTGGTTGGATTTCTTCTATGTGTGAAAGATTGGGAGGGTTTCTTGTATGTGCGAAGGATTGGGAGGGTTTCTTGTATGTGTGAAGAACTGGAATGGTTTCTTGTATGTGTGAAGGATTGGGAGGGTTTCTTGTATGTGTGAAAGATTTGGAGGGTTTCTTGTGTGTGTGAAAGATTGGGAGGGTTTCTTGTGTGTGTGAAGGATTGGTTGGATTTCTTCTATGTGTGAAAGATTGGGAGGGTTTCTTGTGTGTGTGAAGTTTTGGGAGGGTTTCTTGTATGTGTGAAGAATTGGAATGGTTTCTTGTATGTGTGAAGAATTGGGAGGGTTTCTTCTGTGTGAAAGATGGGGAGGGTTTCTTGTGTGTGTGAAAGATTGGGAGGGTTTCTTCTGTGTGTGAAGGATTGGTTGGATTTCTTCTATGTGTGAAAGATTGGGAGGGTTTCTTGTGTGTGTGAAGGATTGGGAGGGTTTCTTGTATGTGTGAAGGATTGGGAGGGTTTCTTGTATGTGTGAAGGATTGGGAGGGTTTCTTGTATGTGTGAAGGATTGGGAGGGTTTCTTGTATGTGTGAAGGATTGGGAGGGTTTCTTGTGTGTGGGAAGAATTGGGAGGGTTTCTTGTGTGTGTGAAGGATTGGAAGGGTTTCTTGTATGTGTGAAGGATTGGGAGGGTTTCTTGTGTGTGGGAAAGATTGGGAGGTTTTCTTGTATGTGTGAAGGATTGGAAGGGTTTCTTGTATGTGTGAAGCATTTGGAGGGTTTCTTGTATGTGTGAAGGATTGGGAGGGTGTCTTGTGTGTGTGAAGGATTGGGAGGGTTTCTTGTGTGTGTGAAGGATTGGGAGGGTTTCTTGTATGTGTGAAGGATTGGGAGGGTTTCTTGTATGTGTGAAGGATTGGGAGGGTTTCTTGTATGTGTGAAGGATTGGGAGGGTTTCTTGTATGTGTGAAGGATTGGGAGGGTTTCTTGTGTGTGGGAAGAATTGGGAGGGTTTCTTGTGTGTGTGAAGGATTGGAAGGGTTTCTGGTATGTGTGAAGGATTGGGAGGGTTTCTTGTGTGTGGGAAAGATTGGGAGGTTTTCTTGTATGTGTGAAGGATTGGAAGGGTTTCTTGTATGTGTGAAGCATTTGGAGGGTTTCTTGTATGTGTGAAGGATTGGGAGGGTGTCTTGTGTGTGTGAAGGATTGGGAGGGTTTCTTGTGTGTGTGAAGGATTGGGAGGGTTTTTTGTATGTGTGAAGGTGCTAATGCAGACTAATTACGTGTTGTCTTGCTTGTGAGGTGGCTCTTCAATAATGTCATAATTTGGGAATGAAAAATTATTCCCACCTATGTAAAAACCTTCAGGGAAATGATCTGTGAGTAAATTGTGTGGCCCTTGATGGCTTGAACCATTTGAATGTTGACAATGGAGTAATCGATGATGATCTGTCACTGAAGTATATGATGTCATAATCAGTTGTGTCACATGTAGGCTGAGGTCACTGTCATAATGACATATTATAACTCTGTCATGAAGTTCGAAAAGTATGTCAACTCATGTACGAATTGTGTTGTCGATGGATTTGCAGCTTAGTAAACATTCTCATTTCTGTTGTATATTTTGAAACTAATTTGGCTGTGAGCTGGGCAACAACAGCCCCCAATTAAATTAGTTTCAAAATATTCAAACGCTTACCCATAGAATTTCGCTGAAATTGTTGTTCTGGGAATTCAGGACTCAAAGTATATAAAATAAAATTGATTCCAACACACACAAAGTGGGCGTGGCATAGCTAGAAATGGGTGGGGCATAGCTATAAATGCATCCCGCTAGACTATTGAATGTTCACATTTACCATGAGATAATCTGACATAAAAGACGTATGGGAATGTGTTTATAACATTAACCCACAAATTTGTTCAAACAATTTCAATTTTAAAATGTCCATTTGCAGACCAAAATAAGACTTATCGAGCCAGTCATTCAAGTGGTAAATTTTCTAAAATAATCTTCTTGGTCTGCAAATGGACATTTCTCAAGACCCCTGGCAGAAGCCATTTTTTGGCTAATATATTATGAATGTTAAATGGTTAATGATCAGTCCGGCCTTGGCACTGAGTGTGATGAATGTCCATTTGTAAGATAAGTTTGAAATATTACCACTGAAATGACTGTCTTGATAAGCGAACATGTCCTAGTGGAAGATTTGCAAAAATACTCTTATCTTACTAATGGACATTCAGAGAGCAAATATTTGATCAATTTTGAGCATTAGCCGGTTTAAAGACCCATTATCTGCTGGGTTCATCCGTGAATGTTTTTCTAAAATGTATTTTCTTAACCCTTTCAAATATGGGAAAAGTATATTGTTTACAATATAAACTTATTTTGTTGAATATTTTGAAATTGATTATTTTGAAATTAATTTGACTTGAAGCCGTTGGCGCCTAGTTGTTTCCCTGTGTGGGTGCCTTGAAATGAGATATGGGGAATTCATCAGTGAATGGGTTAATTTTCAATTGTTGGATACCTTCTGTTACTGAGTCACTGGTGAATTATAATGTACTCTGTATAACCTATTAGTTATAAATATTTTCTTATGCGTGCCTGTTTTTAATTTTAATTCCAAAATATTATTTTTGATTCTTTAAAAATAGTTCTCACCCTTTGTGTCCCGACTTCCAAAAAGTTCATGAAAGAACTTGAATATTTTGAAAATGATTTGTCTTCATGAGCCAAAATTCAAGGAAGCCAAGTTTTTTTCAAAATAACTAACCTTTTACATATTATGTGTGATATTCTTGATAAATTTGATTGTTATGTCCCTGACACGTAACCTGATCTTAATGGTATTCATTAATAAATCCAAAAATCTTAGATAACACTGATAATTTATTATCCTATTCCAGGGCCCTGGGGTGTCATTTAGTAGAAATTAGAATTATTCTGACTAAATTTCATTATCAATACATTGCAGAGAATATTTGAACGAATGAGATTTCTGATTCTCGTACACCTGATTACTCATCGTCTAGAATCTCAGATCATTCAGGTTGCTGCTGACTACGCATAAAACACCGTCTGACGGTTGCCTGAGCAGTCAGCTCATGTTCTGTTCATTGTCTGCATCTTGAGTCTCTTACATGAATCGTCAGTCATTTCACTCAGTTGTTGTGCAGTGTATGATCTGAAATATAAGTCAATCAATCGTGATACACTCCTGCCCATTAATCTGCACATGTATCATGCTCGAACATGTCGAATTGAAATACGTCGTTCAGTATACAGTAAGTTTTCAATAGCTGAAAATGGTGGCTACGGTAATGTGACAGTAAGTCCTAAATGTATGAGAACATTCAGCTGTAGTTGTATAATTTAAGTAAAATTAATATTTGATAACTTTATTTTAAACGTATCTTAAATATTAATTGTATCTCATCTTTCCTGGTGAATATTTCGTTTCAGAATTACATATAGGCCATGCTGACTTAGTGTACAATCAAAAACCTGCTTGGAAAAACACCTGTCATTTAGGCTCCATAGATTTTTTGTTTTTTTAGCCACTTATAGAGCAGAAATAACAAATTCTTTATCATGTCTGGAAGATGTTGACTATTTTGAGACTAATTTGACTGGGAACTGTTGTTGTCTATCTGGCAGAAACAGCTCGCCATCAGATTAATTTCCAAAAATTCAACAGAATTGCTTACATTGTAAAAGATTTGTGCCTTTCTGGTCTGTAAGGGTTAAAGGATTAAAAACCCGAAAAACTAAATTCTTTACGATATAAAACTTATTCTGTTGAATATTTTGAAATTAATTTGCCTGGAAGTAGCAAGGGCTTCCAGTCAATTTAATTTCAAAATATTAATCAGTTTTCTTGTATGGTAGCATTGGAATTCATCGGTGAAAGGGTTAAACAACAAATTTGTTCATGAAAATGTTCATTTGCAGACCAAGAAAAGACTATTTTTGAAAATTTAGCACAGGAATGATTGATGGCTTAGTAATTTTCAGAAATATTCTTCTCTTGGTATGCGGCTCTGCACATTGACTTTTCTCAAGAGAAGCCATTTTTGGACGGCACTAACACAATCTTGTGGGTCAGAATCCTGGCTAGGTGTGGTTTTTAGTGATTCTAGTTTTGACTACTTGTATTCTGTATAATAGGTCGCTGTGGAGAAGTACCATTGTCTGACAGATGACTAGTTTGCTGATTATTTGTATTAGCATTAATATTTATAGTTTTATTTTCTTCTTTTGTTAATATGTTTTGGCTTATGGCTACAGAGTTGCTGGTGTAGAATGTGTTTTCTGATTAATTCTAAATATATCCAGGTACTAATCAGGCGCTCTATATGGTGTACTTACCTATATTTGGTAAAGACATAGAATTTATGAAATGGTTCTGACTTTGTTCATGTTATTGATGATTTTAGATCCAAAAGTCCCCGCAAAAGGAGTTATTCGCGCAGCCGAAGCAGGAGCCCGGGCCGCAGATCACGTAGCGGGTAGGTTTAGAACTATATACCGCCAATGAAATTAACCCCTACCATCTGATGTCTTTTACTTTATCAATAGCAAAGAAACTGGTATACATTTTTGAGCAATTTTGATGGACGATGTTGCTGTCATATAAGAACATCTTCCACAAAATTTGTTGAAAAAGGAACACCAGTTCCTCTTTTAACTTAATGTGAAAATTTAAAATTTTGCCATCAGTGTTAATGTTTAACAGACAGCTCAGATGGACAGTCAAATGGAGATTTTGAAAATTTAAAATTTTCCCATCAGTGGTAATGTTTAACAGACAGCTCAGATGGACAGTCAAATGGAGATTTTGAAAATTTAAAATTTTGCCATCAGTGTTAATGTTTAACAGACAGCTCAGATGGACAGTCAAATGGAGATTTTGAAAATTTAAAATTTTCCCATCAGTGGTAATGTTTAACAGACAGCTCAGATGGACAGTCAAATGGAGATTTTGAAAATTTAAAATTTTGCCATCAGTGTTAATGTTTAACAGACAGCTCAGATGGACAGTCAAATGGAGATTTTGAAAATTTAAAATTTTGCCATCAGTGGTAATGTTTAACAGACAGCTCAGATGGACAGTCAAATGGAGATTTTGAAAATTTAAAATTTTGCCATCAGTGGTAATGTTTAACAGACAGCTCAGATGGACAGTCAAATGGAGATTTTGATGCCAAAATTGGTTTATATATGGTATTTTGGGTATGCAGATTTCAAATTGTCCACTCGGATAAACAGTTTCGCGGCCATCTTAGATCTTTCCCGTAAAATCTCATACTAAAGCAATAGTAAATTTAAAATGGCTTCTCGAGAACCACTCGACCGATTTCAATTATATTTGGTAGGAAGCATCCTTAAGGCATAAAGATCCAAGTTTGTTCAAAGAAAGTTAATCAGCCAATTTTACTGGTGGCCATCTAGGATTTTGGCAGATATTTAGAAACGTCTAAATAAATATTCTGAATCCGCTTGGGGGATCGATTCAAAACTCATGAAAAGCCTAGTTTGAATACAACACAGCCTACCAATTTCAACTGTATACACTAGTAACTGCAGGCCTACAATGGAAATGTTCGAATTATTACACGAATATTTTGGAACTGACTCGTCGGGGGACTGTTGCTGCACGAGGCTGCACGAGGCTGCACCGGGCGTCTTCCAGAATTTCGATTGTATATTCAACAGTAGAATACATGAATCATTTAATATTTTGATCGGAGGACTTTGCTGCCTGATGCAGCACCGGGTCCCTGTCAACTATGTTCCATAACACGCAACAGTTTATATTTATTATTGCCCTGAACCACTCTGCCACACTAGATTAGGCCATCATCCAAATCCAACCATTGTTTGAATACAACACAGCACACCAAGAAAAATTCTCCACCACAGCAAATGGTTCTCACTATTACTCCACAAGCGCCTTACCTTACCACCTAAGCCTTTAATGACTCTGTCTTTATTTGTCCTGTATTCCTCCATGTTCCTTATCTGTCCTATCTCTTACTCCTACCACCCTCTCCATACTATCTATGGAGCTCTATATGTTGATCTTTCAAGTCTGCCTCTGCTTTACTGCAGCACGTGCAAATGGCCTTCAGTGATTTACCCAATTGACAATGGATAATGACAGCATGTTACCGTGCGGCTATTGGGCTTTTTAACTGCTACTCTGTCAAACCCAAGCACTATCGAGCTACCCCACCTCCATTGCGAGAAATACTTGGACGCCTTCGAGGAATTTACACAGCCCTCCTATCACTCCTTCTTAATTACTACCTGAGTAATGTATTGACCTGTTTAATAATTTACATTCTCCTTTCTTTGGCTGGCGATGTAGAAACTAATCCAGGCCCTACTAACTGTTCAGAAATGTCTGTTGTCCACCTAAATGTATGCGGCCTCAAAGATAAAATACATCTTATCGAAGCTAATCTGTCCAACTTTGACATCATTGCCATTACTGAAAGCCACCGTACCCAAAATGTTAACAATAGCTTAATCAAACTACCTGGTTTCCAGGAGCCTTATCGGATGGGCCGCCAGCAGCCATGGGGAGGCGTGTGCGTCTATATTTCTAACAACGTGGCAACTACCCGTCGTATTGAATATGAATGTCGTGGCATTGAAATGATATGGATCGAGATTCACGACCGCCCTGGTTTATTATTGTGTGTAATTTACCGGCCGCCTAGCACAAGTGTTGACCAATGGCAAACTATCACCGACAATATTGAGAATGTTCGCGACTTAAATCCAAACAAAAATCTTGTCCTACTCGGCGACATTAACGACGATCGTCTCAATCCATCTAAGCATCATCTACGTGACATCATATCGACGTTTGGCTTCCACCAGTTAATACAAGAACCAACCCGACCCATTTCAAATACATTACTTGATCCAATTATTATCAGCTGTGCCAGAATAGTAAAAGAGAGTGGAGTACTTGCGCCATTTTGTAGTGATCATACTCCAGTATATTTGGTTTTATCATCCTCCATACCTAAACGTAAAACATACACTCGCCATATATGGGACTATGCGAAAGCTGATTGAGATTTATTTAGGGATCACTTAACTAACGCACCCTGGAACAACATCTCCGATGTTAATGGCGTCGACATTTGGTGTCAGACAATGACTACAAACATTATCGCCGCTGCTAGTATTAGTATCCCAAATAAAACTATAACTATAAACCCAAACGATAAAGTCTGGATGTCCAGCAAAATAAAGCACGAAATGAGAGTCAGGGAAAAATTGTTCAAGAAATCAAGAAAAACTAACCGAGAGCAAGACGTGGCCAACTTTAAAAAACAGAGAAACCTCATCAATACATTAGTCCGAACAGCGAAAGAAAACTTCAGGAATAAATTAGCTGAAAAAATAAGGCATGGACGCACAGGTTCTAAAGAGTGGTGGAAAATATGCACGACGTTCCCATGTGGTACTAACTCTAATTTTAGCGAAATGCCGCCTCTGAAGCGCGATGACGGCTCATTCTCTTACGACTCTTTAGAAAAGGCAAGCCCCCTTAACCGGTACTTCTCTAGCATCGCCAATATTGACGATGCTAATGCCAACTTACCGCCTCTATCTATGTATACGGACAATACTCCACTCAATTACAATATCAAACACTGACATCTCCGATGTACTGTCCAATCTGGACACGTCTAAAGCTGTTGGCCCGGATAAATTAAGTCTGAAACTCTTATTCGAGAGCCAACAAGTATTGGTCCCAATACTAGCGCAGTTCTTTAATTACTCACTTTCTAGTGCGCAGTTCCCCACTTCTTGGAAAATCGCTAATGTAACTCCTATATTTAAGAAAGGAGACAAGAGTTTATGTTCAAATTATCGACCAATATCACTGTTGAGTTGTCTTTGTAAAGTTATGGAGAGAACCGTTTTTAAACATATCTATAACTATATTAGATATGATATCACTCTATATCAGTCTGGCTTTCTTCCATCACATTCTACAGTAAATCAACTGCTTGATATCTACACGGATATTACTCAAGCCCTTGATGATCAAAAGGAAATAATCTTTCTATTCTTCGATATATCTAAAGCCTTTGATCGAGTATGGCATCGCGGCCTCCTACAGAAGCTTAGGAATTTTGGTATCTGTGGAAATCTACTTACATGGTTCGAAAATTATCTTGGAAACCGATACCAGCGAGTAGTTATAAACGGCAATGAGTCCACCCTACTTCGTTTACATGCTCGAGTGCCACAAGGCTCTGTGCTTGGTCCTTTGTTATTCTTAGTTTTTATTAATGACATGCCCAGCAATATAATTCACAATATTAGACTTTTTGCTGATGACACGTGCCTATATGTAATGTCAGATTATCTAAAAGAACACACTGCCACACTCGATTACGATCTACTGACCATGACGCATTGGGCAAACATGTGGCTCGTCGAGTTTAATGCCTCGAAAACTACATCTCTAATTTTTTCCCTGCGCAACGAGCCCACATCCTTTTCAATCAACTTCAAAGATTCTGAAATTCTACCGTCAACTGATCATAAGCACCTCAGCATTACCTTTAATAACAAAGGGAATTGGCGTAACCATGTGAGTAATCTCATAGCAAACGCTCAACAGAAACTCTCCTTACTTAAAGGTCTAAAATATATTCTAGACCGTAAATGTCTAGAGATCATGTACAAAACATTTATTAAACCATCGTTAGAATATGCAGATGTTGTGTGGGATAATATTCCACAATATCTTGTAATTCGGCTAGAGGATATCCAAAAAGATGCTCTCAGAACGGTATGTGGAATGACACGTAGTGCGAGCACTGAAGACCTGTACTTAGAAACAGGCATCGAAACCTTGACGTGAATTTCATAGATTATCTATGCTATTTAAAATTATTAACGGGATGACCTGTGAAGTTCTGGTCAACCATCTTCCCACACTCCCAAGCACGAAATCCTTACAATATCTGTCATCCAAATTTCTTCACTCCATTCCGCTGCCGTACTGAGCTCTTCTATAGATCCTTTTTCCCAGCAACGATCCGCGCCTGGAATATGCTTCCTGTGCCGGTGAGAGATTCTGTCACTCTTCTAGAATTTAAAAGCAAACTCAAGGCTATGTCACCCATACGACAACCCCCTGAGTGGTATTACGTAGGCCCGAGGTTTGCCAACATAATGCTATGCAGGCTCCGAAATGGTTGTAGTTCTTTAAACCGACATCTATTTGACAACTTTCTGTCGGAATCTGCCAGTTGTTCTTGTGGGCCCAATGACGAATCTACAAACCACTACCTCTTACATTGTGCCCTTTTTAACGAGCAGAGTCGTTTTCCAAAATCAGCTTGCCTTGAACGATATTTCTCTTGCTAATCTTACGGTCAACCAGCTTCTATACGGGACTTACATTGCCAACTTGGAAATGAATAAACTGATCTGTCATACGGTATGTCAATACATAATTAACACCAACCGCTTTCAGTAGCTTCCCGTTCGCGAACTTATAGTTTAAGGGGTAAATGGACAGCAGCCCAACACGTACAGGTCGGGGTGAAGGCAGCACCTAGAGCTCACCTCTGCTATTCTTCCATTTGATCTTATTCCCCGCTCTCTATCTCTCACCCTCTCTCCCCCCTTTCCTCCTCTCTCTCTATCTCAGTCTTTCTTCCTACTCTCCCCCACCTCACACTCAACATCCACACACTTATGCACACCAATAGACTACAATTAATTAAACTATTATGATTTGCCGCCATTTTGTTGTAAAAAAGTTTTGAATAATCTGTATGTGTATGGGAGACACGGGCATAAGACTCTAAGTCTTATCGTGCTTCCATCTGAACAAAATAAATCAGGTTTAAACCAAAACTCATGAAAGATCCAGGGCAAGAGCTAAAGCTGAATCAAGTTTGTTCAAAGGAGCTTGATTGGCCAAATGCTTCGACGGCTACCATGGATGACCTAGTTTTCACGAAAATTACTTTGTCTCCAGAACTATTGAACGGATCAGTCTGAAATTTTGGAGATATGATTAGGCACTAAGGGCCATTAAATTTATTCAAGTGAAGTTAATACGTCAGGAAAAAATGGCTGCCTGGGGCCCAATCAAAATGTTCCATATTTTCCATTAAAATAGATCCATGCCATCCAATGTGAACTCTGTGCACTATATTTAGTCTTAACCATTTAATCCTTGAATTTGTTCAAGAAAATTTCAATTATCTCAGAAAATATCCATTTGCAGATCAAGCGAAGACTATGTTTGAAAATTATCACTGGAATGACTGGCTCGCTTATCGAGCCAGTCATTCTAGTGGTAAATTTTCAAAACTAGTCTTGGTCTGCAAATGGACATTTCTCAAGACCGCTGCAGAAGCCATTTTTGGCCCATATAAGTGTTACAGGGTTATGTGTGTGTGCAATTTTAACCATTTAGTCCTCATATCAGCCAAACTGGCTTCTGCAGTGGTCTTGAGAAATGTCTATTTGCAGACCAAAAGGAGACTATTTCTGAAAATTTACCACTGGAGTAACTGGCTCATTAGCCGAGAACCACTGGGCCGATTTCAATTATATTTGACAAGGAGCATCCTTAGGGAATAAAGATCCAAGTTTGTTCAAAGGAAGTTGATCGACCAGTTGTACTGGCGGGTATCATGGATTTTGGAAGAAACTTGGCCAGTAGCTTCTTTATGATGAATAGATGTTCCTTCTGGAGGATTCACCTTTATATGTCCAAGATTTTGGGTGAAAAGAGGTGTTTTAATGCAAAAATGTAAAATTTTTGTCAATTTCCTGTTCTTTTACCTTTTCCATAGAGAAAGGTGATTGTAAGTCCAACAAAGTTTAGTTATGACTTTAATCCTAAAAAAATGACTAAATCTTTGATTTAACCATTTAATGGTCAGATTTGGTCAAGAAAATGTAAATATCTGCCTATTGAATGTCCATTTGTAGACCAGGAGAATACAATTTTTAAAAGTTTATCACAAATGACTGGTTCCGTTATCAAGCCAATCATCCCAGTGAAAAAATGTAAAAAATGGTATACTCCTGTCCTGTAAACGGTTTTGGCCGGCTTGACCATTAAAGTGTTAACCATTTTATTGCTAAATTTGGTCAAAAGAATTACTTATTGAATGGCCATTTGTTGACCAAGAGACTATTTTTGAAAATTTACCACTAATGATTATGTTACGGCTTACCATTGGTAAATTTTCAAAAATAACCTCTTGGCCTGCAATTGGACAATCCTTAAGACTACTGCAAAGGTCAATTTTGGCCGACCTCATGAAAGGGTTAAGAAATATTCTGTTGAAAATTTTGAAATTAATTTAACTGTGAGGTGGTGCTATTTTGAGTTAATCAAAGAAGAAATGTTCCTGTAAAGATGTCTTAAGATCAAGACAAATTTCCTGTAAAGATGTCTTAAGATTGAGACATTGGAACCTCATGGATTCAACCTTTAACACTCAAATTTGTTCATGAAAATTTCAATTTTCTCATAGAAAATGGCTATTTGCAGACCAAGACAAGACTATTTTTGAAAATTTACCACTGGTATTACTGCCTCGGTTATCAAGGCAGTCCTTCCAGAACTGTCCTGTGGTAAATTAAAAAAAGGCTTTCTTGGTCTGTAAATTGACATTTCTCAAGACCACTGACTGCAGAGGCAGGTTTTTGGCTGATGTGTGTGTGGTAAAGGGTGAATTGTCCAGCCGGCCAAAACTGACCTCTGGCGTGTTTCTGTGGAAATCTCCATTTGCAGGTCAAGAGAAGTCTATTTTTGGAAACTTGACACTGGAATGACTGGGTCATTTTCAAAAATAGTCTACTTCGTTACTTGTCAAGCCATCAAAAACTGATCTCTGAAGTGGTCTTGGATTTTCATTTTATATAGGGAATGAAACCATTTAAAAAATTTTAGCTTGCGTGACTGGTTTGATGTGTGAACCAGTCAGCCCAGTGATAAATTTTCAAATAAAGTCTTAGCCTGCAAAAAGACTTGACCATTACCAAGGGAATCATTTCTCGTAGAGATTTCTGTATTTTGTAGTGTACATTATACCTCGGAAATAACTTAGAATGTTAGAATGTTTCCAAAACAAAGTAGAACGTCATATTGAATATTTTGAAGTTAATTAATTGTTTGATTGGAAGCCATTGCTGACTAAGGTAGCAATGGTTTCCAATCAAATTATGTTCAAAATATTTAACAGAACATTTCTTGCGGCGTTTTCAAAATTATAATAACTGGTTTTGTTTTGGAAACATGTCGACTTATTTAACCCTTTAATGACTAAATTTGTTCGAAAAATTTAAATATTTACTTATTGAATGTCCATTTTTAGGCCAAGAGAAGACTATTTTTGAAAATTTATGACTAATGACTGGGTCGGTTACCAAGCCAGTCATTTCAGTGGTAAAATTTCAAAAATAGTCTTCTCTTGGCCTGCAAATGGACATTCCTGAAAACCATTACAGATGCCGGTTTTGGGCGGTTTCGTCACGAAAGGCTTAACCCATACCACCACACTGATGTCATATTCTATCTCTTACTATATCTGTGTCAAAGAAACGGGTGCACATTTTCAACAATTTTGGTGGAAGATGGTGCTGTCGTAGACGGCAGCATCTTCCACCAAAATTGTTGGAAAATGTGCACCCGTTTCTTTCCACGACGGCACCATCTTCCACCAAATTTGTTTAAAAAATGAACACCAGTTCATCTTTTAATTTAATTTCAAAATTTAAAATTTTGACATCAGAGTGGTAAGGGTTAAGAGCTGTACTGTATGTAAGTTTTATGGTAATTTGTTTGTGGTTTCAGGTCACCGGGCAGAAAGTAAGATAATGCTTACAAAAATGCTAGTCTACCCTATTTTATCAAGCTAAGAAAATAACAAATGTCCCTACCTACCTACTTACCCTAACTTTAGATGGCTAAGTAATTGGAACCATACAATCAGTTTTAAGTGGCCTAATTTGTTTGTGTTTTCAGGTCACCAGGCAGAAAGTAAGACAATGCTTACGCGGTGTACAGTGCTTTTTGAATCACTCCAAGAGTCGCCTGTCCGTAAGCGGACATCAACGATTAAGATTATGATATACATGTATGATGTACAACTGTATATAGTTTCTACACTATCATATGATACTAAGAGTGAACTCATTGGTGTGGATTAATCGATCGTGTTATTCTTTCATTGTATTGTCATTGCTGTAATAATCTTTACTATTTTAAAAACTTTTGTGTAAGTGTACTGCTCATTTTGGTTGGTCAGTCAATGGAGACAGACAATCATCAGAATCATTTCTCAACCCTTTCACCGATGAAGTCCCAATATCTCATTTTGAAGGCAAACATACAGGAAAACTGTTGAACATTTTGAAATTAATTTGATTGTAAGAGATCGCTACCTTAAGTAGTCTGAAAACTGAACATTAAGAAAATAATTTGATTGTAAGCAGTTGCTACCTTAGGCCGACTGGCTTGGTTATCCAGCCAGTTATTCCAGTCGTAAAATTTCTAAAACAGTCTCGCCTTAGGCAGCAACAGCTTCCAGTCAAAGTAATTTTAAAATATTCAACAGAATAAGTTTAATATTCTAATGAAATTAATTTTTTCAGTGATTTGCTGGTGAAAGGCTTGATCAAAGTCGGTTGATATAAATTGTTACTAACAAATAGGATTATTCTTTGACCCTTTCGTCATCAAGACAGTCGATATCAGCCCCTGCAGTAGTAGTCTTGACAAATGTCCATTTGCAGGCCAAAAGATTATTCTAAAAAATGTACAACTTGAAACTGGCACGATAATCCAGCCAGCCTAGAAAATGGGCTCAAATAATCTTTTGAAATTTTTCTCTATAGTTTCTGCTTCAAGTTCAAATAAAAACTGTACCCTAGGGTCGGTTGGGAGAGGACAACCAAAAAATCTTTACGGATGGCCTAATCTCTGGACCTGCAACTGGTCATTTACTGATCTTAGATTTTTGTTGACAGATCTTGACCCGTACCGAGGTCTTGTAGTGTTTACTGTACATCTGTGTATAGGTCATATCTTCAAACATTCAACAGTTCACATAAGGCATGATAAATAACCTTTAATGGTAAAGATTTGTCAAGAAAATATGAAAATTTGGCTCAATGTAATGTCCATTTGCAGGTCAACAGGGGACTTATTTTAGAAACTATACCACTGGATTAACTGGCTCCGTTATCTGGCCAGTCATTCAAGTCGTAAAATTTCTAGAACAGTCTTCTTGGCCTGCAAATGGACATTTTGCAAGACGACTGCAGTGATCATTTCTGTGTGTCTTGACGATGGTTAACTGTGGTTCAGAGTAAATGACTGTAATAGAATCACCTGTCACCTTCCTCTGCTGAAGTGTCGCTCTATGAGTTGTACAGTACAGCCCATAAATAACTACATGTTTCCAAAGCAAAATAAAACATACCATTGAATATTTTGAACATAATTTGATTAGGAGCGATTGCGGCCTTGCTTCCAGTCAAATTAAGTCCAAAATATTCAACGGAACAATTCGTAGTTTGTGTTCAACATTGTACTAGCTAACATTTTCCTCTGTCTTTTTTTGGAAGCTTATTTCTAAGCTATATAGTGATTTCATCTGTGTGATAATAAATCTAATAATTTCATTAACAATTTGCAGACACCTTTTCCATTTGTCCTTAAACCTTTAGCATCCAAATTTATTCAAGAAAATTTCATTTTTCTCATTGAAAATGTCAATTTCCAAACCAAGAGATTATTTTTGGAAATTATGACTAAAGTATTGACCATTCATTCCAATAAAAAGTTTTCAAATAATAGTCGTCTTTGTCTGTAAATGCACATTTCTCAACACCGCTGCATTAGCCATTTTTGGTGAGCTAAGGTGTTAGCCATTTCATCGATAACTTATCCATATCTCAATTTCAAGACAATAATACAAGAAAGATGTCGATTATTTTGAAATTAATATGATTGGAATACTGTTGCTGCCTTAGGCTTCCAGTCATATTAGCTTCAAAATATTCAACAGAATGTGGTATGAATCGGAAAGAAATTACTGTTCATGCATTAGACACTTAACAGGTTAAAGTGTGTGGTAATTTAATGTTGTCGCAGGTAACTGATGGTTGCTATGGTTAGTTTTATAGTCGATGATAATGTATACGTGTAGTAAAAATATTAATAGTTTTGTGTCTAACGTGATATTAATAGATCCAATCCCATAGTAAGTTATATGCCTATTTAATAACCCTTGAATTTGTTCAAGAAAACTTTAATTTTCTCAAAGAAAATGTCCATTTGCAGACCAGGAGAAGACTATTTTTGAAAATTTCAGACAGTCTTCTCTTGGTCTGCAAATGGACATTTCTCAAGACCACTGCGGAAGCCGTTTTGGCTGATATGAGTGTTAAAGGGTTACTCTCTACTGGCTCGGCAATCTAGAGATACATTCGGAGGTGATGTGCACTGCTCACAGCCAGTGAGTGGACTGCTGAGTTTTCGCATACAACATATTCCAGGGGTTATATATCTGGACCTGCTGAATACTTTGAAAACAATATGACTGGAAGTTGTTGGTGACTAAGCCAGCAAGCAACAACTTTCAGTCAAATTTTCAAAATATTTAACAAGTCCAGAATTTTTGCTCATTGAAATTATTGTCTAGTGGCTTACAGTGGCAAAACAGTTAAACATGTGTTGTTGCCTTTCATTTTACACTGACATTCTTCATCCATTTGCTGTATCGCTGAATATTTCTCCTTATTTGATATTTTCATTCATTTTAAAGATTTTTACAGATGCACATGTCATACATAATAAAGGTTAATAAGAGCAATACAGTGTCTTATCTTTGTCGCTCTGCTATGTGACTAAAGAGCTCTACAAAAAATTCTAATAAGTTTATTTTTCAGTGTTCATATTAACTCTATGCAACATGCGCATACATTCTACCGTAACCATTTACTGGTCAAGCCAGCCAGAACCGACTTCTGCAGTGGTCTTGAGAAATGTCCATTTGCAGACCAAGAGAAGACTGAAAATTTACCACTGGACTGACTAGCTCGATAACCGAGCCAGTTATTTCAGTGGTAAAATTTCAAAATAAGTTCTCTTAGTCTGCAAATGGAGATTTTTAGTGAGAATATTGAAATTTTGTTGTGAACAAATTGTAGAGTTAGAGGATTAATTGTAACCCATTAGTGGTCAAGACTGTTCAAGAAAATTAGTGTTTGCTTACCTAATGTCCATTTGTAGCCCAAGAGAACTTCTTTTTGGAAATTTACCACTTGAATGACTGGCTCGGTTGGATAGGCCAGTCTTAAATGGTACAGTTTTCAAAAAGGTCTTAAGACCACTGCAAATGCCGATTTTGGCCATCTGAGCCATTAACCCGCTCATCGATGAATTCCAATATCAAATTTCAAAATAATACAAGAAAGCTTTTGAATATTTTGAAATTAATATGACTGGAAGCTATTGCTGCCTTAGACCTTTAGTTTCAAAATATTCAACAGAATAATCTATGAATCAGAAAGAAATAAATTTTTCATGAATTTGTCGTGGAAAGGGTTAAATTCTTTGAGATTAAACTTGTGCTGTTGAATATTTTGAAGTTAATTTGACTGAAAAACGTTGCTGCATGAGGCAGCAATGGCTTCCAGTCAAATTAATTTCAAAATATTGCAACAGTTTTCCTGTATGCTAGCGTTGAAAATGAGAAATACAGAATTCGTCGAAGAAAGGGTTAAAGATTATAGGAGTTTTACCTACTGATGCCTCTGACGGGTTATTGGAGAAAGGTTTGAGACTGAAATGCAGCAATTAAGTGTGGTATGCTTGCCTACTGATTGAAGATAGTGAAATGAACGTGATGAATGCAACATCACACATTTGCACCTGCACCCCGCAAGTGGAAGCGAGTATTACATTTATGTCTGTCTGTCTCTGGAGCTATATCTCAAATACTACTGATATGCTTTGTGTCAAATTTAAACACAGATGGAACTTAGCGTGCAAGATTTCCGGATTTGGCTAGTGTTTTAACCCAAGACAGTGACCATACACAGGATTGCACAATGTTGGGCATTATCCCTGGCCCAAAATTCTGGACAAACTAAAGTCTTTACAATGTGACAAAATCTGGGAATGGGTTGGTGTGGTGGTGAGTGCAATCTATGATTGCTCTTGCTCACAATGGGTGTCGATAACCTATTTGATAAATGCCTGATTAATTAGCCTCTCGTAAGGCGAAAAAGGTATTGTATTTGTGTGTGCGTCCATACGGAGATACATCTAAAAATCAATCGGATTATGGCTAAAAAGATTTAACATTTTACAAAGGAAATTGCAGTAAACTTTTATTTCCAGGTTTTGGCCTATACACAAGGATCTCCAGACTGGTCGTGATCCTGATTTTAAGTCACATGAATCGGATCAAATTCTGGATAAGAAATTGTGTGGTACTAGGCTTTCAGAACTTTGGGTGTGATCCAGAAAGTGTAATGTGACAAAAGTGGGATGGTGAGGGTCTGTGATTGGTCGTATTGTACATGCATTTGCTTGTCAACCATGCTGCAAGTCTGATGCTTATCATTCCAGGAACAATTTGACAAAACATTTACAGTGTGTTCCGATAACTCTTACCGTTTATCGGATCGCTTTGAAACAGAATGGTTGGACTAGGGCTTGGGAAGAAACTTATCGAAATTGACACTGATCCGAAATCCATGATTGGTCTTGGCTGAAATAGTCAATTCTCCCGGTGATTTTGGGAAAGCAGTTAAACCGGTACTCGTTAAAGGTACATCTTCACACCAAAATGCTTGAAATTAAATTGTTGAAATTAGACTTAGAAGCTTATATCGTGTACCTCAATGTAATGAAACGGAATAAATCTTAACATATGATGATTTCATTCCATATAAATAAATTTTGTATGTTTAGTTGGGAATTTGAATTAGGGACTCGTACCTCTAATTCCAATTTGGCAACTTCAAAAAATTATATTAATTTATACGAATCGAAATCCTCATATGCTAAGATTTATTTCATTTCACATCAAGGCACTTATTTAAGCCTCTAAAAGTATATAATTTTAGCAGTTTTATTTTGAACCTTTCTGCTGTGAATATGCACCTTTAACAGCTTGATTTCCCAGAAATCCTTTAAAATGCTACTCTTCCTAAATCAATTGCCTGATTTTAAGGAAACATGGGTGGCATGATCCTCTGGTGATCAGCTTCAACACTTCTAATGAGAATTTTGACTGGTGGATTTTTCTCGGCAGCCATCTTGGACTTTCCAAAAAATGGTGGGAAATTGTTTAAAACGCTACTCCTCATTAACCGCTTGGGCAAATTAAACCAAATTTGGCTGGCAGGATCCTATAGTGGAAGCCTCTAGAAAATATATTCAGAATTTTGATATGCCAATTTTCTGGCAGCCATCTGGTTTTCTGAAAATTGTCTAGAACCGTTTAAAAACAGTACTACTTAATCAATGACCCGATTTCAAGAAAACTTTGGTGGAGCGATCCTATGACGGCAGACTTCAACATACCGAACAAGAATCATGATTGGTCAATTGTTTTGGTGGCCATGTTGGATTTTATGAAAATTATCCATCATGTCTAAATGCAAATGTTTCAAATGCTAATGGTCCAGGTGAGTGTCTTGATTATAATGAGAAGCCATGACACAATGTCCAATGCCTTTGGTGTTAAAAGGTCCACAGTGATGGTCGCATTTCTCGTGATTACATTCTCTTCCCTTCCCGTAGTAGGCAAAGAATGCTTTAGTGTCTAAACAAACCGTTGTGCTAGGTCATTCATTACTGGATGTATCGTACTTGGAGTAATATTTTAGTCCATTCCGCTTCATGAATATTCATGAAATTCCTCAGAGGGAAATGGGGGTTCCATTGTTAGAAACCAATTTCTCAAACAGGCGATTATGGGAATATTTCACACAAAGCCTTTGATCAGTGTTCGTCGACTACTATTAGCTAAGAAGATATGACCTAGGAATGTTCCTGAGAAATCAGTGTATTCCTTTCCATGGTAGACCATTTACATTTTAGATAGGATTTCTATCTCATGATTCAGTGTGGGCAATGTACAGTTTTTGCACAAGGCTTTCATCCTAAAAATGCAAAGATGATTCCTCATGGAATGGACATTTCCTGGCTTTAGCTATGCCCCGCCCATCTCTAGCTAAGCTCCACCCACACCTCGCTCGTGTTGGGATCGATCGATCCCTGAACACCCTAGCTATCAATTTCCAAAAAATACACTGTTAAGCTGTTGAATATTTTGAAAGTAATTTGACTGTGCTATTGCTGCCTAAGTCAAATTAGTTTCAAAATATTCAACCGCATGTTTATTAAATAGCAAAGAATTACAAAGACATACAATTCATACAACGCGTCAGACCATTCGAGATTTGATGACAGTCTATATGGAACCCTTTGTGACAATGATTATGACGTCATCATACACGCGTTAAGCTGATTATGACGTCATACGAGGTTAGCTGATGGATGAATTGTTTTAATACATGTAATCAATATGGTATGATGACACGTCACATGCATGCCCCGTATTATACAACCATCACTCATCTAAAGTGCATCCCATCAGTTTAAATATGGATTACATTTTCTGTATTGGACCATCCATTCAACACACTCAAAAACATGTGCCAGAATTCACCTTTCCAGACTCCATCTATCAATCTGACGGCATATGATATCATAATCAGTTAAGTGGCGTGTAGGATGACATCATAATCATTACGTCATGAATGATTCTATTTGGTCTGTCTGGACTTTTTAATAGTCTGACACGTTCGAATTGTGTGTCTACTATTTAATAAACATGCTGTTGAATATTTTGAAACAAATTTCACTGGACGCTGTTGCTTCCACAGGCAGCAACGCCGCCCAGTCAAATTCCAAAATATTCAACAGCTTACCTGTATAGTTTTCTAGAAATTGAGTCAGGGAGTTCAGAGATCGATCTATCCCAACATGAGCGATCGATCCCAACACGACCGAGGTGTGGGTGGAGCTTAGCTAGAGATGGACGGCGCATAGTTGTCTGTGCTAAAATGGCAGAGCCTACTGATAGAGATGTACTTCCGACCATAATGCCGCCTGCTGCTTTAGTGTTAGATGGTAATAGTCCGAAAATTGGAAATTGTTCAAGCAAACATGGGAAAACTGCTATTGTTACAAAACTTGACTCACATGATGAGAAATATAAGCTCGCAATGTTTCTGCATTGTATTGGACATGATGCTCTGAAAATGTATAATGCCTTCGTGTTTGCTGAAGTTGAGAATAAGGATGATTTGCGTGTAATTGCTAAAAAAAATTGATGAACATATCTGTGGACAGACAAATGAAACTTAATGAGCTATATCTTCAATAACCGAAACCAGCATGAAAATGAATCGATTGATGTTTATCTAACAGAACTTCATACGTTAGGCAAATCGTGTGGATTTTGCGATTGTATGCATGCTAGTTTAAATACGTGACAGATTCGTTCTTGGTGTTCGAGACCACCAAGTATTAATTAGAAAACGGTTACTACATCAATATCTGTAGAAGTTGCGAGGCTAAAACATCTTGGTTGAAAACGATGAACATTAGTCAATCCCACGATGATTCAGTTGAAGTGCGGTTTAAGCCTAAAACTTCGCAAAAAGAACTGAACAACCCACAATCGAACAGCACACTCATCAGTCAATCTAGCAATTATAGCAATTCATTTTCATAAATGTTACTGTATGTACCTAATTGCATCACATTTCATCCTGAATTTATTACGGTTACGGTGAAGGCTGGTAGTCTACTATTTGATCTAGGAGCTTATCTGTCCGTTATCATAACTGTTCTTAATGACACATTTTACAAACTTTGATTATTGGACACATAGTGCCAAGTACCAGTGACCATTTCCTTTCTCACAGTCGTGTGGAGATTTTTATGTTGAGTTGTTGATTCAGACCCGTAAACGTGATGGTTAGTTCCAATTTGATTACGTCTTAAGTTTAAATTAATTGATGTGAAATGGTGCGAATTTTCTCACCAGCTGCGCTGTTGGAGTAATCAATGACAATTACCTTCCCCGGACAGTAGCTGTACGCATTAACCTCCTCAGCACTTAGATCAGACATGATAGCTTCTTTATGACACAGACAATTCTGTCAGATATTTTGGAATTGGTTTGACCGGGAACTGTTGCTGCCTAGCACAGGAACGTGTTTCGGAGTTTGTTTCAAATATTCAACGGCATACGCTAGATCTCATATATCCTATTTGGATTCCGTACAATTTCAATGATCGCTCAATTTTAATTTAAATGTACGGATGCTATGTTTATATGTGTTAAGTCATTGTTGGAATTGGCAATGGTCAAGGGGGGTAACTGACCATCATATATGGTTTCACTAATGACAGAATGACTGGCCCTGTAGTCGAGCGGCTAGCCGGGAAGATAAAAAGCAGCTGGCGCGAGAAAGCGGGGATTCATTTTGTTCAGCGTTCGTGACGACATGTGTATACAAGAATAAATGTGAGATAGTTTAGATGGTAAAAAGAAATGTGTTTGTTTATTTATTGGAAAATTCTACTGAGCTAATACCCCGTTATCTATTTCAACCCTGAGCTCATATTAAAAAAACATATATATACCAATTGGCTAACATTGTGTATGACGGTTGGCGCAACATATATATATATTTATATATATATGTCTTACTATTTAGTAAAAAAAGGCATGTGACAAATATGTTGAAAACTAACTCGGGTGGAAAGCTGTTGTTGAGATGTCTATTTACATTCTGGCGTGTGGGTGTAGGAGTATGGGTTGGCCGCCATGGCACTGTAGAGGGCCTCAAATATGAGGGGTTAATCGACTTTTATACTAATCTAATCACCCAGGCTCGGTTAGGGCTGTAATTCATTAGATGGGCCTAGGGTTTACGGGGATCAATCAATCCCAATATGGCGAAGTGTGGGTGTAGCCGATGCCGTAGATAAGTACGTCACGAACGCATAGTTGAAGACAGACTGAGTTGTTGTACGAATTGTATGCCTTTACTATTTAATAGATATCCTGTTGAATATTTTGAAAGTAATTTGACTGCACGCTGTTGCTGCCATAGACAAATTAGTTACAAAATATTTAACAAATTAACTGCACAGTTTTCAGGTACTCAGGGCATTCAGGGATCGATCAATCCCAACATGGCGAAGTGTGGGTGTAGCCGCTCGACCACAGGGCTAAGCTGACGTACTTATCTACGGCATTCATGACATCATAATGTCCTCATTGATTATGATGTCATTCTATACGTCACGTACCGGTACTTGATTATGACGTCATATGATGGATGGATGCAATGGAATGGTCGATTGACTTTCATGTTAGTTTAGGTACGTGTGTGGATGGATGGCGCTGGATGCATAAATGCGTAATGCTCATACTCATAGACACTGTATTAATTGAATCAACTTAATCTGCAGCTATTGATAGGCATCATGTTCTGGTTGTGATCTATCTTCATTATACGTTAATAGATTGTTTATTAATCTAATCATGCTACACGGTTTATCGATCTTTGTAAACTGTTAGATGCCTCTAAGTGATGTACCGGATATAGCCTTTAAAGGAAATCTCTGTTTAAGACTATATGCACGGCCTCAACGTGGTGCAGGGGTGTAACCCACTGGGTGTCAATCCAGACATTTGGAGGGGCTAACCACAGCATTATGCACAACGCTAATCACCTTATCTTATACTAGCCAGTCATTTGATAGAATATGCCACACATAATCCATCCCTAACATTTTAGCTTTTTATCGTGCCGACAACGAAAGTAGCGAAATGTTTACACATTTCTACAGCCTATGATCGCAGTCATGATTAACTTTTCAACCTCAAACAAATTTGGCAATGTGATATAAAAGCAATCATACAGATAAACTGTTGAATATTTTGAAACTAATTTGACTGGAACTTGTTGATGCCATATGCAGCAACAATATCCAGTCAAATTAGTTTCAAAATATTCAACGGGATGAATATTAAATAATAAAGAATGTAATACATTGTCACTTACATGACGTCACACACTATCGCTTGAGAAGACAAAATGGTGGCGATCACTATTCAACATACACGCGATATTACAAAGCAGATAAATGTGATACAGATAAGGGAACGTGACAGCATATGGAATCTATAAATCCTAATCTATCTGTGCAATACAACATTTGAGATGAGATTAGTATCCCTTTACCATTCAAACACCTCACACATTAGTAGTCAAGGGGCTCGCTGGACGCTATTGTTATGCAAATGAGCTCGACCTATTTAAATACTGCATTCTGATTGGTTGTTCTGAATGAGCATGTAGACGCTATTGTTCTAGATGATCGGGTAGACGCTATTGTACTAAATGAGTGGGTAGATGCTATTGTTCAAAAGTGTAGGGTACACGCTATTGTTCTAAATGTTTGTTCGCTATTTAAATGACACATGAGTGTAATGCATAATTAGATTAATGTGTTTTAAAAAAAATAGGTCTTGACATGCGTAACTCTGCGTAATGAAGAGCATGTGCTGGCTGAATGATGAACGCGTACCAACTGATCGCGTTTAACATATTAATTAGGTGGGCTAAAAAGATATTTTGAAATTAAATGGCTTCCTATGTCAAATTGTCGCATTGAACATGACTTGAATAATGGCATACTGCACGAATGATAGCAGTCACATATGAATTGCAGGTGACAAGCTGTACCAACAGTTTAACATATTAATTAGGTGGGCGGCACACCCCCACCCCCCTCCCCTCGTGGTTAAAAAGATATTTTGAAACTAAGTGGTTTCCTATGTCAAATTGTCGAACAGCGCTTTTTGAAGAATAGCACGCATGAATGCCTGCATGAACAATAGCGTGTTGACATGAATTGTTCATGCAGGTGGTCGCTGGTATCGGTTGAATATTTTGAAACTAGCGTGAATCGTAGCTTCCTATATAAATTAGTATTTAAAAATATTCATTCCTTAGTTGTATATCTGTCAAATATTTTGAAACTAGCACGAATTGAAACTTTCTATGTCAAATTAGTATTAAAAAATATTCACTTAAACTACTTCTGTGCCACGATTTAGGTTTTAAAAATCAAAAAGTTAAAATATAGTTCATTCCTTAGTTGTATATCTGTTGAATATATTGAAACTTGCATGAATTGTAACTTCCTATGTCAAATTAGTATCAAAATATATTCGCTTAAATCACCATTGCACCACGATTTAGGTTTAAGAAATCAAAAAGCTAAAATATAATTCATTCATTAGTTGTATATCTGTTGAATACCTGCATGAACAATAGCGCACAGCAGTCACTTATTAACAATAGCGCGCAGTGCCCACTTATGAACAATAGAGCACAGCCGGCACAAATTCTGATTTGCGCAAGTTGTGATGAACAACAGCGGTCACCTGCATGAACAATAGCATCCATCGTCCACCTGCCTGAGCAAAATTGTCATGTTCTATAATTTTATTTAATATAATTTACTTTATAAGACAACAACAACTTCCAACCAACTAGTTTCAAAATATTCAATTAGTTACATGAATATATTTATATTTATTTTAATTTATAAGGCATCAACATCTTTCACTCAAATTAGTTTCATCAACTTATATGAATATATATAATTTATATTTATTAATTTATATTTATTAGTTTATATGTAATTAAATTAAATTTATAAGGCCTCATCAACTTCCAGACAAATTAGTGTCAATAAATATTTTATTTAATAATTAAATAATATATTATTTAAAACCAACTAATAATTTTAAAAATATGTATCAGTTGTTCCATTTGTAATTTTCAAATATTCCTCCATGAAATTTTATGACTTGAAAGTTATATGGTATAAAATTCAAATAGCAAAACTCAGGTAAACATAACGAAATACATGCTAAATAATAGAAAGCTCGATAACATACAATATATATCAGTATATAAATAATATATGCATAGAACATATATTTAAGGCGATTTAGGCATTTAAAGGTAAACGCTACCAAGTCTATCAGTAAACCAGCGTAACTGAGTTAAACTCAGATGCTACTCTGAATGAATCTTAATTAATGTGGGCCCGATAAAGCTTCATGACAAAGTAATTTATTCGCCTCTATTTAAGTGACATATTATCATTTCAAATACATACCGTAATACCTTATGTTTTTTGAGTGCCTTTTTTAATTGTCATTTAAGGGAGTTAACATTCAGATTGTCAGACATGACAAATCTGGTGCGGAATGTAATTGATTAAATGCGAGTGCTCACTCTACAGTGGTGTATTATTTGCCACATGCACATTACACACACACACGCAATTATTTATTCATTCACAGTCAATTCGTCAACATTGACTTCACCTGATTAAGTGTCAGTTCCGAAGAATGCACTTTTGCTTAAGCATACCATTTATATCAAAGAGTTACTATTCATTGCGCATATGTGAAAACACAGGGTGTTATGCAAATTACTGACTTTCTTTCTAAGTCGGTTAATATATCAGATGCAGATGCAATTTTCTTCAATATTTGTTTATCGTGTGCCAGATGAAAGCTTGCATAATTCTGTATGAATAAATTAGCTAACGATTTTACTATATATAATGGAAAATTGTCATTCTTGATCGCACATGCTTGCACTCACCATGACTAGCAACACTACAATTGCATCAGCCTCGTGCTTGGTTGATGCGAATTTGCACATATAATTCGTAATGCATACAGGGGAGAAGGTGTATTGTGTCATGAGTTTACACAGGTTTTCCATGGCACACAGACAATAATTCGGCTCACTGGCGAGTATGTGGTAGAAATAGTTGTATCTGCAACTACGCAGGCGGATGTAAATCCTCCTGTTTAGTTGTAGGATCATCCATTACTCTTCCCACATTCGCACACATGCACATTTGCACCACACTCGCACCACACACACACACGCACACACGCACGCACGCACACACACACAAGAAAATAACCACTGCGTGCATCACACATGCGAATATGCATGTGTGTGTGTGTGTGTGTGTGTGTGTGTGTGGCCCTATCTGCGCTCCTGTGCGTGTACATATGCAGAATACATGTGCGTGTGTATTTCCATGCGCGTACATACGCGGTATGCATACGTGTGTGCCCTGGTATGTGTACCCTGTGGGCCACGTGATTTTCAAATCATCGTCCAGAGCGAAGTACAGTGTTATGCGTCCAATATATAAGTAAACTTAGCGATGTTGTATGTATAATATTATATAGATAATAATCATGTATATAGCGTATTTAAGGAGATATATGTCTATAAAGATAGATGGTATAAGCCATTTAATGTTTTTTTCAAAAATGTTTACGGAAATTATGGTGTTAATCTGTGTACAGATACAGTGTAGCTCCTGTCAAAATGAATGAATGATGTTTGATAACAATAGCACACATACATGCATGTAGTTAAGGAATAGCGACGGGTACATACATGTTATAGCTCTCTGTATGTCCTTTCATGAGTGTATTATGTGCGTATGTCTGTTCATATGTATACGCTTACGCGTACGCATGTGCGCATGTTATATGCTATGATGATGTATAAAACATAATTTTAAGATTTTGTGCATGTGCGTTTGTGCACCTGTATGTGTGCCCCATGCGTGCATACGAGGTATGCATTCACACACATATTGGAAAGGGAAAAAAGAGATATGGCCATCATAGTTTTGTTCATCGGCCCAGCGTTGGCACAACGTTGGCAATACGTTATTGGGCCAGCGTCTACATGTTATCTGGTTAGTTACAAACAATTCAACAGAATCTTTATTAAATAGTAAAGACATACAATTCATACAACAATGCATAGTCCATCTTCAAGTATGCATTCGCAACGTACTTATCTACATCATTCATTCTACACTTCAGGTAGTTAATTATGACGACATATGATGGATGGATAGGTACATTTGTGACCATAGTCAGGTTTTGAAAAGGAATTGAAGATGAATATTAATGATACCCAATGTATGTTTAAAGCTAAATTGTCGATGACTTCATGGTAACTACACAGCTAGCCAGTTGACTATATTGAAACTAATTTGACTGAGTGGAGCAGCAGCTCATTAATCAGTTACCTGATTTCCAAAATACAATAACTTGAAAAGGAATTTAAGATGAATATTAATGATACCCAATGTATGTTTAAGGCTAAATTGTCGATGACTTGTTGGTAACTACACAGCTAGCCAGTTGAATATTTTGAAACTAATTTGACTGGGTAGAGCAGCAGCCCTCAGTCAAATTATTTTCATTTTAAAAGATAAATTCATCTAAGACATACAATTCATGCAGTTCATTTACTGTTGTCATGATGGAGTTATACCTCATACTGATTGTGACATCACCTCATTAGTGAGGCAATTGGTTATTACATCAGATACTTGAGTGACAGATCGGTTCCCTCCATACAAGTCATTCAACATAGAATAAAATCTGGCATTTTTCCTTAAGACATACAAGCTCATTAATCAGTTAACTGATTTCCAAAATACAAAATTATACATGCCTCTGCAACGCACTTAACAATAACGAATAACAATCTGTAGATTGAAAAAATGTGATGACACATAGATATATGCGAGTATGCACGTTTAAAAAAAAAAGTGAATTCATTATGTACGTGTGAATGTATGTGTACGTATGTGCATACATATGCACAGTCCTTTCATGAGTGTATTACACATGTACGTGCACACGTATATATGTTTCATTTCGTATGTATGCGAGTATGTGTGTAATAAATGCAGTTGTTTGTATGATGCATAATTTTAAGATATAGTGGTCCTTTGAAAAAAGGATATGATGATATTGGTTTTAGTGCATTTGTGGATCTCATCTGTGTTCAGTTCTCGATACACCAAATACATGCACAACATTCATTTTTCAGTCGGTATTGTGTATGTACTAATTTCTTATAACTCCTAGATTCGGATCCGAGAGGTATTCTGCCTCGTGGTTCCTAATCTCAAGCATTACAACTCGTGTAGGTGGCCATATTGCTACAGCACGATAACGGTTCTGCAGTGTATCGGAGTGGAGTTTGCCATGCGCCAATGATCACACATTTGAGAGCTCATTCTAATGCAGAGAATGACTGATAAATCTAATTTTTAACATTCTCCTTTTATAACTTACCATTGCCAGACAACATGCACCAAAATGTTCAAACAGTTTTGTCTAGAGCATGCGTATGTCGAGTAGTTGATGATAGAATCTGTCATTCCAACAGATGTTGACAACACATCGTAGTCACATTTAATGGTTTGAATGCGCAAATGTTTCAATACAGTTTGTACGCTATTGCGTACAAACGCATTTGTTACATATACGTGTATGCATATGGCAATCACTTGATGGTAAAATCTGCCATTACATCAGATGGGGGTCAATACTGGGTAGTTACATTTTATTGTTTGATACCATTATATGAAATCTATTATGCGTAATGACGTATACATTTTTAGAAACATCTTGCAGTGAGCGTGCTTTAATCTTTATTTCCTAATATATATATATATATATATATATATATATATATATATATATATATACATTTCTTACCATAAATATTAACAGGCACCTTTACTGATGCTGTAGGAATAATCATAAATGATTGAGGTATGCAGCGTGTGCCTTTTAGAGATGCCATATTCACGATATCACTTTATAATACTGTGTCATATTAAGAGGGTGTCATATAACTGCAATGGGTTAGTAGAGGGGTTAATGGGTTGGGTGCATGATGAGGAGGGATAGTAGCAGTGTGAGCACGTGTCACATTGAATTGTAGTCATGTGCTAGCACTTGATTATTTGAGTGCACTCGCATACATACAGCGTGCTATGTGTTGGTTCAGTACTATAAGGTCGTATGCTTCTAGGTGGAGTAACGCTTTGAAAACTTCACGTGTATGGTGATGTCATAATCAATTTCATCATTAATGGTGTGATTTAGTATGTCATAAGTGTTTAATAGTCCGTCAAGTTGTTTGACGTAAACTGCAGAATATTCATAAATTAATCTGACAAAAAGAGTATTCTAACATAGAACATCGCCAACTGCTTCCAGACCAATTCGTTAAAATATTCAACATAATATTTTGATAATTGCAGACGTATTAGTTATTTGTAGGTGAAAGACATGCTATTAAGCATGTACATGTGTAGCATCACACCGCCCACCACAGATATAACCTCATATTTCCAAAACATAATAAAATGTACTGCTTCAAATTTGCGCATAATCTTTATGACATAGACAATAGTAGTTTTGCCATTCCAATCATATTCAAATTTGTAACAGCACATTTTATTCGGCTTTGAAATTGTGTTAAGTTATTTATGAGCTGGATTTTACTGTGGAGAGCGACAAAGCATAAACACATGCTCTGTGGCAGCCGTTCCAATATTCTGAATGGCGCATGTCTAGCTGCATGCTATGATAATACACGCAGATCTGTATTTTTGACGAGTGGGAGGTGGGTAGCTCGTTAAAAGTAATGATTTGTAACAAGACACAGTTAAGCATACAAAATCTGTTTTAGCCAGTCATTCCAGTTGAAAGGTTTTTAATAAATAAGCTTTCCTATACTTGAAAATATTTCCCTCAATGTTATACAAACCATTTTAAACCATCAACATAAAATAATTATCAGTGAAAATATACATTCGCTATTCAAGAGCTGTTTTACAGTATATAATCATGATACTATTATTATGAAGGCAGTCATTTCATATGTGAATCTACATATAAAATATGTTTTCAGCCAACCTGTTTTATCTCTAAGAACATTTATGGTTAGGTGAAGCGTATCAGTGAAGATTATTATGGAGGAAGTCAGTTCACATGTGAATTTTCAAAACCCATCCTTTAATGGCTAAAACTATTTTCATTTTCATATCAAGAGAAATTATCAACCCAGTCATTCCAGTTGAAAGGTTTTTAAAAATAAGCTTTCCTATCCTCGAAAGTAAACCATTTTAAACCACCAACATAAAATAATTATGACGTTTATCAGTAAAAATATACATATGCTATTCAAGAGCTTTTTCAGTATATAATCCTGATACTATTATTATGAAGGCAGTCGTTTCATATGTGAATTTTCAAAAACTCATGCAAATTTTCAAAAAACATTTTCTACATATAAAATGTTTTCACTCAACCTGTATTTATCTCAAGAACATTTATGGTTAGGTGAAGAATATCAGGGAAGATTATTATGAAGGAAGTCATTTCATATGCAAATTTTCAAAAAAACATAATATGTCAGTGGTGACCCTAACAGTAGCATGGTGCCATGATATGACATAATGAAGCATGATCGCGTTTATGAGACATGACTGACTGAAATGCAGAAATGCACGCGAATGCGCTAATGTTTGAACCATTACTCCATCAATAATGCTTTGCACACGTGACAGTCATTATTTGGTAAAGATCATAATACCATTGGTGCATGTTGTAAAGTGCTGAGTGCTTCAACTATGTTTTGACGTGATCGCAGCCACCACGCTCTATTCAGCTGTATTTCGATGTGTATTTTTGGAGAGTGTAATGTGTGCAGATGTGTTTTTAAAACACTACATTCCATCGCATATTGTCTATAGAGGGTTAGGGGTGCGTGTGCACCATTTAAAGGTATAATCGACAATGAGTAAACAAATTAAATCATTTTACAATTTTTATTAATACTGACATCGTAAATGACACAACATATTATTGCACCAATATGATTCTAGTACACAACATCAAACTGCGATTTGTTTACTAATACTACAATATTAAGACAATATATTAATTAAAGGCGGTGTAATTCGGATCGACCAGTTGGATACCGACACTTTCTTCATTACATACTGTGTAAAATACTCTTCTCTTCCGGTAGTGCGATAATCTAGCCCCGCACTCCGGTAAGACTCATAAGTAAGATTTTGTCTCTCTTCGTGTTCCAGTCAGCCTTGTGGCTTCTTAATTGTTTTGATGTCCCCATCCGCACCATGGGCTGATCCAACTCTGGGAAACTATTGGGGTTTCCGAGTGATGATGGCCAGGGTGTGATGTCACATACACATTCCCGTGTATCTTCAGACACTTAGTAGTTAGCACTTTAAGCCAATGTAGGAAAGCACTGCGAAAACACATGTATTAATTATTATTTTATTTACTGGACAATCCTCCTATACCGCAGTGCAAAACTGGGCAACTTGTATATAAACCTAACAATAGGTAAAATGGATAGTTCCGTAGGACCGGTGACGGGCGAGATACGTACCCCCACCAAATTCCGTTAAAATGTCTGGGCATTATATTTAGATCTGCCACGCCCTTACGGGAAGGACATTTAATGTGGGTATTCGTCTCTCTTACCCCACCATAGCGATAGAACAATGGTCTAATAATGCTTTCGTGAAATGTAATGTCTTGTAATGTTTTATGTGGTTACGGGGTGGGATGTCCGGATTCTTATCCAGTTCGGAGACCTTGCTACATAACATGTATGAGCGCTGTCTTTAGTATTGATGTTTTAGCGCATCTATTCTCCGTGACAGCCGTGTCTAATAGCTAGGTAGATATCAGCCAGTTGCGGCCTAAAATAATTCTT
The DNA here is from genome assembly GCA_034401795.1 of Chaetoderma sp. LZ-2023a. NCBI lineage: Eukaryota > Metazoa > Mollusca > Caudofoveata > Chaetodermatida > Chaetodermatidae > Chaetoderma > Chaetoderma sp. LZ-2023a. The sequence goes on from CM067359.1 coordinate 47,166,536, forward strand.
ATTCTGAAAACAATTAACAGGAATTAAGCAACGTAGAAGGCCCGCATAAATAAACCAGCAACTACTAATTCAGAATACCAAGAATCACATAAGACGGTAACGAGGGAATCCATCGCGAATCCCCAGTCCCGTCTTTACATAAAACAGTATGCACCCCTATAGTCATAATCTCACTAGGTATGGTCTTTTCTCTCTAAATTTTTGCCTACTATTCTTCTCCCGCTTTAAGCAGTGGCGACACCTTCCCAAGACGGAGGCCCGCACGAGGACTTGCCTCTCGCAAGGATTCAGCAACGACAGTCCACGCCAGGATAATACTCCTCACCCAAACTAGCACTAGGAGTAGTGCCCGCGTGAGGCACATCACTTTTCGTCTGATATAGCCTTCTTCCTTTCAGCTTAGAGGTATAATAACTTTTATTAAGTTAAATAGCTAAGTCTCCTGTATGGGAGCCTCCCTTGTGGGGATACCTCTGCGGACCTACAGGTCTGTGTGGTATCTCCAGGAGACCCATGTTTAGAAGTTCATCTACCTGTCTCTATGTCTCGTATTTTCGTATGCTCTTATTGTAGTTTTATCTAGAATATTTTTAATTGTTTAGGTAAACTCATTGTATAGACTTATATTTTTAGGTCACCAAATCAAATCTTGTAAGTCCATAGATCACGAAATTGCTATGGACAGGCATACTGGTGACACAAACTCGTGGGATGAGACTGTTGTGTTTAGCATTCGTGACGAGGGTCGCACGACCCCACCAGAACGATTGAGTTCCACCGGCCTAGGAGCCGGTTTTTGTTTCCTGGAGGGCAGTCTCATACAAGGTCTGTCACCCGGAGACCGGATGCTAACCAGCATCATCACTCGTCATGCACTTGCGGTGCGGCGAGTTCACATGATGCACCGGAATGGCCCAACACTACCCGGTGAGCTACAGCACTGATATTAAGGCATTATCATTTGTTTAACATATATTACATCAGTTATGCACCTAAAACCATGATGTCATACACAACCGGCACAAACCAGTATGTATGATTACTGTATTCTGCGGCTGTAGTAGTAGAAACATCCTACAGCTGCAATCAGTCCTTCCTCACTTTTGCCCACTGTGTCTTGTCCTCAGCCGAAATCCTTAGCTTCCTCAGATCCATTCTTGACTTGAGTGTACCAAGTCCTGCTTTCTCGAGGTCACCTCGTAGCATGCTTAGCAGCTTTATGCAATGACTGTTTTGGATTCATTCATAAAGAGATTCTCAATTTTTAGTTTGCTTGGGGCTATTGGGAGAAGTTCGTCAAATCCATACTTAACTCTTTTGTGGCTAAATTTGTTCCTGAAAATAATATATCGTGCTTAACCCTTTAATGACAAAAACGTACATAGCTGTCCTCCTTAGCAGGCTAGAGGAAGACCCATTTGCGGACCGAGAGAGGACAAATGTCGAAAGTCACCACCGGAATGACTGCCACAGGTATCTAAATCATGGCACAATGGTTATTTAAGTTTGATGAATATTTTAAAACTAATTTGACTGGGCGTTGACATAGGAAGCTACAAACTCGCATTCATGTTATTTTCGTAATATTCAGCAGCATAGGTATATATTTGATAGACCACTAAGGAGTGTGGCTATGGCCGGTTTCGCCATTAAAGGGCTAAGCAGGGATGCAGCAATGATAGCCATCAACATATCTGGCAGAGACCAACACAGCACCAAATCATCAACGCTGGATACAATATCTAGCTGGTTGGAGGGAATCAAATGCCCCTAATGGAGTTCCAGGCTAAGGAGTGGTCAACCACAAAGTACACTGCTACTTTACCGGGAAAAACAGTTCTATTTGACAAGATATGAAAGGGGTTATAAGATGGATCACAACACTGGAAATGTACAATTGTGTAAAGATCGTGTGTGGTTTGTGGAGGAGGCAGATACCAGAATGATCTTACAGCATACATGTATTCAGGGACACAAGAGTTATAGACTAACAATTTGTATTTCTTATATGTGATCAATAACAACGCAGAACGGCGTATGGTTTTACAGTTGCTCAATTAGCATAATTATAGATAAAGAATCACATTCATAAAAAGAGAGAGTTACGGCAAACTGTCTATCACGGACATCTGTTTTTCAGAGACACCAGATGATGGTTCTTTTAAGATTGTCGTACATCTAGCGCTCTTAGATAACACCACCTTATGCTCCGAAAATGCTATTCGTAAATTGCTTTTTGTTAAATAAGCATGTGTCTTTAGTCACCACTCTTTGACTGCCCAGAAAGTGTCCCTTATAGACAGGTTTTACTGTACAGTTAAAACTTATTTATAGTAATAGCCATACATTGGTACTTCGCAATAACGATAATTATACTACACTACATACAAACATCATCGATCTATGAATACTGTTGTTCCTAGTATAAATCATTTAATTGGTTGATTCATTGATGTAAATACGTGATATAAATGTTCTCATTTAGATGCATATTCCCAGTAATTTATGTGATTGATATCACAATGGCGACCATTCTGGCTTCAAAAAGAGGCTATACATAGATATGTAATATTGATATGAATGATGAAAGAAGCTAGTATGTGTTTAACACCAGGTTAATAACATATTTAGATTATTATTCATTATTTTAAGAAGGAATTCCTGTTGATTATATACAAAAACTGATATTCAGGCAATTAAATGTCGGCCATTTTGAATTCAAGATGGCGGCCATAATGGACACTTTGAAAGTGGCAATAAGTAATTTTGGGCTCCTCTAGGGTTGTACTTCGAGGTTCAACAATGAAACTGACGTCACACAGGGTGTCTTGCTGGGTCATATGCAGCCGGGCTTCTATATGTCTTTACTATTAATAAATAGGGTTCGATCGATCCTAACACATGCGAAGCATTGTGGAGCTTAGCTTACACACGATTGGAGCATAGCTAAAACTGGAAGGGTCCATTGAATTGCAATATGGTATATGCACTTTTGACTATATTATCTGACATGTGATGTTATATTTATCTGAAATTTGGGGGTTTGAGAAAGCTGATTTTCCTCAGACCTGCCAAATAAGATTTACAAAATTCGTTTGCACATGGAAAAGAATACACCAAATATTATGATCTATACCGAACCAGGAAAATCCCCCCCCCCCCCTACACATAAAGATACAATGTAATATGATTCGCGTTCTTGGGTGGCATAGTACTTGAAATCTTTTGTCCCTCGAAGGTAAATATAAGTAGATTGTAAAATTACAAGATCCCATGAATTGGTGAACGCATTGCGTGCACAAGTAATGCATCGTGCACACCTTAAGACCTTTGTCGCCAACCAGTTAGCTACTTGTCAAGTTCAAGTTCAAGTTCAAATTCATTTATTTTGATATAAAATAAATGTACAATTTGTAATTACACAACAGGTGGTCAACCAAAGGCAGAGCCTATATAGACGGTGGACCCCTACATAGAAATATATATATATATATATATATATATATATATATATATATATATATATATATATATATATATATATATATATATATATATATATATATAAAATATATATTATACATGAAGGACTGATACTATAAAATATGACATATAGGTTTAACTTAGTCCTAAAAGACAAACAAGAGGCATGGGTCATGGGACGGATAGGCAACATATTTACAGGTACATAGGTGTGCTTATCTTGCTAATTAGACTTTATTATTATTATTATTATTATTATTATTATTATTATTATTATTATTTGTCTGGGTGACTGGGTGCAAGTATGATAATGCCATGGTGGTGTGTGTGTTTTGTGTTTTTTGTTGGTTTGTTTTTTTAGGGCCTAGTAGGTGTTTATAATCATATTTTTGATCTTCTGTTTAAATGACTGTAGAGTAATAATGTCTGTGCGTGTCTTTGTATCTTTGTTATTCCATTATTGTCTTGCTTTATAGGAGGGTTTTTGTTGTGCTGCTTTTGTTTGGTGATGTCTTGTGTGCAGGTTATTTCATGTTCTAGTGTTGTGAGAGTGTATTTGTGTACTGACCATAAAGATACTGGTTAAAGAAGAGGGTAAGTTGCCATTGTGGAAGTCTCTTAAAATTATGTATAATTGGAGCCTTCCAATGTCCTCGAGTTTTAGACTTTTTTCTGCTTTAAAGATATCCTGGCCACCTGCTGTTTGTGTAAATAATTTAATAGATTGCTTTTGTAGTGATTTTAGTTTTTTTAGTTTAGCTTCAGATGTTTTAGTCCAGATAGCATTACAGTAAGTGATGTCAGGAAGTATCATTGTGCAGTACAAATTTTAAATAATATTCAGTGTTAGATAGGGGTTTAGTCTGCGTATGATGCCAATGCTCTTTGCTACCTTGGATGATACGACTTCAATATGCTTTTCCCATGTCAAATTCTTATCCAAATAGACTCCTAGAAACTTGGCATATTGGGCTTCATGTATTATCTGGTTGTCGATGTAAAGTTTTGGGAGAGATGCTTCTTTTAATTTATTAGATTTTGTAAATAATATATAGTTGGTTTTACTTACATTTAAGGACAGTTTGTTAACTTTAAACCAATCTATTAACTTTGCCATTTCATTATTAACATGTTTGTAAAGAATTTCTATGTCCTTATGGCTGCAGAAAGCATTAGTATCATCTGCAAAGAGGATTACAGAGAGTTGGTTACAGACTTTGGGTATGTCATTCATATACCAGAGAAACAGCAGGGGGCCAAGGACTGAACCTTGGGGTACACCACAGATTAACGCTTTATATTCTTAAATGACTACATTGAATTGTACACATTGTTTTCTGTTTGACAGGTAGCTCTGTATCCAATTCAATGCAGTGCTTTGAATTCCATAGTATGCAAGCTTTTGTAATAGAATCGAATGGTCAATTGTATCGAAGGCTTTGGAAAGGTCCAGGAATACACCCAAAGTATTTTCATTATTCTCTAGGGAGACAGATAGTTTTTCAATCATATCCACAATGGCAAACACAGTAGTGCTTTTCTCTGAAACCATACTGAGATGGATATACGATGGAGTTTTTGCTTAGGTAATTGGTAATTCTACTAAAATTCAGCTTTTCCACGAGTTTCGGAAAGAGTTGAAGTACAGAGACTGGCCTATAGTTAGTAAAGTCAGATGCATCTTTGGCTTTGTATAGCGGTGTAACACATGCAACCTTTAGTCTTGTTGGAAATATACCCTGTGTCAGTGATAGATTACAAATATGACCCAGAGGAGTTAGTATTTCTACAACACAGTGTTTGAATATTTTCCATTTAAAATTATCAATGCCAGCACTTTTAGTTGTGTTAATTTGCATTAGTATTTTGTAAATTTCTTCACTATCAGTAGGGTTTATGAAAATGGAGTGTTGATAGCTACCTGCTAGATAGTCCTGTACATGTATGTTCGAGCTTGGTTGAATTTTTTTCCGATAAGCTGGGTCCAATGTTAGTAAAGTATTCATTGAATTTGTCTGCTATTTCTTTTTCGTCATTTATGACTGTATTATTGTAAATAAACCGTGATGTTTCGGAATTAGTTTTTTTCTTGTTCAGTAATGATTTAATCAGTTTCCAGGTTTCTTTTATATTATTTTTTTGTTCATCAAATTTATTATTACAATAATTTATTTTTGCTGTTCTAATTATTTGATTATGCCTGTTTCTATATTTTTTGAATTGTGAGTCATTATATTTTGTTGGATATTTGATGAAATTCATATATAACTTGTTTTTCTTGTAACAGGCAGCTATCAATCCTCTTGTTATCCAGGGTTAATCTGTTAATGTTTTTAAGTGGAAAGGCAGATTCATAGATCTTAGAGCATATAGTATAGAAGGTGTTGTAGACATCTTCACATGACTGTGACTGAGTTACCTGATTCCAATTTGCGCTAGCCATGTTGCTTTTGAACAATTCTATATTTTCCTTTTTGAAGTCCCTATAGGTTACTTTTTCTTTTTCAAATGGCTTTCCTCTTTGGTTTCATTTTTCTATATAGAAGATAGGCAAATGATCCGAAATTTCTATGACAAAAATACCTGATTCGTTTTTGGCACTTAGAGTGTTATTTGAGAGGATATTATTAATAACGGTAGCTGAGAATTCAGTAATTCTTGTTGGTTTTGTTATCAATGGATAAAATCTGGATATTTTAAATAAATTTAGTATGTCTTGGGTGCAGAAACTGTGCTGTTTTAGTAGATCAATATTAAAGTCACCTAATATATAGGCAGATTTCTTTTCATTTTGTAGAGTATTTAGAATTTTTTCGAATGATTTGATAAATTTATTATTGTCACTTCCAGGAGGTCTGTATGTAATGCCGATTAGTTTATTTTTTGTTTTGTCCATCAGAATTTCAATAAAAATGGCTTCAATATGCTCTTCAGTCATGGATAGGTCATCTCTCAAATTACACTGTAGAGTGTCCTTTATGTAAATGCCTACACACACACACACACACACCCACCCCCACCACCCTTGTGGGCCTGTGTTTCTTAATAAATTTATTATTTTGCATGTTAGTTAAGTCCAGTGGTGAGTCAGGTTTTAGCCAGGTCTTGGTAATTCCTATGACGCTAAATTCATGAGAACTAAGATCTATAAAATTATTAAATTTATCAAAGCTTTTAAGCAGAGATCTAATGTTAATATGGATTGTTGAGAAAGAAATTGTGTCTGTGCTCTAAAGAATTTTATCTATACTACAAATAATAATAATAACAACATAAAAAAGTGTTTTAAACATTTTGTCATGTGCAATGTGAGGGTATCGTGTATAATTCTATATACTCTATATATATATACAATATTCTGACTACATTTATTTATATATTATTAATTTCTATATATAAAATGTTCATCACAACCAGATCAAATCATAACTTGTGCAGGCTGGCGGCTATTGTTCTAAGTGGGTGCTGCACGCTATTGTTCATAAGTGACTGCTGCGTGCTATTGTTCATGCAGGTGCTGTCACTCATGCAGATAAACGCTATTCTTAAAAAATGTGCAGGATAAAACATTCAATAGCATGTGATGAACGCTATTGACGAATTCACTAACACTCGAATCACACCTGCAGGAAAGATTACACATTAACTATATTTTACCTTTTTTATTTTTTTCAAACCCACATCGTGGCGCAATGGTAGTTGATGCTAATTAGAAAATAAGAAGTTACAATTCCTGCTAGTTTCAAAATATTCAACAGATATACAACTAAGGAATGAACTATATTTTAACTTTTTGATTTTTCAAACCTAAATCGTGGTGCAATGGTAGTTTAAGTGAATATTTTTCTATTCTAATTTGAAATATGAAGTTACAATTCATGCTAGTTTCAAAATATTCAACAGATATGCGACTAAAGAGTGAACTATATTTTAACTATTTGATTTTTAAACCTAAATCGTGGTGCAGTGGTAGTTTAAGCGAATATTGTTTTATGCTTAGTTGACATAGAAAGTTTTAATTCGTGCTAGTTTCAAAATATTCAACAGATACCAGTGACCACCTGCATGAACAATTCATAAGTCAGCGCTCTATGGTTCATGCAGGCGTTCATGTGTGCTATTCTTCAAAAAGTGCTGTTCGACAATTTGACATAGGAAACCACAATTCACAAAATATTCTACTTTTTAACTGCAAGGGGGAACACCGCCCACCTAATTAATACGTTAAACTGTTGGTACTGCTGGTCACCTGCAATTCCTATGTGACCACTGGGCGCTATCGTTCGTGCAGTATGTCATTATTCAAAAGTCATGTTCAATGCGACAATTTGGCATAGGAAGACACTTAGTTTCAAAATATCTTTTTAACCACGAGGTTGGGGTGGGGGTAGGGGGGGGGGAGTTGCCACTGCCCACCTAATTAATACATTAAACATGATCAGTTGGTATGCATTCATCATTCATCATTCAGCCAGCACACGCTCATCATTACGCATCTCAAAACCTATTTAAAACACATTAATCTAATTATGCATTAACATGCATGTGTCATTTAAATAGCGAACAGACACTGTAATGGTAGGCCGAGTTCCTGTAGCATCAAGGTGACCAAATTGGCATATTAGGTCAACTCAAGGTTGTGACCTCAATGCTATAAGGTGGCCAAAAGAGCCTGTCTAAGGGAAACCGGTTACTTGGCTACCATTACTATCGAATCAGAACCGATGTATTTGACCTAGATAACCTCAAACTATAATCATAGGATATACCAAGGTTGGTAATGATGGCCCTAAAAGTTCGAAGACTCAGGATCTATGTCCATTCAAGCAAACGATTGGCTTTGGAATATGTGATGGGATCCAATATTAGATAGAGAAGAGAATGACGAATTATGATGTATCATTGATAGATCCAAATGACGATGGATCTGAGAGTTGACAGAACTTATGACGTTCCATAAATGTGGACTTATGAATTTGAAGTGGCAGAAAGTGCTGAGCTCATGGGCTTAGGAGTGGTTGTCGATAGGGTCCAGGTAAACTGGCAGATCAGGGCATGTTATTCTCGTTAAGATTTTAACCAAGAAATTGATCTAAGATGTCAGAACACTGTGGAGATCAACTTCTTAGCAAGAACCAAAACGTAATAATAGATTAATAGGAAATTGTTTTAACGCTATCGATTAGACAGAATCCTGTGAGCACAGCTACAGTCTATGACATATCCTGTGAGCACAGCTACAGTCTATGACATGTTGGAATCTTCTGCCACTGTCGTTGTTTAGGCTCAAATAGCCAAGTAGTGAGAATTCATAATTTCTTGAAAGGAATTTAAAGCTGAAAACCTGATTTTAAAACAACAAGAGAATAAAAAATTTATTCTGACGCATAGTGGGTACAATTTCACGAGACAAGAATGATAAGAGATGAAATGAATCAATGGAGTGTGATGAAGTGCATGGTGATGATATGAAATATCAACTAGGCACTGGAGCAATGTAAGAAGCAAAGCTGCTTAAGTGGAGCTAACTATGATAATTAATTAGGGAACCACGAAAATTGATCAATCAACTTTGGCTAGGCTTAATCACTCAGTCTTAGCTAACGCTAAGACTAACCATTTAATGAGCCAAAACTAATCGAGACTGATAAACTAATTTACAGATATATGACAACTAACTGACGTGGTATATTTCTATCCCCTAGAGATAATCGAAGAAATTGTAATCAGACTAATCCAACCCTAGGAGAAATGGTGTAATGTGTGAATGTTGGACATGTGAAATATAGACTATCATACCTAGAGTCTTGTTAGCGAACCAGCAGTCCAAGGAAGACGAATCATGACTTTGGTTTTACTGGAACGAATGTCTTTAGAGTTAGAGAACCACGTGTAGCTGGTCTATATGGTCGATGGAGGGTGAACTAACATGTGACACAGCATGGGTCGATTCGCTCACATAATGATTCATGATGGTGGACTGACTAGAGACGGGTTGATGCAATCATGAACTCAGGAAACACCGAACGCATGTAGAACATTTTCAGCTCATGAATGAGCCCTGGAATCTGGATAATTCATGCAACGATGATGAATCAAGTCTCAGAACATCGGGAATGACAGAGACGGGTTTCTTAGCTCCTGGATGAGCCTAGAAAACCCCTGACTGGCACGGCCATACAGGTTGAACGGGAATGACACTTCAGACGAAAATGGTGGTGCGGCAGAGGTTAAATATTCAACTTATGATAAGACAAACACTGACTGACCAGGTTCAACGGTTCTGGTCAACGGGTCATTGACATGATGGGAGAGCTCAGATGGTTAGCTCAGAATTCAGCATAGAATCTGTAAATGATAAGATAAGTTCTTATGACTACTCACGGACATCTCATGGCAGACAGCAGGTGGAAACAATCAATTGTTTCTATGGTACCCAGCACGAAGGTCTAGTTCAAGATGATGACAAAGACGTATACAGTTACATAATGAGACAGCGCCTTCACACAATAATGACTGTGAGCCAAGATTTTATGACTTGGCTCAACTATTTACAAACTAACATAACTTCTAACCGGCGATCTAACTCGAAATAAAATAACGCCACATATTGATACATCAACGGGAGCCCACTGGCCTCCTGGTATAGACAGGCAACAGAACAGATGTTGCTGTGTTGGAGATTGATCCGGCACTGACATAATATTTCACATAAACTCACGTCATGTGACCATATAAGATGGTATTGCACACTGTATTACGTGAACTTGTGTGTAAGGTTTATTAGTGAATGCAACCCAACCCACTTCAAATATCACAAATGAATTAATATGATTAATCCATATTAATCAAAATAATCATAATTAATAATAATAATAACTAATTATTAATGAGGATGCGATGGATTGATTTTAGCCAATGTTTCTAACATTCAGAGTGACATGTAAAACCATGCATGCGTCTAACCTTACATGTAAATAAATTGACATGTAGCGATTCCAGAACATTCTAAAGCTGTCTACACCAATGTATTTCAGGCAATTGTATATGCCAATCAACATATCAATAGAGTGGACTGACGTAGTATGCTAATAGGTAAATCTACCTTGCTCAATTTTGACGCATGATAAATGACTATGGAAGGGGTGGGGATTGGGTGATAGGTGTGATCGAAGATCATTAACCCTGACACACCACAATCCCATGAACTAAATATAAGACTGGAAGGGGTATGACGTCATACAATTGATCTGACATTATATGTGACAACGCGCACATACATTTAGAACAATAGCATGTAGCCGGACATTTAGAACAATAGCGTGCAGCTGGTCATTTAAAACAATAGCGTCTACCTGCTCATTTAGAACAATAGCGTCTACACGCTCATTTAGAACAACCAATCAGAACGCAGGATTTAAATATGTCAAGAGCTCATTTGCATAATAATAGCATCCAGCGAACCCCTTGGCTACTTAGCTTCAGTCTTCCCTGTCGACAGTCGACTATGGCGATGATAGCGCCAATGTTTAATCCATTGACGGTCGACAATGGCATTTCACTCGTCTTCCTTGTAGACAATGGTGACGATGACGACAATTGCGACTGTCGGCATTTCACTATTCCCTGTCGACAGTCGACAATGGCGATGATGGTGACAATTGCGACCGTCAGCATTTCACTCGTCTTCCTTGTCGACAATAGCGACAATTGCGACTGTCATCATTTCTGTCTTCCCTGTCAATGATAGCGCCAATTCTAACTGTCGACAATGGTGCTAATAGCGATTGTTGGCATTTTAGTATTCACTGTTGCCAGTTGAGAATGGCGACGATGGTGACAATTGCGACTGTCAGCATTTCACTCATCTTCCTTGTCAATAATGGCAACAATTGCGACTGTCTGCATTTCTGTCTTCCCTGTCGATGATAGCGCCAATTCTAACGTCAACAATGGTGCCAATAGCCACTGTCGGCATTTCTATATTCCCTGTCGACAGTCGATAATGGCGATGATGGTGACAATTGCGACTGTGACCATTTCACCCATCTTCCTTGTCGACAATGGCGACAATTGCGACTGTCAGCATTTCACTCATCTTCCTTGTCAATAATGGCAACAATTGCGACTGTCTGCATTTCTGTCTTCCCTGTCGATGATAGCGCCAATTCTAACGTCAACAATGGTGCCAATAGCGACTGTCGGCATTTCTATATTCCCTGTCGACAGTCGATAATGGCGATGATGGTGACAATTGCGACTGTGACCATTTCACCCATCTTCCTTGTCGACAATGGCGACAATTGTGACTGTTGGCATTTCTGTCTTCCCTGTCGACGATACCGCCAATGCTAACAGGCAACGACGGCAGCCATGGCGACTGTCGCCATTGCAGTCTTCCCTGTCGATAGTCGATGATGACTAACTCAGCAAAGATAGCGACAATCAGCATTTCAGTCGAAGATAACGCTGGCAAATACGGGATGTGGGGAGGTTTTCATTGGAACAGAATCATAGTACTGTGTATTGAAGTAATATCACCAGTAAAAAAATTGGGAACATAGCACTGTCTACATAGGAATTGTGAGAATAGGCTCAAAAGATTTGGTCCGAGCATGAAAATTTTGGTTAGTTTTAAGTAGTTCATGGGAGAATATGGGTGGATTTCATCGAGACAAATTCTTCGAGAGCTGGAATAGACAATTTTTCAGCACTTGGAGGTAACTCTGGCAAAAATTGATGTATTTTGATGAAAGGCACATGCACATCTTCAGGTGGTACTGGTACCATGTACCGTGTGCAGCAACATTGTTTTCAAAATAAGCACCAGGACAGAATGTCACAGAACAAGGCAATGTACATGAAAGACAAGTTAATTTATTACATTATTTACATACGTTTCAAACAAAATTTACATAACTGAGAACATGGACTGAACAAGAAAAATGTACATTAGGCAATTCATAGCAGATAGAGGATCTTACACAAGTTTCCATTTCATATCAGATTTATTACATGAGTTTATAGTAAGATCACATTTGTAACACGCATTAGAGGTGCAAATAAGATCAGACTAAACAAGCTTGATAAATTTGATGTGAAATGGCAACAAGCCTGTAATTGGACGATTGTGACGAATCCTGGTAGGCCTGTGATCTGCAGCATTATCAGGGATAGTTTCCAAATCATGTAAGTTTCAATTTTGCGCAAAAATCTAGATGAACACCCTCTCAGTTTGAGTTCCTTGAACAAGAGGGAGCATGCGGATTCAAACTTTTTTCTATCACCCGAATTTCTATGAGAACGAGTCATTTGTGATTTTACAATTCCTTTCAAGTATGAGGCGTGTGGAAAGATTTCTTGTGCAGTAATTGTTGCGAATATGTGGGCTTAGAAAAGGCTCAGGCAGGCAGGCAGACAGGCAGGCAGGCAGGCAGGCAGGCAGATACGCAGGCAGGCGAGCAGGCAGGCATGCAGGCAGGCAGGCAGGCAGGCAGGCAGGCATCAAGGTTACTTGGCCATTCTGGCCAGGTGACAGATGGCTGGACAGACAAGTTGACAGCATAAGCTGGCTAGCAATGGCGTAGGGATAGCTGCCCGCAACTGCAGTGGGCCCAGGCTTGGAAGGGGCCCTGTGATTCAATGGGAACAAAAAAAATTTGGTTGGAGAAACTCGTTCGGTATGCCGTATGTCAGTGTATTCTCCATTTAAGAGGCTTAACCATAGATTGTTGTCTGCTTCTGGCTTCCCTGTCATTTGTACAGCTTTGATGTTATTCCTAACCTTACCAGTGACATCCTCAAAACTAAAATTAACAAGAGGCCCAAGGGCCTGTGGCGCTCACATTAGACCATTAACATTTGAACCATTTAGATTTAAATAGACATGATGGATAATTTCCGGAAAATCCAAGAGGGCCACCCAAAAAAATTGACCAATCAAAATTCTCATTTGATTTCTTGAAGTCTAACGGCATAGTCATTCCACCCAAGTTTTTTTATATCGACCAGTAGTAGTAGTAGTAGTAGTAGTAGTAGTAGTAGTAGTAGTGGTAGTAGTAGTAGTAGTGGTGGTAGCGGTAGTGTAGTAGTAGTAGTAGTAGTAGTAGTAGTAGTAGTAGTAGTAGTAGTAGTAGTAGTAGTAGTAGTAGTAGTAGTGGCGGTGATTGCAGAGTGTGATTTGCCTCATGTTTGTATAAAATAATATAAATTAACAGATAATGTATATCAATCAGATGCAAAATTTGTATTGGTCTACTACTACTACTACTACTACTACTACTACTACTACTACTACTACTACTACTACTACTACTACTACTACTACTACTACTACTACTACTACTACTACTACTACTAGCACCTCCACCAGCACGACCACCACCATTACCACTACTACTACTACTACTACTACTACTACTACTACTACTACTACTACTACTACTACTACTACTACTACTACTACTACTACTACTACTACTACTACTACTGTATTCAGACATGTCGGGTGAACCCGCATACACCAATATAACAATCTAACATAATCTATGATAACTTTTTCATTCAAATTCTCTATCTGCAGTGATGAGCTTTCCCCTTCCCTCCCCATCCCACCTTCCATACCATACCAATAGTAAATCATTTAAAATCAACATAGAATACCACAATGATGTATTAGTATATGCACATTGAAGATTTCGGGTTGTCTACCCTTGTTGATGACGTGTGCTCTACCCCCTTCGATGAAACCTTGTACGGATGGTTGCTGCGACAACCGGTTCCACCGATGAAGATGGAGCATGACACTAGCTCGCCTCGTAGGTACAGAGACCTGACGATATTTATATTAGTGCCTGGGCCTGATCTAACTGCGCGCTTCAGAACGATTGGTTCGACACAGTGGTCTTCCGTGTTCTCCAGAATAACAACAAATATGTGACAAACTTTTGCCTTGTATATAACACAAGGTGATCGTTTTACTTGCTAACTTTAACTATACAATAAACCTACAAAGTTGGTAACTTTTACTGTTACCTAGCGATCTATTTACAATCATTAAATATTACAATTCAATGTTTCCTAAGTTTCCCTAACTTTCAACCAGCTCTTGCCTACTTAAAGCCATTCAGCAAGAGCGTTTTACAAGGTGCGAGGCGGACCGAACTCTCCATTAAAGTTAACGTCCCCCCTATGTACTATCTCAGTTTCTATTCTCCCTCCATCTTGGTTTCGCACCGCCGGAGGTTGCTCTGATTCTCATTGGATTATGACATCATTTTTACCAATCAAGACCCCGACCCTCCCTCCGCGGGAGGGTGCTTTCTACCTAGCACCTGCGGTTTGGCTGGTACTTGAGTGATGGGATCTGTCGTTCCCCTAACTTTATTTTAGAATTCCAGCTGGCTTCCCATGTCATTCCTGACGAATGACCTGCCCAAAATGACGAATGCTGGTTTGATACCAAGGCTTGCTGGTGGATTAGCACGCCTCTCGATTTATATGTTTTTGATAATAACTTTCGATTGTGTCCTAGCACGCCTCTACAATTGATATGTTTTTGATCGTAACTTTCGAGTGTGTACCTACCGCCTACAGGACGCTACAATGGCCATGTCATGTTCATTGCCTATTAGTCGACAACACGAGTTACCATTCCTCATAGTCGGGTTATTCTCGGCTTATCTGGTCCCACGCTTCAGTGGGAACACAGACCACTACGTCTCTAACTACGTCCGTTTGTTATATCTAATCCGTTGATTGATTCCAACCTGGTGCCAACCATTATCTTTTATGCTCGATTCAGTTTCGGTGAAACTGTACCTGCACTAGCTGACGTATCTGCCGCCAGTCATCCAGTGCTGATAAAATATACCCAAATAATAAGATGCTCTAGCCGATGATCAGTGCATCTAAATATACACAGTGACATAGTCTCTTAGCTCACCTGGTATTCAAACAAGAATTGTGCTCGGGCTTACTCCTCGTACATATAAGATGTCCAGCGGGGACATGACCTCCCCCCCCCCCAAGACAGTCCCATATCTACACATGCCCCTCAACCGAAGTTAATTAGCCGTCTCTGAAGGCCTACAGAGAGTGATAATTAACTTGTTGTGCACTATCAACAACTCCAACCCCACACCATACCAGATGCCTCCAGACTATGTCACAACCATAATTACGTCAAACGTACTCCAACAACAATAATTAAACATGTCCGGGTAACGGAATATCATGCGCAATTGACCGTCCCCGGAAACATAGGAAAACAGTATAATCCTATACAAAGTACAAACTTGTCCGGGTAATGGAATATCATGCGCAAATGACCATCCCCGGAAACACATTAATAGCATCATTAAATATAACGGTATAATATGCTTAATATAATAACAGCAATAACATATTGAATCCACAGTGCAAATACCATTACAAATCATGTTCAATTAATAAACAACAATATAAAGTCATTTTCCTACCATGAAGTGTTCCACATACAGCATATGAAATTCACTCCAAAATGTCATTGGGATGATTCCAATCGGTCACCAAGATCCACGTTAGGAGGTTCACCAATGTCATCATATAGCTCCACATCAATCCAGTGGTCAGCCGTCGGGTCGATCTCAGTCCTGGCAATAGCGTTAGGCGACGACCCGGCCAACATCTCCACCATTACCGGCAGGGCTGCAGTTCCCCATGGGGGCAGAGGACGAATGTGACGTGGCGCACTACTATGGGCCGCAGGTGGCTTGCATTTAATCCAAATCCACTTGCGTTGTAAGACGCCACATTTATATAAAATAAATAACACAATAATTACTATAATGGAGGAGCCCGTCGCATATGATACGAAGGAGCGTACTCCAATGCCATCGACCATCACTGGGTCGATCGCGGATAGCGGTGCTAGCGGCACGTACTTGGATTTTTGTAAATGGTTCCAGGGTTGCATCTTCAAGTGATTCACAACCATGGACTGGTTCAGAACTCCGACCACATCCAAATGGGGCATCTCAATGGCCAGGCCAACCCGAGTGTACGGCCTACTGTAAGACGCAACAGGCTCGAATTGCCAGCCTTTCCCACTATAACCACATTAACCAGACATTAATGCATACACTCCATTACTCACCACACACCGGTCGGTCAGTCGTCCGTCACTGTGTATTTCCAAATTTCACTGAACGTTTGCAACACAACGCCTATTTTCTTATTGGCAAACAATTTACTAGCGGTTATGTTGGACCCCGAGAGTTGAATACTACACTTACTATCTGTGGTGTTTGTTAATATGCTTACGATGCAGAGCACGTGGGTCTTATCGACCCTTTTAGTTCGCCCCCATAGAACCAAAGCCCTCCGCTCCTCGTTCTGTCTGATCCAGCACCACACACTCTACCAGGTCAGGCATAACGATCATTTCCATTATTAGTTGGGCTATCCGGTCAGCCCTCCGTACACGAAAACCTTCCTGGCCAAAGTTAAATAGGACCACACCTACATTCCCGTGGTAATCCTGATCGATCACTCCGGCGCCCACATCTATGAAGTGTTTAGCTGCCAACACCGACCAGGGCGCTACTCGTCCATAACACCCCTTCGGGACCGATAACTGAAGGTCTGTTTTCACGACCATTTTGTCCCAAGCCGTAGGCTATGTCACATAGTCGTAGGCGCTATACAAGTCACAGCCGGCAGCGAATTGCGACCCTCGCGTTGGCGGATATGCAATGCTCGTTATCCGAGCGAACTCGAGCTTAACGGGTTCCCAAGCCATGTTTCAAGTCTTCCTACCCGACTCACCGATGCTACACAATACGCAAGTGAAAGTTATACTCGACGCTACACTATTGCGATGTTTATGGTACAAGTTATTACAGTGATCGACTATCGTCATGATATACACATTACGTTTACTCGACTCTAACAGTGGACCTATCAAATCCATGCCGATTATCTGACTAGGATAATTGGCCACGGGCATTTCACTGTCGGTTGACCTGGCACATCGTACACATCTCTAGCATACGTACCATGTCTTTCCTCAAAGACGTCCACACAAACGAGTCTCTTACCATACCGATGGTCTTTTTCAAACCTTGGTGACCAGCTCGTTCATGAGCTTTCCAGAGCACTTTCTCACGGAACAGGGTAGATAAGACATTTCGGGGGTACTCAGCGTCCAACGCTGAGGGCGTAATTAAAGAATACAGAATACCGTTCTTGACCATGTACTCCTCCGGGGTGTTCTTAAACAACTCCGGGTATTCCTTGGTCTGCTCGGCACATAACCTGTCATAGGGAATGTCAAATACCTCCAGAGGGACATGCGGTAACGCACCCTCATCCACATCCGGTATGACAAAGTCGCCTGTGTCTAAGGTGGCGATCTCCACTGGACGACGTAACCTGGACAACATGTCCGCTCGAATATTCTTCGAGCCATGGATGTATTCAATCTTACATCCGTACTCGGCAATCAGCACCGCCCAGTGCTGCACTTTCGTGTTCTTAACTTCTCCCACAAACAAACTCTTTAGGGGTTTGTGGTCAGTATACATGGTGAACTGTGCACCAAATAGATAAGGTCTAAGCTTCTTCAATGCATATATCACAGTATAAGCTTCCTTTTCTATTACAGGCCAGTTTAGCTGACTGTCCTTCAGGGTCGAGCTTACATACTGTATCACTCGTTCTATACCCTTATCATCTACCTGTACCAATATTGCACCTATCGCATAGCTTGATGCATCAGTATATAGTTTATACGGAGCATTTAAATTTGTATAGGTGAGAACTGTCTCACTGCACAGCAAGTTTTGCAATTTCTCAAACACTTGCTGTTCCTCCTTACCCCACTCAAAACGTTTATACTTCTTAGTCAATTCTATCAAAGGCTTAGAAATTTCGGCATAGCCTTGCACACAAGAGCGGTAATAATCTGTAGCTCCAAGGAAACTTCTCACCTCCCCCATGTCGCGTGGCGGTGACATCTCTCTTATGACCTTGACCTTTTGAACCTGAGGAGCCACTCCTTGTGCCGAAACACGATACCCCAACAAGTCCACAGACTCGCGGGCAAACTCGCATTTCTTTTTCTTAACCTGTAAATTGTATTCTCGAATCCTACGCATAACCGTACGCAAATGCTGTGCATGCTCAGCCGGATTTCTCGAATATACGACTACATCATCGACAAAAACATGCAAATATTTTCCCACGAATTCTCGGAAAATATCGTTCATTGCCCTCTGAAATACGGCACCTGAGTTGCAAAAACCAAACGGCATCCGAATCCATTCGAACAAACCTTCACTGCAAACGAACGCTGTTTTCTCTATGTCTTGGCTGTCCATTGGTATCTGCCAATAGCCAGACTTCAAGTCCATAGTCGAAAATATCGTTGCGCCGCACATCGAGTCAAAAATATCTGTTATATTCGGTAATGGATAACTGTCTTTGCGACATACAGAATTCAACTTCCTGTAGTCAACACAAAATCTCGTGTCCCCGTCCTTCTTGGGCACTAACGTAATGGGCGACGCCCAGGGTGATGACGACGGTCTTATGCCAGCATTTCAGCCACTTGATTCTTGACTACATACTGCTTGGCAAGCGGTAGACGGTAGGCTTTCTGCCTTATAGGAAACGCATCTCCTGTTGGTACCGTACACTTCACTTTGGGGACCAATCCTAAAGTGTTTGGATGAGCCGTATCAAAGTTATCTGCAAAGTCCTCAAGTACTTTGTCGATAGCTTTATATCCGGTCGTTTCTTTACAACTCTCATAAACATAATTTGTCTGTTCCCTATAGGGATACCTAAAGGGATATATCTGGCCAAACCATACTACAACTTTGGCCTGATAGTCAATCTTTGCATTTCCCAAGTGCAAAGCATCTGCACCAAGCAAACATGCATGCCTCATTCTCGCTACTACCGTACTCGGAATAGGTTGGGCATTATTGAATTTTACTTGGGTCTCCCCCAAAATTTCTATCGGGGAACCATTTACTGCCAAGAGCGTCTTCGCCCTTTTCAATGGCCTAGCATTCAACATGCTACACCATATATCCTTGCGAATCAAGGATGTACTAGCACCAGTATCCACTAAGGCATGCAAGTACTCACCCTGATCCGTTGGACCGTTTTTATCTATTTTCAGACGGATTAGAAACCGCTCGGTCGGTGAATTCACCAAGGGTTTCCTCCATCGTCGTTTGATGGACTCCTTCGTCCACTAACCACTTCTGCATAGCTGTTCCGGCGGGAGGATGAATTGTGTCCGACACCGTATGAATAACGGCCCATTTCATCCGTCCCCTCACCGGTCAACTCAAAACTGTAATAAAATTCAGATATAACTTGTTTTTCTTGTGACAGGCAGCTATCACTCCTCTTGTAATCCAGGGTTTAGTAGGATTTTGTTTAAATTTCTTAATATTTTTAAGTGGAAAGGCAGATTCATAGATATGTTAGAGCATATAGTGTGGAAGGTGTTGTAGGCATCTTCACATGACTGTGATTCAATTACCTGGTTCCAGTTTATGTTAGCCATATTGTTTTTGAACATTTCTATATTTTCCTTTTGGAAAAAAAATTTAATAAAATTTAACAATTTAATAAAAGGTATTTGCTAATCAACAAAACGTAGTTGAACACCCCGCTTTAAAAGACTGACTGCGAGCCTCTGAAATCGACGCTTCTGATCGGTCATATGCAAATGAAGTTGAAGGGAATCCCGAAGACCGCTTACGATTATAATCGCGTCACTGATTGGTCTAAAACTGTTTCAACTGTTAACTACCGTGGATTTCAAGGGTGCACCAACCAAGGGGAGGAACCTCCAACACAAGAAGAAGAAGAAACGCTGTCCAAAATCTTAAACTCTTCCTTTGTGTAACATTCCTTTAAAACTGTAAGATACATGGTTGTATTATTTATAATGCTGTGCTTGGTATATTTATTTGCGTTTTAGTTCACACGTCGGCCAGTTCACCTCGCGAATCGTTTCCCACCTTACCCTAACGTGGGTTATATCGAAAACTGGTGACTTACTAGTTACTTAATTTATATTATCTTGTAACTTGTAGAAATCATAACCTCCTTCGTAGGAGAACCGCACTCACATGCGTAAGAATCCTAACGTCTAAACACTGTCATCACAGTTTTTAACACTACACTTAATACGGTTGTCCGATTTAGAACAGGTGTCCGGTTTAGGACCACTAGACTAGTACGATGACAAGCTGACTATGTACATATCTATCATCAATCACCAGGACTGTCAACGGGAAAGAAGGCTCAGTAGCCTTTAAAAAAACATCCACCTTTTAATTAGTACTGAGGCATACAACAGCCATATATTATGTATGAGTAGAACTCAGTAGAAGAATCCAAAGTATGGGTAGGAAAATGTAACTTAAGTTAAGCTCTAAAAGATAACTGTAATGTATCGATTGTGGCCATATTTGGGCTGCTAAGTAAAGTAAACCTGTGAGTGTGTAACAGATATGTCAGCCGTCTGGCATGATACTCTAATGCGCCCAGGAACTCTGTTGTTAATAGCTCGGGATCTAGAATCCTTGTACAATCCAGAATCAGTTGGATTACTTCTTCAGCTGAGTAGTTAGCAATGCCGGTCTGACAATATTTCTTAAGGCATGCATCTATAGACTCAATGGCTGACAGCCTTACAGGTTCTAAAGCGGGACATCTGATTATCAAAAAAGGCTGCCGATGAGTATTTTGCTTTAAAGGCCGCCTACTATATTCTATTTGTATACTTATATCTATCGATCATACAGTTGTCTAATTTCTATTTCCTATTTTTTTTCTCTAATCAACAGCACAGGGACTCCTAGTCCTATCCAGTCCAAAAATTGACATCATAATATATTACCATCCGCTACACTACTGGATAGGAGTCCCTGTGATCAACAGAGATGAGGCAAGCTATAATTTCAGGATGGTTGTTGCTAAGCACGGAAAAATGTCTAAATGACGGAAGTATCAATACTCATTGAACGAGGTTAAACGTTAACGAAAGCAATCTTGTACTTTCAAGTTTCAGTAGTAGGGCCTATATTATTATATTTAATGTATTTTTGAAAATAAGAGTTTTGAACAATAAATGCAAACGTTAATAAATATCTCTGATATTGTATTTTGTATACTTCAAAAGAAGTTAAAGGAAAATAAACTGAGACCCTGAAGCTCAAGCTTTTTACAGAAATTTACAAATAGTTAACAGGCAATGCTGAAATAGATAGAAATCATTCCAAAATTAAATAGATAATTTGTATGAGATGTGAATAATATGTTATCATTGTTATGCACATTTGATGGTGGTTCTGAAGGTCCACCAAAGATCACTAGAAGTTAGCGAACATTTAAATTTGGAGACAATTGGAAATTTGGTTGACCATGGTTCCTATTTTAAGATGCCAAGATGTATTGCGGTTATTGCCAACAATTTATGGCAACAGCCAACGCTAAGAACAAATTTGTGACTGGTTGTAGAGCTTGGCGATAATGGATTTTGGTAGACGGTAACGGTATCTGGGAAACTACCGCAGTATCACAGTATATCGTCTAGGTGATTGGGCCTTAGGATAAGATGTAGGGTTTGCACGGGTCATGGAAATCCTGGAAAGTCATGGAATTTGAAAATCTAAATTCCAGGCCTGGAAAAGTCATGGAAATTTGTCAATTTGATAAAAGTCATGGAAAATGATAATCTCCCTAAATAAAAATAAAATGTGATGGCATACAAATGTGAAATGGGGAAATAAAGCTCGGAAATGTATTTCCATATCTTTATCGTGGTGATCACATGATTTCATTCATTATCAAAGTCATATGTCCAACCAAAATAAAATGACCCAAAACAACGTAAGAAATAAAATGAGGTTAAATCCCTTCTTATGTTGGTAGGCCATATTAAACTCTTTTGTGATTGGAGACATTCCACTGAACTATATCTGGACTGGAAGGAGGCCTCCCAAATAAAAACGGGTTTTGTAACGCCGCGAATGCGAATATCCCAAATTAATAATAAATATGTACAGAAGAGAATGTTTTTAAAACAATTTGAGCAATAAATTCACTATTTCCTACTCGGCGTATGCATTCGGCAGTAGATTTTTGTTCATTTGGGCGATTTCGTCCCGGCCGAATTGGTTACATTATGATAATTAGATGGCGATGATATCTCGGTCTCGCTAGCGTATGGAGATTCCCCTGTATATTGAATGTATTTCTTGCTCAAAGATGGTTTTATGCGTTCTATTACGGTTAAAGTATGAAATAAACTTGGTAATATTAAAAGAATAACAAGATATTTAGCCGATAAAGGATTATTATTTTGAATCTAGCGGTAAAGTTACCAATTTTCGTTCGTCTGAAAAATATATGTTTTGCAATATTTCTAAACTCTGATTGCGTGTTATATACATGTATAAGGCTTTTTTGGCTCATATTTTGTCATATTTTCCCATGCGTGTTATCTATTAGTGCGCAACATATTTGCGAAAGTAACAATTTTAGGGATTGGATTTCAATTTTTTCTTGAACATGTCAATTTGCAGACCAAGTGAAGACTATTTTATAAAAAAAATGTTCAACAATAGTCTTCTCTTGGTCTGCAAATGGACATCTCTCAAGACCACGCGTGACAGAAGCCGGCTTTGGCTGATATGAGTGTTAAAGGGTTAATAGACAATTTTTGGGGTCAAAATCTTTACTAGAAATGCCCATATTGCTTCTTACCATTTTGACCGATTTCAACCAAGTTAGGCTGAAAGGATACTACATGTATGATCATAGGCTCTAGAACTAACATTCAGAATTTTTATTCGTCAATTTTTTATGTGAAAACTTCAGATTTTATTAAAAATGTACCGGATATTCTCACATGTTCACCCTTTGCCATAGACAAAGTGAATTCCATATGATTCACTATATGCTGTTGAACATTTTGAAACTAATTTGACTGTCTTTGACCTAGCTATTGATTCTTGGAGGTCATGGAATTTCTTAATTTTAGTCATGGAAAAGTCATGGAATTTCAAATACTGAAAGGTGTACAAACCCTGAAGATGGGTTTTTTCAAATTGGTAGTAATTGCCACGAAAACCCAACCCTTACGAAAATCATGGCTCATAGCACAAACGGAACATCTGACATTACTGATCGCCACTGGCATGGATTAAGGTGATCTAAAAGTCACGTGATATATACACCAAGCATTAACTTCATGTTTTATGTCATTCTCGATGTTTTATTCAACCATTTTATGAATTTCTGTCGTAAAAAGAACATTCGCCATTTGCAAAATGGAATTCCCAAACTCAAATCTAATTGGTTAAGATGGAAATAGGTCTAAAGACACGTTCGACTAGGCAAATATAGTTAACTAACGTCGACTTCTCCAGTTGAATGTACTATTTTCGACTGATAAATAATCAGGTCAGTTATATATAGTTGGCCAGTTGAACATGCACTAGATCTGCATTTCCAGTAGATCTGGCTGTCTGATCGGTTACAATTAACTTTGACAGTCTATGTACTACACATCGCAGTGAACCGCCGTTGAAGGCGTGAAGCCAACACATTTCATCCTATAGGCTTGCTACAAAGTATATAATTCTAAAATGAACACTGTTTAAATGCTATTAGAATGTATAAGATAAAAATTTCCAAGCTATTTTATCAATATAATCAGCTAGCTAGTCCGATCGATTTTTTTCTTATTTCTAACATTTTAATATAAAATATAATATACGGATTTTAAAAATATTCTGAATGAAGGTTATTATGGCTAGTCTAGAGGTAGACATCCAAAGGTCTAATTCTCGCACATCCACCCACTAATCCAATAGGCATTCCTATTGATCTAAGACGCCGCCCACCCGTTGTGACCCATTCATGATCATTTAACAGATCGAGTAAAGATCAGGGGGGTTACAGTAGTGGTTTCCTAGATCCGAGCTAAGTTTTGTTTGAACAACATTCTCAAAGCAGAGCTCTAATATATCCTCTAGCCAATATAGGTTTGCATAGTGTAATGATGTCTTCAGAATGGTATGCGAAATGAAAACAAGGCTTGCTGTCTAGATGGCAGCAGATTTTCATTTCGCGGAAATAGAAATAATTATTGGATGTTTTAGCATTTATTATCATGAAACATTAAATAAAACAATTTAATTGACGATAATATGAGGATAGCAATAGCATACAATTATATGACACACAGGTGGATATAGGGTAGTTTATTCAAACTGATGAATGGACGTGATAGACATGCCACAGAAACTAGTTAAATTTGGTGAATTTATTTTATGCAAACATACAATTGACGGTAATTATAAATGAGACGATGACGGTAATATCGCGGTATTCCCGATATTGTCGGGAAATTTCCCAGCTCTAACTGGTTGCGAACCTTGAGACTGGATAATCTACAATCCCTTGAGAGTAGTGGTGATCACAAAGATCTGTGTGGCTTTTCTAAATTCCAAAACGCCACTCAGTGACCAGCCTATTATAAAGGCAGTGATTAATTTAGAAAAACATGACATGCCACATGGACATGATGTGCATACTATTTAACATAGCATTTTTTATTGGCAAACACGAGAAACCGTTTGCAGATTTTGTCAAGTTAGCTGAATTACAGAACAAAAATTGCACAAATGAAAAATGCAAAATTACAGAGAGCATTACAATAGTGATAAGGAGGAAATGGCTTTCATCCATTACATTGCCCAGGCCGAACAAGAACATAAACTTCAACTTATAAAAGTCTGAATTTATAGCTGCTGCACTGGATTGGTTAACAGACAGACTGCCAACCTTGAAGAGGAGAGCTTTTTTATGTCGTATCTTGATGAGAACTATGAGCCACACATAGAGTTTGTAAAAATAACAAGTGGTGAGAGCCGTGCTACTGCACAGGGATTGACAGACTCCTTTATGAGTTAGGCATTGTCGTGAAGAGTTGTTGTGTGCAAGTTGCCACAGATGGCCCAAGTGTCATGAAAAACGTGTGCATTGGTTAAAAATGAGGTTAGGTGGTTCCTCCAAATGCATTGTGTGAATCATCGTCTGGTGTTAGCCTTCAAGGATGCAGTAAAGATCATAAGCCTACAGAATGATGAATGACTCAGAGGCTGGAAACTTGAACCAAGTTGCTCATTTTCATGCTGGCAATCCTGAAACCGCTTTTGTAAATTTTCTCTTGTCTAATTTGCTTACTTCAATGAAGGTGAAGATGTCAGCATCGACACATTTATCAGTACAGTATGGCGCACAAAATAACGACTTAGACAATTTGATTGTGAAACACAGGTTAACGAGTTCAAGGAAAAAACCTTTGATAATGGAATATTTAGAGACATAGAGTTAAAGCAGAAGAGAACTGGGGTTCATAATATTGATGCAGAGTTCAGTGAGAAGATCTTGTGCTGAAACTTAAGACCGCTATCAGTTTGGGTGATGTGACCGATAGCACAGGTCTTTGTCCTGAAATGGCCGCATTTGTCATATTGTAGTGATGATGCTATTTCTCTACATGGCAAAACAGAAATTCAACCCCTGACAGAGCATTTCTATGAATTGCTTTCAGCAAAGGGCTATGATCCAGACAAAATTGAAGATGGAAGAACAACATGGATTGGGAGTTTACCAGACATGCCATGGGTACAGAGAAGGGATTCAGTCTGGTGAAAAGAGTGAAGTCTGACTGGAGGTCTAAGCTCAACCAGGATTCCCTGAATGAGCTAATGCTTCATTGAATCCAGTAACTGTCCAGTTTGGACTCGGATCCTGCAATCAATCTGAGGTGGCTAGATAAAAAAATGCCAGGATGTCTAATGAATGCATATGGGACATGACAGGCTTTGGTCGATACAGAACATTCATCAGAATGAGATTGACATTCACTTATGATCATATGGTTCAATCACTGAACTCACAGTTCAGTTGCCAATTCACAATTGAAGAATTAGAAGAATAAATTTATTTTAAGTCCTTTTGTTTGTTAAATGCTTTATTGATAGTATAATACAGCACTCAGTCTTTACTCTTAAACTTGATGATTTATCATTGATTATAATATATCCAGGGTTCGTACTGGTCATGGAAATCCTGGAAAGTCATGGAATTTGAAAATTTAAATTCCGGGGCTGGAATGTCAAGGAAAATTAGCATTTTTTATCATAGGTCATCTGTTTGTACAAATTTACACCATCACCTCTATACAATAAAAATTTTGGCGACGACTTATCAAAACAAGGCGTTGTCTTGGTTGTTGCAAGACGCAATAGTCAGACATTTTGTAGAATAACTCGGATTGCAATTTATATAGCTACGCCATAAACATACATATCGTAGATATTAATTCTTGCATGTCATGGACAGTGTTTCTCATGGTGTCTAAATTTTGGAGGTCCCAGGCACCCCATACCTAGAAATCTAGGGGTCCCAACCTGAAATTTGGCATAACCATGCAGTTTTTCTCATCCATGCTAAGATTAGAGAGTACCATAGGCTCACAGAGCTGAATTATAGTGGTCCAGTGCTAGATTTTGTGGTTATGTTTGTACAAAAACCTATAAAACTAATTAGTGTTAAAAAATTATACAAGATGGGACCCACTGCCAGAATTTTGGGTGTTCCCAAGTTACATTTTAGGGGTCTAATCCCTCAAAATGACCATTATGAGAAACCATGGTCATGGAATTTGTTAGTTTTGGTCATAAAAAGTCATGGAATTTCAAACATGTGTACGAACCCTGTCTATTATTATTATTTTTTTATTGTATCAACCTCTCCTATAATATTAGGAAGCGGCATGATAACACGGAGGTCACAAGCTCAAAGGTCAATGCAGTAGGGAGCAGTAGCAATTAGGGCTGCGCGGTTTGGCTTACAGCCATATCGGTTTCGATATGACTTTTCATATCGGTTTAACTGAATATCGGTTTTATGGACATGAAGCAAAAAATTTAAATGATAAAAATTAGCACGAAAACAGAACGTATTTTCACGCCCTGATACATTCGTAACGTTTTACGCCTTTAAAGCTTAATATAACTTATAATATCCATCATCGCGGGAGTGAAATTATTAATTAGACTGCCTAAATATTACGCACAGTTAAATAAACACCGTTTATTTTGTCCAAATTAATCATAAATCAGCAAAACCGGTTGCGAAAAGACGTAAATCACGCGATTGTAATTAATTATGATGTAATTATCTCCCTTTCTTCTTTCATTTCCAATTCGTCCCGAGGACGAAATCATGCCTTGAAGAAAATATTAACTGTAATATTGCGATTGCGAATTTCATAAGTTAATATGATATTGTGTATAGAAGATAACGTTTTAAAAATGGTTTGAGTAATAATTTTATTTAAAATTATATCCTAATCAGCAAAATGTATTCAGCATTATATTTATTGGCCAGATTTTGATGCATTCGGGCGATTTAGTGTTGGGACGACTTTGCATTATGTTAATTAGCCGGTGACGTAAATAAAATGGATGCCGTTGTTTAGAAATGTTTTCCCCGGTACAAATTTTAATGACAAATTCCCACATTAGTATTGTGTTTTATATTGCAAATTTATCTGAGACTACCAGAGAAAAGACGAGTGGATATTTATTTAATTAATTCGCTGCTTGATTTCTCTCGGCGTACAGCGAGTTACATGGAGTTACACAATATGCGCAATTAGGGCCACGTTCAATTACTAGTTGCCCAGAACGTAGCTTAATGGAAAGTATGGCTATTATTATTCATTACGATTTTCATGCTCGTTAGTCTCTTTTATTTTTAACAATCCTGATACGAAAAACCGAAAATATGTTCATATTCGGTTTTTCGATATTAATTTTTTACAATCGGTTATGAAACCGTCAGTGGTGGATATCGGTTTTAAATATGGTATCGGTATATCGCGCAGCCCTAGTAGCAATGTCCTCCAGTCATATTAATTTCAAAATATTCAACAGCTTTCCCATTTATCTGCTCAGAGATTGAGGTATGGGGATTGGGGAAGTTATCAGTGAAAGAGTTAATGCACGGTTCAACAACTTAGCAAAAGTATAACAACGATTATAGGTAATTAAATTTGAAAAAATGGTGTGGTGGAGCAGTTCTTCCACAGCATTTTTGTGCCATGGCAAAGTTATTTAAAAACGCCGACCCAGGTATTTACATAGTTACCTATGCATACCTGCCAGTCTGCAAACTTCCGTCAAACCTCCGATGTGTGAGTGAGTGAGTGGGTGAGGGAGTGGGTGGGTGAGGGAGTGAGTGAGCGAGTGGGTGGATGGGTGAGTAAGTGTGTTATGCTCTTTTGTTTATTCCGAACGGGTGAATCGTTTTGAGTTCTTTGATCCAGTAGTGTTCTCTGTTTAATCTTAGTTTTTTGTTATCTGTAAAAATTCTTTCAATTGGTCTTATCGTGATGTCTTTCATAGAATGTCTTGGTTGGTTGAAATGCCATGAGATTCTCGTGTCTGTTTGGTGTCGGATTGCATGGATATGTTGTGTGAGTCGTTTGCTAAGTGTTTGACTTGTTTCTCCTATGTATTGAGAGCTGCATTGTTTGCATTCTATGAGGTAAATAATGTTGGTGGTATTGCAGCTCATTTGTGTGTTGATTTTGTAGTCTTTACCAGTGACGTAACTAGTGAATTTGTCAGCAGTGTTCATGTATTGTTTGCATGTGATGCAATTGCTGTTGTTGCATTGTTGGAGTGTCCCTACTATGTCGTGAGTATCATCTGGTGTCGGTACGATCTTATTGTTAGCATCTGGATATTTTATTTTAATTAGGTTAGAGTGGAGTAGGTGGTCCCTAATGCTTTTATTTTTCTTGAATGCTACTACTGGGTAGTTGGGAAAAATTGGTGCTAAGATTGGTGAAGACAAGATGTACTTTTCCAAGTAGGTCCGAATGGATTTGCCTATGTGTTCTAATGATGGGTGGTATTGTAGTATGCAAGCTGGCCTAGGCTGTTTTTGTGTGGGTTGTTTGTAAAGAATGTCTTCTCTCTGTGTGTTCTCGGTTTTTTCTATGATGGCTTTAATTTCTGTCTCTTTGTATCCCCGGTGGATGAATGCATCTGTGAGTTCCTGTGTGCGTTGTTTTAATCTAGTGGGATCTGTGATGATGCGTTTGTATCTTAATGCTTGGCTGTAGATTATGGAATGTTTTGTGTTTTTAGGGTGGCTTGATTGTTTGTGAAGATACTGTTGTTTGTCTGTAGGTTTTCTGTATAGGTCCAATTTAAGCTTGTTATCTTCTTTGTATACCATTGTGTCCAAATATGGGATTTTTTCTGTTGAATATTCCAAGTCAAATTTTATTGTGGGATGCTCTTTATTCATGTGTGCGTGAAATTCAAGTAGTTCGTTCTCACTGGTGTTCCAAATGAAAAATATGTCATCTATGTATCTAACTAAGTGAGATGGAGTGCTGCCCATCCATGTTGATAACATTCTGCTTACTATGGTGTACACGTAAATGTTAGCATATTTGACAGCAAACATGGCTCCCATGGCTGTTCCATGTGTTTGTATGTAGTAGTCTTCATTGAATTGGAAGCTGTTTTTTGTAAGAATGTATCTCATTATGTGGGCCAAGTCGTTTGGGTAGATGTGTGCAGGTGTGTGGTTATTGTTGTTTGTGTTTGTTTTTTCAAGTGTATGTCTGTAATGTTCTGTGACAATCTGTATGCCTTCTTCGTGTGGGATGTTTGTGTATAGTGATCTGACATCCATTGTGCATAGGATTGAGCCAGCATCCACTGTAGTGTTTTCTATATCTTGGATGAATGCAGTGGTGTCTTGTAGTAGATTTGGGATATCATTTTCCGTGTCTTTTAGTAGGTGGTCTGTGAAGTCATTAATGCGTGACGTGGGGCCATCGCAGTTTGATACAATCGGGTGTCCGGGTGGTGGTATTTTGCCTTTGTGTATCTTAGGGTTAATGTAGATGCGTGGAGTTCTGACTTTGAATTCGGTGAGATATCTGTGTGTCTGTCCTGTGATGGCTCCGGTGATTAGAAGTTCATTAATGTATGCATCTATGGTGTCTTTATATTCTAAAGTGGGATTTTCACTGAGTTTGGTGTAGTATGCGACATCTGTAAGTTGTCTGTGTACTTCTGCAATGTAGTCTGTTTTGTTGAGAATGACTATTGCGGAGCCTTTGTCTGCTGGTCTGATGACTATGTTTGTGTTATTAGCTAATGTTTTGAGGGCTGTTTTCTCGTGGTGTGTGATGTTGGATCGTGGTGACTTGTCGGGTGGTTTATCCAAATTTCAAGGACAACTATACGATATATCGAAATATCATGATTTTTTTTTCACATCAAAATATTGCAATTCTTTCACAGCAAAATATTGCGATACCTCATAGGACAAGATCGTGCAAGACTAGTGTTTAGAATTGTGAAAGAGGACCTAACCCTTTAACCCTTGAATTTCTTTTAAAAAGTTTCAATTTTCTTATAGAAAATGTCAATTTGCAGACCAAGAGAAGACTATATTTGTCATTCCAGTAGTAAATTTTCAAAAATAGTGTTCCCTTGGTCTGCAAATGGACATTTCTTAAGACCACTGTTGAAGCCGTTTTTGGCTGATATAAGTGTTAAAGGGTTAAAAGTGTTATAACTGATATTTACATGTTATAGTATATAAGTATGTCAAGTAGGTGTGGCATTACAGTATTTTGGAATTGACAGGGAATCGAACCCACAACTGGTGAAAGTGCCTAGTATCATCATAGCCCGCAGGCGCTTCCATCACACCAACACAGCAAGACAAAGTCTTATTTTGCCCACAGATGCTTTCACGATATGAGTTTCTAATACACAGTGGAATTCTGTGGGGGCTGATATTGACCATAATTATTGTATTTAATGATACATTTTTCAGAATGTCTGACCGTAGAGATGACCGTGGTAGGGGTGATGTGGCGTGTAAAGTTTACGTAGGAGATTTGCCACGGGATGCTACAGAAAAGGAGATTGAGCGTACTTTTGGACATTATGGTGCCCTGAGAAGTGTATGGGTTGCGCAAGACCCTGCCGGATTTGCTTTTTGCGAGTATGAGGATGCACGAGATGCCGCAGATGCAGTGAGAGCGCTGGATGGAACGTATGTGTACTAAATTATTGTTAGCTCACTTGAGCAGTAGTGTCTTCCATGGCATCTAAATTTTGGGGGTCCTTAGGACCCCATACCCTGAAATCTGGGGGCTTCTAAACCGAAAATCTGGGGTTCCAATGTCTTTGTTTCTCATCCATGCTAACATTAGAAAGTACTGTGGACCATATAGCTATGAGTTAACGGTGTCCTATGCTAGCAGAGTCGGCAGCCTCCAAAAAGCCGGAAATACTCTAATAGGTTGGTAATACCTCATCAGAAATTAAATTTTAAACTAAATGTCCTAGATATCTTAATCGGAGGTGCTAATAATAATAATAGACAGGTGGAGTTTGCTGGTGACCATCATAGAGAGAATCTACCTGTCACAGGTAAAGGGTTGACTGATTAAATATGTACATAATTTCAACTATGCAATAGATATATCACTTGTTGGTCTCTAAACCAGTGATGTTAAAATGAATTGTACACTTTATTAACCCTTTCAACGATGAAACCCTGTTATTTGAATTTAAAGAGACAGACATGCAGGCAATGACTGGACATCTATTGAATATTTTGAGAATAATTAGCCAGGAAGGCATTGCGCAGCATTCAAAAGCTTCCACACGCTGTTGCCCTGAAGTTAAGATAAAAGTTCATCTGTAGCCTGTACACCAATGTTTCTGAACAACTAGTACTCTGAACATAACAGGTAAAACAAAATTCTACCTGTCACTCGGGGACAGTTAAATAATTTTAAACATTTCTACCCATGTATACAGTTTGACCTAAGATCAAATATGCCACATCATGGCATATCTGTAACACATTCAACTCTACATAGCAGCTGGTACAACACATACTATTCATTAGGGAAACTATTTAGTTCAATTTTTTTGAAAGCCTTCACTAGCGACTTCAACAACAACCTTTAGCGAAATTATTAAGAAACTCATTTCTCCTTCGATCAATACTTACCATTCTATTACTTCTGATAACCAAGAATCTAAGAATCTGGACTTAGTAAGCTTTATCGGCTCCTGGAACCGGATACTCGGTTCCCAATAAACGGATACCCGTCTGCCAGTGAGGCTCATTCTTGTTTGCATAGCAACAAGAGATACATGCTTTTTCCAATTGGAGTGTCTTAGCCTTTTGTTAAAAGTTTCTAAGTCATTTTCTGTGTTGTGATAGCTTAGTTGTTTGCTCTCAAAGGATTATTGGATTACCATGGAAGGAGCCGTTGAAATCCAGGTTGTATATTCC
Organism: Chaetoderma sp. LZ-2023a; assembly: GCA_034401795.1. Classification (NCBI taxonomy): domain Eukaryota; kingdom Metazoa; phylum Mollusca; class Caudofoveata; order Chaetodermatida; family Chaetodermatidae; genus Chaetoderma; species Chaetoderma sp. LZ-2023a. Next base: position 47,199,455 of record CM067359.1, read on the forward strand.
CATGTTATTCCATAGTTGTAAAAGACTTAGGTCTATAAATTTTGTCTGTGTCGCATGTTCCAATTTCTGACCCCGAATCTGAGACGTGTGTTAACAACGAATTATGCCAGATTGATCGCCTTCCTTCACCCCAGGCGATCGGCAGATATAAAATAAGGTGTTGGCTATACATTTTTTTTAACACAAAAATCGGCTGATGTCATTCTCAAGCGGGTGATGTCACACCCGAGTTATCTCAGATTTTTACGTGAAGAAAATGTTTCATTAATTCGCGCATCTGATTCTGAGTGCTGCATACTTTATTGGTACCAGAAAAACTGGAAGTTTTCAAGTTTTACGTGTTATCACGATCTGTTTGCAATGATCGATGGTTTCAAAATTCTTGATTAGGATGTGTGGTCTGCAGTTTTACCGTGTTTTACAGCAGTTTGTTTAATTTTGTTGTTTCTTCACATATCGTTTTGGCCTTCGTTAGGAGTATAATTTATATTAATTAGTAAATATACCCCGAATGCTATGCGATATGGTTCCTGGTTCCATTTATACAACCGTCAGGATCAGTATATGGGTGTATCATGTCCGTTTCGTTCTTGTCGTCATAGTCAATGCGATCTTTGCTGTAACATTGCAGGGTGGGGTGCTGGCGGGTTACAATTAATTTACGGTCAATATATTTGAAAATTATTTGTCTGCTTTCCGTTCCTGTTTCGTTCCGCTTGCTTATTGTAGGTTTGTGCTTATTTATAGGCCGAGCCAGCCCCCGCCATCATGTGACGAGTGCCACAAGTTTGTAACGGTCGTGTTCAAGGACCATGTCTACTTTAAATGTGCCAAATGTAATCTTGATAATAGGTGTCACGTTTGTGCAGTGTGGCCGACCGATATGATGGTCAAGTTCCTTTCCCAGAAGGACTTGGCAGGGTCTGACGCGGGGTCAGGCGGTCCGAAAGTAAATCATGGAGCATCCGTTTCGGCCCCAGGGGCCGCTCCATGTTGCGAAGATAGCACCTCCGGCGTGGTTTGTACCTGGTATGCAAGACTTCTTGCATAGTGTCCTTTCTACGCTGGTGTCATGCCTGCTACCGAAAGTGGCAGGGCATTCTCTTCCCATGCTTGGTACAGACCCTGTCCTTGGACAGGGTTCTGGACTGGCTACCGAGGGAGCCGGCTCGTACGGCTCCCTGGCAGTCCCGTCGGGCTCCGGCCTGATGGGTTCTGGTTCTCCGCGGCCACCTCCGGGTGGTCCAGTAGCGGTGGCCGGTTCGTCAGGCATGGGAGCCATCCGTCAGGCATGGGAGCGATCCGTCAGGCATGGGAGCCATCCGTCAGGCATGGGAGCCATCCGCCAGGATGGCTCCAGTGTTTCCTCACCTGGTGACGACTCTTCAGGGTCTGAAGATGAGGAGTCCGAGGAGGAGAGATTGCTGCAGCCTGAGATGCCGCGGGCGGAGAGCATGGAGGTCGATTCCGTCTTGGAAGGAACCGCCCTCCATCTGTCTTTGCGCCAGTCCAGCAGTTCGCCCGTGGTTGAGGCCACTCCGGTACCGGGCACCGGTCCAGTGCTGGTTGGTTTGCCGCCAATCGACACAGTGACGGGTGTGGCTGTCCAGGCGTGGTATGTACCTATTTTGCCTGGTCCAGCGGTCACACATGGGGTGCCAACTTGGCACCCGTGTATGGCCGCAGTTCTTCAACCGCTATGGCTCCACACGGTTTTCCTATCAGACCTACTCCATGGACTGGTGTTTTCCATGGTGTGCCTGTGGAACCATGCGGTACCGGAGTTCCTGCCGTATCAGCGATGGCTCCTAGCCGGGAGGCCATTGCTAGTAGGGCCGTGAGTACATCAATGGGTGATGTGTTCATGGGAGTGTCTTCTTCGGAGACAGACTGGTCTGAGGCTCTGGCTTGGCTAGCCAGGATGGACCCGTCTGTGGTTTCGACCACGGCTGAAGACGATGCACCCCATCCATCGGTTGCATCGATTAGGACGGGGATCTTGCCTGCAGCCCGAATCCAGTCTTTTGGACTGGATCCAAAGTATATGGAGCTATTAGATGCTATTTATAGCAAGCAGCTCCTGACCCAGTGAGGTGCGGACGAGATGTCGTATTCCACGGGCGGAATATGCCAAATATGGTATGGTACCAGCGGTCACTGAGGATGAGCACTGGGTACTTGGGGTCCAGAGTGGTGGAGCGGGTAGCCCCGCTCCGCTACCCGCTCTGACACTGGTGGATAAATCCCAGGTTCACCATGAGGAAGTCCTGGCCCTATGCGATGAGGGGGTGAGAGCAGCAATGAGTCCTGTAAATCACTCTTATCGCCTTCTTCGGTCGGTGTTGGCTGAAGCGGGGGCAGGCCACCCTGTGGCTCTAGCATGCGTAAATGACGTCTTGTTGCTGTCCATGGATGCATTGGCAAGGGTGCAGGCGCGTGTGACAAAGTCTAGGAGGCAGATGGTCCTTGACCATATGTGTCCGGCTACCGCCGTTAGGGAGCGTTTGCTTGGATGGCCCCTGACTGGCCCTAACATCTTTACTGGCCAGGCGTGGGCCATCTTAGAAGACACTGCCAATATCGCGCAGAATCGGTTAGCTGTTAATCTACAGCTAGAGCTAGTGCGTCAGGCGCACACACTAGGGGCTGTGGCCAAGCCGCTAACCGGGCAACCTTCTATGAAACAGACAATGCATAAAAGCAAGGCGAAAGCCAAAACCTAGTGCTGCTTCTGCTTCTACTGGGTCTTCTCAGCCGCCTCCGGTGAAGAAGGCTAAGAAGGTTGTGGAGGCTCCTACCCACCCAAATGTTGCTCCTGATCGCCCGAGAGGCGGGAAGGGTACGGGTAAGTCCTCAAAGGGCGGAAAGAAGGGAGTGGATCGTACCTGAGGGTACGGAGGCTCCCTTCGTATCTGCCTGGACCGCGCCTGTGCGGTGCCAGTTAGACCGGTCAAGCCAAGGCCAAAGTGGTTTTCTCTCTCGTCTGGGGGGGTGGGTGGTGAGCGGATCACGAGCTAGACACCCTCAGTAGGCGTCAATGCATCTATATTAGGTGGAAGGCTCATGCGTTTCGGCGAGGCTTGGCGAGGTGTGACGTTAGACAGTCTGGTCCTAGGATGGTTATCCCAGGGGTACATGCCGGAGTGGTGGGATTTTCCACCACAAAATCTGTCTTTGGCACCAGTCTGGACTCCCGTACCATGGGAGCCAGACAAGTTAGAAGCCATTCAAAATGAAGTGTCAGGTTTGCTTTTGAAGGGAGCAATAAAACCAGCAAACCAGAACACTCCAGGCTTCTATTCAAACATGTTCCTTGTCCCCAAGAGCACGTGGGGGGTGGGGAGTGTTGACCCGTTCCCAATCTCAAGCCATTGAATTGGTTTATCCATACGCCTCGGTTTCAGATAGCAACTCTGAGGTCGGTAATGACAAGATTGATGAAAGGAATATGGTGTGTATCGATCGATCTGAAAGATGCATATGTCCACATTCCAATGAGCGAGAGTTGTCACAGGTTTCTGGGATTTGTATTTCAGAATCAAGTATGGGAGTTCGTAGTCCTCCCATTCGGCCTGTCGACAGCTCCACAGGTTTTCACCAGAGTGGTCCTTGCGGTGACAGCGTTTCTCAGAAGAGAGAACGTGGCACTTCACACCTACATAGACGATTGGCTTATCAGGGCAGACACGCCAGCCAATTTAGACGTGGATACTGCTCTGACTCTGAAATTGCTTTCAGATCTAGGCTGGATAGTCAACAAGGAGAAATCCGAGTTGATACCCACTCAACAGTTCATTTATTTAGAGATGCGATTCGATGTCGAGGAGGGCAGGGTTTACCCGTCAGAGCCCAGAGTGGTGTCTGCTAGCCATCCTCAAGAGTTTTCGATTGGGAAACCACCTTCAGGCGAGGCGGTTTCTTCAGATGATGGTCTCCATGGAGCAGGTAATCCCGTACACTGCTCTGATGCGAAGACCTATCCAGTTGTATCTAATGTCTTTGGAAACAGAGAACACAACCCCTGTCAAAGCTGGTGCCAGTTTTGGAGCCAATAATGTCGCATCTTGTGCGGTGGAAAGTGTCAGAATCTCCTAGTAGGAGTTTTGCTGCATCTACCCCACCCCCAGCTGTCCGTGTACACGGATGCATCGCTGGAGGGGTGGGGGGGGGCCTGCCTGGGAGAACACCATGTCTCGGGCACATGGACTCTCCAAGAGAGCCAGCTGCATATCAATCTGTTGGAAATGATGGCAGTGGAACTGGCGTTGGAAAAGTTTCTTCCAAAAGTCAGGGGCAACGTGATATTGATGCGGTCGGACAACTCGCCAGTAGTATCATACATAAATCACCAAGACGGTACCGAGTCACCCACACTATGTATGAAGGTGTGGCACTTGATTCAATGGTGCAGGAATTACTCAGTTGTTTTGAAAGCAGCTCACATTCCTGGGCGATTGAACATTCTGGCGCTCGCAGACAGAGGATTCTGCCGACATAATGGTCTCTCAACTCTCCAGTTCTTCACAGGATCTTCGAGCATTAGGGCAAACCCAACATGGACTTGTTTGCCACAAAGGAAAGTGCTCAAACCATGACTTATGTCTCACCGATTCCAGATCCAAATGCCGTCGATACAGAGGCTCTGGCGATAAGCTGGAGAGAGCTGCACGCTTACGCGTACCTGCCCACCAGTCTTCTGCCGAAAATATTGGTGAAGATCAGAGAGGAACCGTGCCTGGTCCTGCTAATAGTGGCATATTGGCCCAGCAGGTGGTGGTTTACGGATCTTCTGGATCGGCTGGTGGACAATCCAGGACAGTTACCCGAGATTCCGAACATAATCTCCCAGGCCAGGGAACGCTTCCTACACGAACGTCCCGAGATGTTCAAATTGACTGCGTGGATGTTATCAAACAACGTTCCACGTCGGAAGGTTTTCTCGACAAGCTGCAAAATTCATCGCAGCTGCGAGAGGCAGGTCAACCGTCGAGTCATATAACCACACGGTTAACAAATTTGCAGACTGGTGTGAAGGAAAGGGTATTGATACCTTTCAATCCACTATTCAGCAAATAGCAGACTTTCTCTGTGAGCTGTTCTATTCAGGACTGGCTCCTGTCACAATTGCTGGATACAAGTCAGCTTTGTCATCAGTTATCCCTCGTCTAGCCAACAGGGATAGTCCAGAGGTGGCCCAGTTAAATGTGATGGTGAAGGGAATGAGCAATCTCCGACCGAGACAACCGATAGTCATTCAAGCCTGTCTATCTTTAGTGCTTTATGTACTCGTCAAGCACCCTTTCGAACCGTTGCGTTCGGCTAGTCTAAAGCATTTAACTCTAAAGGTGGTTTTTCTATTGGCAGCTTCATCAGCGAGAAGACGCAGTGAGATCCATGCGCTTTCAGCATAGAAGGACTGATTTATTGTCTCCGGAGAGGCTGCCAAGAGCAGAGTTTATGTCAAAGAATCAATCTTTGAAATATCCCGGCAAACCGATCATTATACTGAAACTAACTAGGTTTGATCGTGATGCCAGTGTCTGCTGGCCAGTCCGTGCTTTGACTAAGTACAAAAGACGGACAGACTCGTTATGGTCGAATGATAGACATCTGTGGATCTGCCATAAGAAGCCATATGGCGCCGCATCCATGGATTCTATCTCTCGTTGGGTGGTGGAATGCATTCAAACTACCCACGAAAGATTGTGACTGGGCTCCAGGTGCAATGCGCAAGGTAACCCTCTTCGCATATTCGTGTTTCAGGCGCGATACATGTTCATGAGTTATCTCCTTTTTTCATAGGAGAAAAAAAAGTGGGGGTGGGGGGGGGGGGCGGTGCGGTGATGCGAATGTTATTCGGTCCCTTTAACTTGATGGTCCTTTTGTAGGTCTCCATTTATCAAGTTTTACGTCTAAGATCTTTCTCCAAGGGGTAAAAGAGGCATTTGATGGCTTGCCCTTTCCCACCAGGTTACTGACTAAATCTGGTGTTATCAGAAGTAATAGAATGGTAAGTATTGATCGAAGGAGAATGAAGGAAATTTCAATTTCCCTTTCTCCGAGATCTAACAATACTTACCATTCTATTACGGACCCCGCCTCCCCGCCCCATGGAGGCAAGCCATAGGTATTCTCTTGTTTGGTAGCTATGCAAACAATATGAGCCTCACTGGCAGATGGGTACCCGTTTATTGGGAACCGGATACCCGGTTCCAGGAGCTGGTAAGGCTTACTAAGTCTAGATTCTTAGAGCCAGCTATCAGGATAGCTTGTTATCAGAAGTAATAGAATGGTAAGTATTGTTAGATCTCGGAGAAAGGGAAATTGAAATTGCCTTCAGTCATGAATGGTTTACTTAAACTGATATACAATGCATTAGCATGCTGTATATATAATGACCTCAAATACAAATGCATTATACTGCATAGTATATGTACAGTATGTATATCCTAGAACTAAATGGTCTCCCATTGTCAAAGATATATCTTCAGTTGCTCAAGAGTGTACAAGATATAGCAGTTGTCTCTTGCAGAAGCAACATCGTACAATTCCACACCTGTATCAAGGTGCGATATAAAAGTTTTGTATGAAAGATGATGACAATTTATCTTGCTATCTAAAACCGTAAATTTGTTATACTCTTAAACATTTAACCAGCAAATTTGTTCCAGCAAATTTCCATTTTTTAAAACTTACCAGTGGAATAACTGAAGAAGCTGTTTCTGTCCGCCTTTAGTCTTGACCACACCATTCTGATGTCAATATTCTATCTTTTGCAGTGTCAATATCAAAGAAACTGGTCTACGACTGCACCATCTCCCACCAAATTTGTTGAAAAATGAACACCAGTTCATCTTTTAATTTAAAGGTGCATATTGACACCAAAATGCTTGAAAATAAAATTTTTGAAATTATATACTTTTAGAGGCTTAAATTCTCTAGCTCAATGTAATGACATGAAATAAATCTTAACATATGACAAATTTCGTAGGTTTAGTTGTGAATTTGAATCTTTAATTTGAAAATTTTAAATTTTGACATCAGAGTGGTAATGGTTAAAGGGTTAAAAACAAGTGGATAAGATAGGCTTTACGCTTATCTAACGCAGTCACGCCGTTGCTAATTTCTAATATCACATTTTTATGTAATTTTATTTTTCAGAAACTTGTGTGGTTCACGTGTCCGTGTAGAACACTCTAGAGGACGGTCACGGCGAGGTGGCGGTGGAGGTTGGCGTGGTGGCGGCGGCAGAGGAGGTGGATGGGGAGGTGGTGGAGGCGGAGGCTTTCGTGGTGGACGGGGCTTTAATCCAGATGACCGTTGCTATGAATGCGGTGGGACCGGCCATTATGCTTATGACTGTCCACGATCATCATCATCATCATCAAGACGTGGAGGAGGAGGAGGAGGAGGTGGAGGTTATGGTGGAGGAGGTGGTGGCCGTCGAGGAGGCTCGTATCGTTCTAGGTGCGTTTCTATTGATTACATTGTCCCATATTTCAGATCTAGGGCAGCAATGGCTTCCAGTTATATTTAGCTCAGCATTTTAAATTTCAAATTTGGTCAAGAAAATCAAAATATTTCCTATATTAAATCTGCATCTGCTGAGAAAGGGAAGAGTATTTCTGAAAATTTACCACTGGAATGACTGGCTCAATTATCGAGCCAGCCATTCCAGTGGTAAATTTTCAAAAATACTCTTCTCTTTACCTGCTGATGGACATTCCACAAAACTACTGTAGAGGCATTTTTTGGCTAGTTTGGTCATTAAAGGGTTAATCAGAATGGTTATTCTCGCCCTGTACGGGAATGAAGGTATTGCATTCGTGTCTGTGTGTCCAGAGATGTATCTCAAGACCTGCTCATCCAATTGGACTCCTTTTGACCCTTACCTCTCTGATGTCAAAATTTTAATTTTTCAAATTAAATTAAAAGATCTACTGGTGTTCATTTTTTAACAAATTTGGTGAGAGATGTTGCTTTCTCCTTCGATCAATACTCACCATTCTGTTACTTCTGATATACAGCTGGCCCTGACAGCGGCTCTAGGATTATAGACTTAGAAAGCTTTACCGACTCCTGGGAACCGGGTACTCGGCTCCCAACTGCCGAGTACCCGTTTACCATAGAGCTCATTCTTGTTTGCATAGCAACAAGAGCAATACATGCTTTCTGCATTGAGGATTTTAGTGTTTTTTGTGAAAGAAAATCTACGTCTTTAATCTGTGATAGTTTGTGTGTTCGTGAAAGGATTAACTAAAGGATACTATGGAGAATACCGCCGAAGATAACCAGGTTGTATCGTTCTTTATTATCCATAGTTAAAAGACGTAGGTCTCTAAATTTTGCTGTGTCGCATGTTCCAATTTCTGACCCCATAGAATCTGGGACGTGTGCTAACAACGATATATGCCAGACGATCGCCTTCTTTAACCCCCAACAGGCGATCGGCAGATATGAAAATAGGTGTTATGCTACGGTATTTCTAACACGTATATCGGCTGACGTCGTTCTCCGTAGGATCCGAGCGGGTGATGTCACACCCGGTCGCTCGGATGTTTATGTGAAGAAAAATTGTTCATTAATTCGCGCATCTTGTTCTGGGTGCTGCGTACTAAAAATGGTACCGGAAACTTTAGAATGATCAAGATTACGTGCGATCACGATCGATTTGCAATGATCGGTGGTTTCAAAATTCTTGAGTAGATGCGTGGTCTACGGTTTTACCGTGTGATACAGCAGTTTGTTATACATTTTGTTGTTTTCTTCACATATCGTGCTGCTTTCGTTAGGAGTATAATTTATATTGATTAGTAAATATACCCCGAATGCTATGCGATATGATTCCTGCAGCCGTTACACATCCTGGAGGATCTATTATGGGGGGTGTTTAATGCCCGCCTCGTTCTTGTCGTCATAATCAATGCGATCGTTGTTGTAACGTGGCGGGGTGGGGTGCGGGAGGGTTACAGTTAATTTATGAGTCAAATTATTTGAAAATTAATTGTCTGCCTTCCATCCGGGTCTCGTTCCGCTTGTTTAGTGTAGGTTTGTGCTTATGTTATAGGCCAAGCCAGCCCCGCCATCATGTGACGAATGCCATAAGTTTGTCCGTGTCGTGTTCAAGGACCATGTCTGTTTTAGGTGTTCCCTGTGTAATATTTATCATAGGTGTAATGTTTGTGCAGTGTGGTCCGTTGAGATGATGGTTAAGTTCCTTACCAGAAGGACTTGGCTGGGTCTGACGCGGGGTCAGGCGGTCCGAGAGTAAATCGTGGTTCGGCCGGTGGGGGTGCTCCACGTCCCCAGCTGGATGTGGCGGAGATGGCACCGCCGGCGTGGTTTGGTCCGGCTATGCAGGGTTTTTCTGCATAGCGTTCTGCCCACGCTGGTGTCGTCCCTGCTACCAAAGGTTGGGGGGGGGGGCAGTTTCTCCCCATGCCTGGTACGGATCCTGTCCTCGGACAGGATTCTGGACTGGTTACCGAGGGGGGCCGTCTCGTACGGTCCCCTGGCAGTCCCGTCTGGCTTCGGCCAGACGGGTTCTGTTTCTCTGCGGCCACCTCCGCGTGGTCCAGTAACGGTGGCCGGTCTGTTAGGTGTGGGAGCCGTCCGCCAGGACGGTTCCACGGTTGACTCGTCTAGTGACGACTCTTCGGAGTCTGAAGACGAGGAGGCCGAGGAGGAGAGGTGGCTGCGGCCCGTGAAGCCGCAGGTGGAGAATATGGAGGTTGATTCCGTCCTGGACGGAACCGGCCTCCATTTGTCTGGTTTGGCGCAAGCCAGGTCAGCGGCTCCGCCTGTGGCTGAGGCCAATCCGTTACCGTGCACCGGTTCCGTGCGGCTTGGTTTGGCACCAGCCGTCACGGGAACGGGTGTGCCGGGCCGGGCGTGGTACTCACCTATCTCGCCTGGTCCGGCAGTCGGACGTGCGGTGCCGTTGGCGCCCGTGTCCGGCTATGGTTCCGCGACTGCTACGGGTCCGTACGGTTTTCCGTGCGGACCTACCCCATGGACCGGAGTGTTTCATGAGGTGGCGGCGGAACCGTGTGGTACCGGAGTGCCTGGCGTGTCAGCCGTGGCTCCTTGCCGGGAGGCCGTGGCTGGCAGACCCATGAGCACGTCAACGGGTGACGTGTTTGCGGGGGTGTCTTCATCGGAGGTAGATTGGTCAGATGCTCTGGCGTGGCTAGCCAGGGTTGACCCGTCTGTGGTTTCGGCCACGGCCGATGAAGATGCGCCCCGTCTGTCGGTTGCGTCGATCAGGACGGGGATTTTGCCCGCGGCCCGGATCCAGTCAGTGGGACTGGATCCACGGTTCATAGAATTGTTGGATGCTATTTATAGCAAACAACTGATGACCAAGGGTCAGCTCCCTGTGGCCTCCAGGGAGGTGCGGGCAAGATGTCGTATTCCGCGGGGGAATACGACAGGTATGGTGTAGTCCCGTCGGTCACGGAGGATGACCGATGGGTACTGGGCGTCCAGAGTGCCGTGGCGGGTCGCCCCGGTCCGGCACTTGTGGCCATGTCTCAGGTACACCAGGAAGAGGTCCTGTCCCTATGCGATGAGGGTGTGAGGGCAGCGATGAGCGCTGTCAACCACTCTTATCGTCTCCTTCAGTCGGTGTGGGCTGAAGCGGGGGCAGGCCACCCTGTGCCACCTGTGGCGCTTTCATGTGTCAAGGACGGCCTGGTGCTGTCGATGGACACATTGGCAAGGGTGCAAGCGCGTGTGACGAAATCCAGGAGGCAAATGGTCATTGACCATATGCGTCCGGCTACGGCAGTCAGGGAGCGTCTTCTTGGGACGCCCCTGACAGGGCCTAGCATCTTCGGTGGCCAAGCGCGGGCCATCTTAGAGGATACTGCCAGTATCGCGCAGAATCGGTTAGCGGTACACCTACAGCTAGAGCTAGTGCGGCAAGCGCACGCACTAGGGGCTGTGGGGAAACCGCTAACGGGACAACCTTCAAAGGAGCAGAAGAAGCATAAGGGCAAGGCGAAAGCTAGGCCTGTTGCGACTTCTGCTTCAGCTGGGTTTTAAGATGCCGCCGCCGGCGAAGAAGCCCAGGAAGGTTGTAGAGGCGCCTACCCTCCCCAATGTTGCTCCTGACCGCCCTAGAGGCGGGAAGGGCATGGGGAAGGGTAAGGGTAAGGCCTCAAAGGGCGGACAGAAGGGGCCGAAGCGTACCTGAGGGTACGAAAGCTCCCTTCATATCCGCCTGGACCGCGCCTGTGCGACAGGAACAGCGGTGCCAGTTATACCCGTCGTGCCTAGAACGAAATGGTTCTCTCTCTCTCGTTAAGAAAGAGGGGAGGTGGGGGCCGGACAACCCCGTTAGACGTCGAGGCGTCTATGGTGGGTGGAAGGCTCATGCGTTTCGTCGAGGCCTGGCGAGGTGTGACGTCAGACAGTCTGGTCCTGGGATGGTTATCCCAGGGTTACATGCCGGAGTGGTGGGACTTTCCACCACAAAATCTGTCTTTGGCACCTGTCTGGACACCCGTACCATGGGAGCCAGACAAGTTAGAAGCCGTTCAAAAGGAAGTGTCGGGTTTGCTTCTGAAGGGAGCAATAAAACCAGCAAACCGAAACACTCCAGGCTTCTATTCAAACATGTTCCTTGTCCCCAAGAGCACAGGGGGATGGAGACCCATACTCAATCTCAGGCCATTAAATTGGTTTATCCATACGCCTCGGTTCCAGATGGAAACGCCGAGGTCGGTAATGGCGGGATTGAGGAAAGGAATGTGGTGTGTATCGATCGATCTGAAAGATGCATATTTCCACATTCCTATGAATCGGAGTTGGCACAGGTTTCTGAGATTTGCGTTTCAGAATCAAGTATGGGAGTTTACAGTTCTCCCGTTTGGCCTGTCGACAGCTCCGAGGGTTTTCACAAGAGTGGTCCTTGCGGTGACAGCGTTTCTCAGAAAAGAGAACGTGGCGCAACACACCTACATAGACGACTGGCTGCTCAAGGCAGACTCGGCAGCCAGGTTGAACGTGGATACTGCTCTGACTCTGAAGTTACTTTCAGATCTAGGCTGGATAGTCAACGAGGAGAAATCCGAGTTGACTCAACATTTCGTTTATTTGGGGATGCGATTCGACCTCGAGGAGGGCAGGGTTTACCCGTCAGAGCCCAGAGTGGTGTCTCTGTTAGCCATCCTCAAGAGTTTTCGAGTGGGAAACCACATTCAGGCGAAGCGGTTCCTTCAGATGCTGGGCATGATGGTCTCCATGGAGCAGGTTATCCCGTACGCTGCTCTAATGCGAAGGCCTATCCAGTTGTATCTGATGTCTCTGTGGAAACAGAGAACAGAACCCCTGTCAAAACTGGTGCCAGTTTTGGAGCCGATAATATCGCATCTTCTATGGTGGAAACAGCGTCAGAATCTCCTATTAGGGGTTTCGCTGCACCTACCCCACCCCCAGCTGTCCGTCTACACGGATGCATCGCTGGAAGGGTGGGGTGCCTGCCTGGGAGAACACCAGGTCTCGGGCACATGGACTCTCCCGGAGAGTCAGCTGCATATCAATCTGTTGGAAATGATGGCAGTGGAACTGGCATTGGAAGAGTTCCTTCCGATGATCAGGGGCACGGTGATATTGATACGGTCTGACAATTCGACAGTGGTATCATATATAAATCGTCAAGGCGGGACCAGGTCGCCCACTCTGTGTATCAGGGTGTGGCACTTGATTCAATGGTGCAGGAATTACTCGGTTGTTTTGAAAGCAGCTCATATTCCTGGCCGATTGAACATTCTGGCGGATGCTTTGTCTCGCAGACAGAGAATCCTGCCAACAGAATGGTCCCTCAACCCTCCAGTTCTGCGACGGATCTTCGAGCATTGGGGCAAACCCAATGTGGACTTGTTCGCCACAAAGGAAAATGCTCAAATCATGACATATGTCTCGCCGATTCCAGATCCAAATGCCGTCGATACAGACGCTCTGGCGATAAGCTGGAGAGAGATGCACGCTTACGCGTACCCACCCACCATTCTTCTACCGAAGGTATTGGTGAAGGTCAGGGAGGAACCGTGTCTGGTCCTGCTAATAGCGCCGTATTGGCCGAGCAGGGCATGGTTCACGGATCTTCTAGATCTGCTGGTGGAAAATCCTGTGCAGTTGCCCGAGATTCCGAACATAATCTCCCAGGCCAAGGGACGCTTCCTACACGAGCGTCCCGAAATGTTCAAATTGACTGCGTGGATGTTATCAAACAACGTTCCACGTCGGAAGGCTTCTCTCGACAGGCTGCTGATTTCATCGCGGCTGCGAGAAGGAGGTCAACCTTCAAGTCATATAACAACAAGGTTAACAGATTTGCAGACTGGTGTGAAGAAAAGGGTATTGATACCTTTCAATCCACTATTCAGCAAATAGCAGACTTTCTCTGTGAGCTGTTCTTTTCAGGACTAGCTCCCGTCACAGTTGCTGGATACAAGTCAGCTTTGGCATCAGTTATCCCTTGTCTAGCCAACAGGGATAGTCCAGAGGTGGCCCAGTTAAATGTGATGTTGAAGGGAATGAGCAATCTCCGACCGAGACAACCGGTAGTCATTCCAGCCTGGAGTCTATCTTTAGTGCTTAATGTACTGGCCAAGCACCCTTTCGAACCGTTGCGTTCGGCTAGTCTAAAGCATTTGACTCTAAAGGCGGTCTTTCTATTGGCAGCTTCCTCAGCTAGAAGGCGCAGTGAGATCCATGCGCTTTCGGCAGAGAGGAACCGATTTATTGTTTCTGGAGAAGGTCTGCGTCTTCTGCCAAGAGCAGAGTTTATGTCAAAGAACCAATCTTTGAGATATCCCGGCAAACCGATCATTATACCGAAGTTAACTAGGTTTGATCGTGATGCCAGTGTCTGGTGCCCGGTCCGTGCTTTGACTAAGTACAAGAAACGGACTGACTCGTTACGGTCGAACGATAGACATCTGTGGATCTGCCATAAAAAGCCTTATGGCGCCGCATCCATGGATACTATCTCTCGTTGGGTGGTCGAATGCATTCAGACTACTCACGAGATGGCGACTGGGCACCAGGTGCAAGGCGTAAGGGCACACGATGTCAGAGGAATAGCCGCCTCGACCGCCCTTTACAATGGTGTTCCGTTAGAGGACATCATGGCCGTTGCACAATGGCACTGTGAGTCCTCACTCACGGATTACTATATGAGGGATGTGTCAGACTCGGCCAATCCACTCGCTTTAGCTGTTTTGAAACGATAGTTAGTGACCACACTGCTTTTCACCCTTTGGTAAGAAAAGAACCTAAAGCAGGCATGGTCAGGCGAGAGGATGTCAACCAGATTGTGTCACTGATGGCCGAACCGGTGAATGGTTGGAGGCGGTACATCTGAAGTCCAATTATCATAAGGTAATTCAATAAGTGAGTTTTTTGTATTATGTATATGTATCATGTTCATTCATCTTATATATTCATGCTCATTCCCAGGCTAATACATAGAATATGCAGCGAGTAGTTAACCCTCTTGGCATATTTGTGTTTTCAGGCGAGATACATGTTCGTTAGTTCTCTCCCTTTTCTTAGGAGGAAAAAGGGGGGGGGGGCTGTGACGCGAATGTGATTCGGTTCCGTGAACTTGACGGTCCTTTTAGGTCTCCGTTAGTCAAGTTTGAAGTCTAAAATCTTTCTCCAATGGGCAAAATTAGCATTTATGGCTTGCCCCTTCCCACCAGGTTACTGATCAAATCTGGTGTATGTCAGAAGTAACAGAATGGCGAGTATTGGTCAAAGGAGAATGCTGGAAATGTCAATTTCCCTTTCTCCGAGATCTAACAATACTCACCATTCTGTTACGGACCCAGCCTCCCAGCCCCACGGAGGCAAGCCATAGTTTTCTCTTGTTTGGTGGCTATGCAAACAATATGAGCTCTATGGTAAACGGGTACTCGGCAGTTGGGAGCCGAGTACCCGGTTCCCAGGAGTCGGTAAAGCTTTCTAAGTCTATAATCCTAGAGCCGCTGTCAGGGCCATCTGTATATCAGAAGTAACAGAATGGTGAGTATTGTTAGATCTCGGAGAAAGGGAAATTGACATTTCCTGCATTCTACGACAGCAACATCTTCCACCAAAATTGTTGAAAAATGTACACCAGTTTCTCTACTATTGACACAGTAAAAGATAGAATATTGACATCAGCGTTGTAAAGGTTAACATAAACAAGGGATATAACTATGAAAGAGGGTTTCCAGGCTTAGGGCCGTGATCCGGATAAAAATCACACCCAGATCTAATAAGATTCTGAATCTATAGATATGTTGGAAATTAATAGTTCTACATGTATATCATATGGTACAGTTATTAGATAAGGGTGTGACTATACAATAGTAATCCACAATGTTGGTTATGATGATCCAAACAGGGGTCAAAATGTTTGAAAATGTGAAGTCATCCATGGCAATGATCTCACATTGAATGAGGTCATCCAAACTTAACCGAGGTCATCCTTTCATAATAAGCAATGCAAATTTCCAGGATTTGAATTCATCCATGGATGATGTCGCTTACAATTGAGGTCATCCATAACAATTTGAGGTCTTAAAAACAGGTGGTAGAGTGAACATTTTGTCCACTGGATCAAAACAATCTGGAAAATCAGAGGGAAAATTTACAATGTGACAAAAAATGGGAAGGCGAGGATCTGCAATCAGTGATTGATTGCTCTTCTATATTGGGAAGGTTTCTTTTTATGTGTGAAGGATTGGTGGGATTTCTTCTATGTGTGAAAGATTGGGAGGGTTTCTTGTGTGTGTGAAGGATTGGTTGGATTTCTTGTATGTGTGAAGGCTTGGAAGGTTTTGTTGTATGTGTGAAGGATTGGTGGGATTTCTTCTATGTGTGAAAGATTGGGAGGGTTTCTTGTATGTGTGAAGGATTGGAAGGGTTTCTTGTATGTGTGAAGGCTTGGAAGGTTTTGTTGTATGTGTGAAGGATTGGGAGGGTTTCTTGTATGTGTGACGGATTGGGAGGATTTCTTGTATGTGTGAAGGACTGGGAGGATTTCTTGTTTGTGTGAAGGATTGGGAGGGTTTCTTGTATGTGTGAAGGATTGGAAGGGTTTCTTGTATGTGTGAAGGATTGGGAGGGTTTCTTGTGTGTGTGAAGGATTGGGAGGGTTTCTTGTGTGTGGGAAGGATTGGGAGGTTTTCTTGTATGTGTAAAGGATTGGAAGGGTTTCTTGTATGTGTGAAGAATTGGGAGGGTTTCTTGTGTGTGTGTGAAGGATTGGGACGGTTTCTTGTATGTGTGTGAAGGATTGGGACGGTTTCTTGTATGTGTGAAGGATTGGGAGGGTTTCTTGTATGTGTGAAGGTTTGGGAGGGTTTCTTGTATGTGTGAAGGATTGGGAGGGTTTCTTGTGTGTGTGAAGGACTGGGAGGGTTTCTTGTGTGTGTGAAGGATTGGGAGGGTTTCTTGTATGTGTGAAGGATTGGGACGGTTTCTTGTATGTGTGAAGGATTGGGAGGGGTTCTTGTATGTGTGAAGGATTGGGAGGGGTTCTTGTATGTGTGAAGGGTTGGGAGGGTTTCTTCTATGTGTGAAGGATTGGGAGGGTTTCTTGTATGTGTGAAGGATTGGGAGGGTTTCTTATGTGTGTGAAGGATTGGGAGGGTTTCTTCTATGTGTGAAGGTGCTAATGCAGACTATTTATGTGTTGTCTTGCTTGTGAGGTAGCTCCTCAGTAATCTCATAATTTGGGAATGAAAAATTTTTCCCACCTCTGTAAAAACATTCAGGGAAATGATCTGTCAGTAAATTGTGTGGCCCTTGATGGCTTGAACCATTTGAATGTTGACAATGGAGTAATCGATGATGATCTGCCACTGAAGTATATGATGTCATAATCAGTTGTGTCACATGTAGGCTGAGGTCACTGTCATAATGACATATTATAACTCTGTCATGAAGTTCGAAAAGTATGTCAACTCATGTATGAATTGTGTTTTCAGTGGATTTGCAATTTATTAAACATTCTCATTTGTGTTGTATATTTTGAAACTGATTTGGCTGTGAGCTGGGCAACAACAGCTCCGAGTTAAATTAGTTTCAAAATATTCAAAAGCTTACCCATATAATTACGCTGAAATTGTGGTTCTGGGAATTCATGATTCAAAGTATATAAAATGAAATTGATTCCAACACACAAAGTGGGCGTGGCATAGCTAGAAATGGGCGGGGCATAGCTAGAAATGCATCCCGCTAGACTATTGAATGTTCACATTTACCATGAGATAATCTGACATAAAAGAAGTATGGGAATGTCTTTATAACATTAACCTACAAATTTGTTCAAACAATTTCAATTTAAAACAAATTTACCACTGAAATGAGCCAGTCATTCAAGTGGTACATTTTCTAAAATAATCTTGGTCTGCAAATGGACATTTCTCAAGACGCATGGCAGAAGCCATTTTTTGGCTAATATATTATGAATGTTAAGTGGTTAATGATCAGTTCGGCCTTGGCACTGGGTGTGATGAATGTCCATTTGTAAGATAAGTTTGTTACCACTGAAATGACTGTGTTGATAAGCGAACATGTCCTAGTGGACAAAAATACTCTTATCTTACTAATGGACATTCAGAGAGCAAATAATTGGATTTTCTTGGCCAGCATTAGCCGGTTTAAAGACCCATTATCTGCTGGGTTCATCCGTGAAGGTTTTTCTAAAATGTATTTTCTTAACCCTTTCAAATACGGGAAAAGTATATTGTTTACAATATAAACTTATTTTGTTGAATGTTTTGAAATTGATTATTTTGAAATTAATTTGACTGGAAGGCGTTGATGCCTAGTTGTTTCCCTGTGGGGTTGCCTTGAAATGAGATATGGGGAATTCATCAGTGAATGGGTTAATTTTCAATTGATGGATACCGTCTGTTACTGAGTCACTGGTGAATTATAATGTGCTCTCTGTATAACCTATTAGTTATAAATATTTTCTTATGCGTGCCTGTTTTTAATTTTAATTCCAAAATATTATTTTGATTCTTTAAAAATAGTTCTCACCCTTTGTGTCCCGACTTCAAAAAAGTTCATCAAAGAACCTGAATATTTTGAAAATGATTTGTCTTCATGAGCCAAAATTCAAGGAAGCCAAGTTTTTTTCAAAATAACTAACCTTTTACATATTATGTGTGATATTCTTGATAAATTTGATTGTTATGTCCCTGACATGTAACCTGATCTTAATGGTATTCGTTAATAAATCCAAAAATCTTAGATAACACTTTGATAATTTATTATCCTATTCCAGGGCCCGGGGGTGTCATTTAGTAGAAATTATAATTATTCTGACTAAATTTCATTATCAATACATTGCAGAGAATATTTGAACGAATGAGATTTCTGATTCTCGTACACCTGATTACTCATCGTCTAGAATCTCAGATCATTCAGGTTGCTGCTGACTACGCATAAAACACCGTCTGACGGTTGCCTGAGCAGTCAGCTCATGTTCTGTTCATTGTCTGCATCTTGAGTCTCTTACATGAATCGTCAGTCATTTCACTCAGTTGTTGTGCAGTGTATGATCTGAAATATAAGTCAATCAATCGTGATACACTCCTGCCCATTAATCTGCACATGTATCATGCTCGAACATGTAGAATTGAAATACGTCGTTCAGTATACAGTAAGTTTTCAATAGCTGAAAATGGTGGCTACGGTAATGTGACAGTAAGTCCTAAATGTATGAGAACATTCAGCTGTAGTAGTATAATTTAAGTAAGATTTATATTTGATAACTTTGTTTTAAACGTATCTTAAATATTAATTGTATCTATTGTTCTTTCCTGGGAAATATTTCGTTTCAGAATTAGGCCATGCTGACTTAGTGTACAATCAAAAACCTGCTTGGAAAAACACCTGTCATTTAGGCTCCATAGATTTTTTTGTTTTTTGGCCATTTAAAGAGCAGAAATAACGAATTCTTTATCATGTTGGGAAGATGTTGAATATTTTGAGACTAATTTGACTGGGAACTGTTATTGTCTATCTGGCAGTAACAGCTCGCCATCAGATTAGTTTCCAAAATTTCAATAGAATTGCTAACATTGTAAAACATTTGCTTTCTGGTCTGTAAGGCAGTGCTCTCGGTAAGCTTTTCAATAATTGGGTGATCCACTCTTAGAAATTTTGTAAATTGAGTTTTTTGGAAATTAATTGGTTTTTTTAATTAAGTTAGTATACATTATTAGCAACAGAACTGAAATTAATTTGGTGATTGGCTATTTCAGTACTCATGATGTTAAAAATTAATTGGGTGATTGGCCATTTTTATTGGTTGAAAATGCAAAGAATTGCTTATATTATAAAAGATTTGTGGCTTTCTGGTCTGTAAGGGTTAAAGGATTAAAACCCTTTAACCGACAAAACCCCGAAAAACTAAATTCTTTACGATATAAAACTTATTCTGTTGAATATTTTGAAATTAATTTGCCTGGAAGCAGCAAGGCAAAGTTTTCTTGTATAGTAGCATTGGAATTCATCGGTGAAAGGGTTAAACAACAAATTTGTTCATGAAAATGTTCATTTGCAGACCAAGAGAAGACTATTTTTGAAAATTTAGCACAGGAATGATTGATTGGTCTTACATGTAGTAATTTTCAGAAATATTCTTCTCTTGGTATGCGGCTCTGCACATTGACTTTTCTCAAGAGAAGCCATTTTTTGGCTGGCACTAACACAATCTTGTGGGTCAGAATCCTGGCTAGGTGTGGTTTTTAGTGATTCTAGTTTTGACTACTTGTATTCTGTATAATAGGTCGCTGTGGAGAATTACCATTGTCTGACAGATGACTAGTTTGCTGATTATTTGTATTAGCATTAATATTTATAGTTTTATTTTCTTCTTTTGTTAATATGTTTTGGCTTATGCCTACAGAGTTGCTGGTGTAGAATGTGTTTTCTGATTAATTCTAAATATATCCAGGTACTAATCAGGCGCTCTATATCGTGTACGTACCTATATTTGGTAAAGACGTAGAATTTATGAAATGGTTCTGACTTTGTTCATGTTATTGATGATTTTAGATCCAAAAGTCCCCGCAGAAGGAGTTATTCGCGCAGCCGAAGCAGGAGCCCGGGCCGCAGATCACGTAGCGGGTAGGTTTAGAACTATATACCGCTAATGAAATTAACCCCTACCATCTGATGTCAATATTCTATCTTTTACTCTATCAATAGCAAAGAAACTGGTATACATTTTCCAGCAATTTTGGTGGACGATGTTGCTGTCATATAAGAACATCTTTCAGCAATTTTGATGGACGATGTTGCTGTCATATAAGAACATCTTTCAGCAATTTTGATGGACGATGTTGCTGTCATATAAGAACATCTTTCAGCAATTTTGGTGGATGATGTTGCCGTCATATAAGAACATCTTTCAGCAATTTTGATGGACGATGTTGCTGTCATATAAGAACATCTTTCAGCAATTTTGCTGGACGATGTTGCTGTCATATAAGAACATCTTTCAGCAATTTTGCTGGACGATGTTGCTGTCATATAAGAACATCTTTCAGCAATTTTGGTGGACGATGTTGCTGTCATATAAGAACATTTTTCAGCAATTTTGATGGACGATGTTGCTGTCATATAAGAACATCTTTCAGCAATTTTGATGGACGATGTTGCTGTCATATAAGAACATCTTTCAGCAATTTTGATGGACGATGTTGCTGTCATATAAGAACATCTTTCAGCAATTTTGATGGACGATGTTGCTGTCATATAAGAACATCTTTCAGCAATGTTGATGGACGATGTTGCTGTCATATAAGAACATCTTTCAGCAATTTTGATGGACGAGTTTGCTGTCATATAAGAACATCTTTCAGCAATTTTGATGGACGATGTTGCTGTCATATAAGAACATCTTTCAGCAATTTTGATGGACGATGTTGCTGTCATATAAGAACATCTTTCAGCAATTTTGATGGACGGTGTTGCTGTCATATAAGAACATCTTTCAGCAATTTTGATGGACGATGTTGCTGTCATATAAGAACATCTTTCAGCAATTTTGATGGACGATGTTGCTGTCATATAAGAACATCTTTCAGCAATTTTGATGGACGATGTTGCTGTCATATAAGAACATTTTTCAGCAATTTTGATGGACGATGTTGCTGTCATATAAGAACATCTTTCAGCAATTTTGGTGGACGATGTTGCTGTCATATAAGAACATCTTTCAGCAATTTTGATGGACGATGTTGTCATATAAGAACATCTTTCAGCAATTTTGATGGACGATGTTGCCGTCATATAAGAACATCTTTCAGCAATTTTGATGGATGATGTTGCTGTCATATAAGAACATCTTTCAGCAATTTTGCTGGACGATGTTGTCATATAAGAACATCTTTCAGCAATTTTGATGGACGATGTTGCTGTCATATAAGAACATCTTTCAGCAATTTTGCTGGACGATGTTGCTGTCATATAAGAACATCTTTCAGCAATTTTGATGGACGATGTTGCTGTCATATAAGAACATCTTTCAGCAATTTTGCTGGACGATGTTGTTGTCATATAAGAACATCTTTCAGCAATTTTGATGGATGATGTTGCTGTCATATAAGAACATCTTTCAGCAATTTTGATGGACGATGTTGCTGTCATATAAGAACATCTTTCAGCAATTTTGCTGGACGATGTTGCTGTCATATAAGAACATCTTTCAGCATTTTTGCTGGACGATGTTGCTGTCATATAAGAACATCTTTCAGCATTTTTGCTGGACGATGTTGCTGTCATATAAGAACATCTTTCAGCAATTTTGCTGGACGATGTTGCTGTCATATAAGAACATCTTTCAGCATTTTTGCTGGACGATGTTGCTGTCATATAAGAACATCTTTCAGCAATTTTGATGGACGATGTTGCTGTCATATAAGAACATCTTTCAGCATTTTTGCTGGACGATGTTGCTGTCATATAAGAACATCTTTCAGCAATTTTGATGGACGATGTTGCTGTCATATAAGAACATCTTTCAGCAATTTTGATGGACGATGTTGCTGTCATATAAGAACATCTTTCAGCAATTTTGCTGGACGATGTTGCTGTCATATAAGAACATCTTTCAGCAATTTTGATGGACGATGTTGCTGTCATATAAGAACATCTTTCAGCATTTTTGATGGACGATGTTGCTGTCATATAAGAACATCTTTCAGCATTTTTGATGGACGATGTTGCTGTCATATAAGAACATCTTTCAGCATTTTTGCTGGACGATGTTGCTGTCATATAAGAACATCTTTCAGCAATTTTGATGGACGATGTTGCTGTCATATAAGAACATCTTTCAGCATTTTTGATGGACGATGTTGCTGTCATATAAGAACATCTTTCAGCATTTTTGATGGACGATGTTGCTGTCATATAAGAACATCTTTCAGCATTTTTGCTGGACGATGTTGCTGTCATATAAGAACATCTTTCAGCAATTTTGATGGACGATGTTGCTGTCATATAAGAACATCTTTCAGCATTTTTGATGGACGATGTTGCTGTCATATAAGAACATCTTTCAGCAATTTTGATGGACGATGTTGTTGTCATATAAGAACATCTTTCAGCAATTTTGATGGACGATGTTGCTGTCATATAAGAACATCTTTCAGCAATTTTGATGGACGATGTTGCTGTCATATAAGAACATCTTTCAGCAATTTTGATGGACGATGTTGCTGTCATATAAGAACATCTTTCAGCATTTTTGATGGACGATGTTGTTGTCATATAAGAACATCTTTCAGCAATTTTGATGGACGATGTTGCTGTCATATAAGAACATCTTTCAGCAATTTTGATGGACGATGTTGCTGTCATATAAGAACATCTTTCAGCAATTTTGATGGACGATGTTGCTGTCATATAAGAACATCTTTCAGCAATTTTGATGGACGATGTTGCTGTCATATAAGAACATCTTTCAGCAATTTTGATGGACGATTTTGCTGTCATATAAGAACATCTTTCAGCAAATTTGTTGAAAAAGGAACAGCAGTTCCTGTTTTAATTTAATCTGAAAATGTAAAATTTTGACAGCGTGTAAATTGGTTAACAGACAGCTCAGATGGACAGTCTAAGATTTTGATGCCAAAATTGGTTTATATGTATTTTTGGTGGTATGCAGATTTCAAATTGGCCACTATCGGTTACACAGTTTCGCGGCCGTCTTAGATCTTTACCACCAAAAACTCATACTAAAGCAATAGTAAATTTAAAATGGCTTCTCGAGAAACACTGGACCGATTTCAATTATATTTGGCAGGCAGCATCCTTAAGGCATAAAGATCCAAGTTTGTTCAAAGAAAGTTAATCAGCCAATTTTACTGGTGGCCGTCTAGGATTTTGGCAGATATTTAGAAGCGGCTTTAAATAAATATTCTGAATCCTCTTGGGGATCGATTCAAAACTCATGAAAGATCCAGGACAAGAGCTAAAGCTGAACCAAGTTTGTTCAAAGGAACTTGATTGGCCAAATGCTTCAAGGGCTACCTTGAAAGACCTAGTTTTCACGAAAATTACTTTGTCTCCAGAACAGTTGAACAGATCGGTCTGAAATTTTGGAGATATGATTAGGCACTAAGGGCCATTAAATTTATTCAAGTGAAGTTAATACGTCAGGAAAAAATGGCTGCTGGGGCCCAATCAAAATGTTCCATATTGGATGTTTTTCATTAAAATAGATCCATGCCATCCAATGTGAACTCTGTGCACTATATTTAGTCTTAACCCTTTGTTCAAGAAAATTTCAATTATCTCATAGAAAATACTCATAGAAAATATCCATTTGCAGATCAAGCGAAGACTATTTTTGAAAATTATCACTGGAATGACTGGCTCGCTTATCGAGCCAGTCATTCTAGTGGTAAATTTTCAAAAATAGTCTTCTTTTGGTCTGCAAATGGACATTTCTCAAGACCACTGCAGAAGGCATTTTTGGCCTATATAAGTGTTACAGGGTTAAGTGTGTGTGCAATCTTAACCATTTAGTCCTCATATCAGCCAAACCGGCATATTCTATCTCCGTGTCCGTGTCAAAGAAACAGGTGCACATTTTCAATAATTTTGGTGGAAGACGGTGCTGTCGTAGACAGATGCTTGACAGCAGCATCTTCCACCAAATTTGTTGGAAAATGTGCACCCGGTTTTTTACACAACGGCACCGTCTTCCACCAGATTTGTTAAAAAATGAACACCAGTTCATCTTTTAATTTAATTTCAAATTAAAATTTTGACATCAGAGTGGTAATGGTTAAGGGCTGTAATGTATGTCTGTATGTAAGTGTTATGGTAATTTGTTTGTGGTTTCAGGTCACCGGGCAGAAAGTAAGATAATGCTTACAAACGTACTAATCTACTAGGGTTGCACGATTATTCACTTTTCATAATCGCGACCATTAAAAAAAATAATCGTGATCATATGATTAATCACGAACCATATTAACTACGTCAATGCGGCTTAGAGGACGTTATTATGCTACTGCAGATTGTAAGATTATGGGTTAGGCACATACATACATGGACAGAATACGCCAGTTGCTGATTGCAAACAAATGAATGTATCAAGATTTTTCTAACTTTGACGTATGCGCTCCAATGATTTCTTAGCATTTCAAAACGGCAAGACTCTGTATTAGAAGCCCACCCCCCTAACTCAGCAGATTGTATGGGAAAATTTTTTTTAAGAGCAAATTTGTAAGAATAGCGTGTATAATAATAACAATCGTGTCACAGGGTGTGTCTACTTCAGACTGATCTCTGCCCTGATACATTTCCGGCCCCTCTAGAAGTCAATACAGGCCTCGGATTTGTAAATCTCGACCACCTATTAGATTAATATTTATAGTAGGCCACGTATGTTCAAGATATAATAAAGTTTATTCCACACTTTTGGAGTCAAAATGCGCTTAAAACACTCTTGGCGTGATTAAATACCTTCCTTATAAATATATTTTAAGACCAAATTTATGTACCAAACAAGTATGGGAAAAAAATGTGCATCAATTTTGTAATGCCGATCAACATTAAATGATCGAAATTGAATTTTTACGAACGACATTATAGCCGGCTTCTTAAGTTGGCGAGCCAGCAGCTCTTTTGCGATGGGAGGCGGCGTGTTCTCGCGAGATATTATGCGCTAACGGGAGTTTATCAAACGGGTACCCGTTATTCAGATCAATATAATACTCAGTTCCTATCGCGCAATGATAATATATAGAAATTCCCGAGTTCCGAGTCCCCGATTCCAGAATATTTATATCTGAGTACTCGCTCTAAAATAAACTCCAATTGGAGGCGAATCACTTGATTTGTATTTTTTCGTGACACCATTTTATATCAAATTGTGGATTAATTTTGATGTAATAAACGACCTTTATTAAAGGATATGCAATATTTAGGCGCTCAAGTCAAATAATTTCACTTCCCCGGTGATGTTTTGAGGTATACATTAAATATAGGCGTAGGGCGGTGAGAATTTTTGGGAGAAAATGCGTTGAATTTCTGTGGTATCAGTTTTAGAACTTTTTTGGGAGAACCGTTAGCGTATAACTATTCAGAGAATGGGGAACGCGGGGTAAGCGTGTGTGATTACAACAACAAGGACAAATATCGACAAAGTGAACAATCTTTATTCATCTAAAACTAATCATGAGTCAATACAAACAAATCAGTTATTTATTTAGTTTATTTAATCATTCGCACATTCGACTGATAGCCGGATGTTTGTTTCCATGATTGGTAATGGGAGCAGAGTTTCACTAGCATAAAAGTGTCTTGACAAAAATTTCAACATGTCAATTACACGATTATTTCATTTTATAATCGTCCACGATCATTTTGAATTATATAATCGTGATTAATCGAAAAATCGTGCAACCCTATAGTCTACCCTATTTTATCAAGCTATAAAAATTACAAATGTCCCTACATACCGACCTACCCTAACTTTAGATGGCGAAGTAATTGGAACCATACAATCATTTTAAGTGGCCTAATTTGTTTGTGTTTTCAGGTCACCAGGCAGAAAGTAAGACAATGCTTACGCGGTGTACAGTGCTTTTTGAATCACTCCAAGAGTCGCCTGTCCCTAAGCGGACATCAACGATTAAGATTATGATATACATGTATGCTATACAACTGTATATAGTTTCTACACTATCATATGATACTAAAGGTTAACTCATTGGTGTGGATTAAGCGATCATGTTATTATTTCATTGTATTGTCATTGCTGTAATAATCTTTACTTTTTTAAAAACTTTCGTGTAAAAAGATTTTTTGGTTGTCCTCTCCCGACCTACCCTAGGGTACAGTTTTTATTTGAACTTGAAGCAGAAACTATAGACAAAAATTACAAAAGATTATTTGAGCCCATTTTCTAGGCTGGCTGGATTATCGTGCCCGGCATTCATTCAAGTTGTACATTTTTTTAGAATAATCTTTTGGCCTGCAAATGGACATTTGTCAAGACTACTACTGCAGAGGCTGATATCGACTGTCTTGATGACGAAAGGGTCAAAGAATAATCCTATTTGTTATTAACAATTTATATCAACCGACTTTGATCAAGCCTTTCACCAGCAAATCACTGAAAAAGTAATTTCATTAGAATATTAAACTTATTCTGTTGAATATTTAAAAATTACTTTTACTGGAAGCTGTTGCTGCCTAAGGCGAGACCGTTTTAGAAATTTTACGACTGGAATGACTGGCTAGATAGTAGATAACCAAGCCAGTCGGCCTGCAACTGGTCATTTACTGATCAAATATTTAGATTTTTGTTGACAGATCTTGACCCGTACCGAGGTCTTGTAGTGTTTACTGTACATCTGTGTATAGGTCATATCTTCAAACATTCAACAGTTCACAAAAGGCATGATAAATAACCTTTAATGGTAAAGATTTGTCAAGAAAATATGACAATTTGGCTGAATGTAATGTCCATTTGCAGGTCAACAGGGGACTTATTATAGAAACTACCACTGGATTAACTGGCTCCATTATCTGGCCAGTCATTCAAGTCGTAAAATTTCTAGAACAGTCGCTTGGCCTGCAAATGGACATTTCACAAGACCACTGCAGTGGTTATTTTTATGCTCCCCAAAAAATTTCGCGGGAGCATATAGTCGCCGCTTTGTCCGTCCGTCTGTCTGTTCACCATATATATGTTTGTCAGGGGCATAGTTTCTTTTTCACATATGGTCACAAAACTTGGTATGTGGATGCATCTTAGGGAGAAGGTGTGCGGAGTATGAAAAGTAGGTCATGCTGACCTACTTTTTCATGGTCAACTGAATATCACAGAAAATGTTTGTCCGTGCCATAGTTTCAAGACTTGCACATATAGTCACCAAACTTGGTATGTGGATGCATCTTAGCGAGAAGGTGTGCGGCATATGCAAAGCAGGTCAAACGTAGGTCATGCTGACATACTTTTCATGGTCGACTGAATATTACAGAAAATGTTTCTCCGGGCCATAGTTTGAAGACTTTTTCACATATGGTCACCAAACATGGTATTGATTTATTATTACAGAAAATATCTCTGTTCATTTTGAACATAGTTTTTATATTTATTTTTCATATGGTGCCAATCAAAGTCTAAGTGTGTTTATTTAGAGAAACTTAGATTTTGCTTTTATTAAGCTATCCTTAACAAATTGTGTGTTAGGGCAAATCCTGCCAGACCAAAAGAGTGATGGCCCAACGAATCATTCCTACTCCCCAAATTGTGGATTTAACATCATTACCCCAAACCAACAATATTTTAAGGATGGCCTAATATGGTGATATCTCATTGACAATTTCAAGTTCATTTCTCTGTGTCTGAGCCACAATTCCAAACCTTTCCCTGAAGCATATGCCTTCGGGGTTATCCATTCAGTTTCTCTGCAGAGTATGCCTTCGGGGAGCATACATCAATTTATTGATTTGCCTTGTTTAGTGTCGTTAACTGTGGTTCAGAGTAAATGACTGTAATAGGTAAGAAAAACGTAACTTTGAGAATTCCAGCTTGTATAAAAGGCTGTTGATGCAGAATTTTAATTAATCACCTCTCACCTTTCTCTGCTGAAGTGTCGCTCTATGAGTTGTACAGTACAGCCCATAAATAACTACATGTTTCCAAAGCAAAATAAAACATACCATTGAATATTTTGAACATAATTTAATTGGGAGCGATTGCTGCCTTGCTTCCAGTCAAATTAAGTCCAAAATATTCAACGGAGCAATTCGTAGTTTGTGTTCAACATTTTACTAGTTAACATGTTTCTTTGTCTTTTTTTGGAAGCTTATTTCTAAGCTATATAGTGATATCATCCGTGTGATAATAAATCTAATGATTTCATTAACAATTTGCATGCATCTTTTGCATTTGTCCTTAAACCTTTAGCATCCAAATTTATTCAAGAAAATTTCAATTTTCTCATTGAAAATGCCAATTTCCAAACCAAGAGATTATTTTTGGAAATTATGACTAAAGTAACTGACCATTCATTCCAATAAAAAGTTTTCAAATAATAGTCGTCTTTGTCTGTAAATGCACATTTCTCAACACCACTGCAGAAGCCATTTTTGGTGAGCTAAGGTGGTAGCCATTTCATCGATAACTTACCCATATCTCAATTTCAAGACAATAATACAAGAAAGATGTCGATTATTTTGAAATTAATATGATTGGAATACTGTTTCTGCCTTAGGCTTCCGTGTAGTAAAAATATTAATAGTTTTGTGTCTAACGTGATATTAATAGATCAAATCCCATAGTAAGTTATATGCCTATTTAATAACCCTTGAATTTGTTCAAGAACATTTTAATTTTCTCAAAGAAAATGTCCATTTGCAGACCAAGAGAAGACTATTTTTGAAAATTTACCGATAACCGAGCCAGTCATTCCAGTGGTAACTTTTCAAATATAGTCTTCTCTTGGTCTGCAAATGGACATTTCTCAAAACCACTACAGAAGCCGTTTTTGGCTGATATGAGTGTTAAAGTGGTTAATCTTTACTGGCTCAGAAATCTAGTGATACATGCGGGAGTTTGGGGGAGGGGGTAAGTGTGAGGAATGGATATGCACTGCTCACAGCCAGTGTGATAAAACATGTACAACTAGGTCAGATCTTAACCGTCTGACTGCTGAGTTTTTGCAGACGACATTCCACGGATTATTTATCTGAACATGACTGAAAGTTGTTGCCACCAACAACTCAGTCAAATTGTTTTCAAAATATTCAACAAGTTGAGAGTTTTTGCTCAATAAAATTATTCTCTGGAGGCGAAAGTTAAACATGTTTTGTTGCCTTTCATTTTACACTGACATTCATCATCCACTTGCTGTATCGCTGTATATTTCTCCTTATTTGATATTTTCATTCATTTTAAAGATTTTTACAGATGCCCATGTCATACTTAATAAAGGTTCATAAGAGCAATACAGTGTCTTATCTTTGTCTCTATGCTACGTGACTAAAGAACTCTATACAAAATTGTAATCAGTTTATTTTTCAGTGTTCATGTTAACTCTATGCAACATTTAATGGTCAAGCCAGCCAGAACCGACTTCTGCAGTGGTCTTGAGAAATGTCCATTTGCAGACCAAGAGAAGACTTTAAAAAATTTGTTTCAAAATATTCCAACAGTTTTCCTGTATGATGGCGTTGAAAATGAGAACTACGGAATTCATCGAAGAGATGTTTGAAGAGTTTTACCTATTGATGCCTCTGACGGGTTATTGGAGAAAAGTTTGAGACTGAAATGCAGCAATTAAGTGTGGTATGCTTGCCTACTGATTGAAGATAGTGAAATGAACGTGATTAATGCAACTTCACACATTTCTACCTGCACCCCACAAGTGGAAAAGAGTGTTACATTTATGTGTGTGTCTGTCTACGGTCTGTCTGGAGCTATATCTCAAATACTGCGGATACGATTTGTGTGAAATTTAAACACAGATGGAACTTGGCGTGCAAGATTCCAGACAGAGCGATCCCCATCAAATAATTTGGATCGGGTCCAATTCTGGCTTTATGAATACCTCGGAAACAACTATGATTTGGCTAGTATTTTAACACACGGGTGTGACCATACACAGGATTCCACAATGTTGGGCATTATTCCAAAATTCTGGACAAACTGAAATCTTTACAATGTAACAAAATCTGGGGGGGGGGGGGGGGGGAGGGGGTTTGGGTGTGTATGGTGAGTGTTGATAAATGGCTAATTAATTAGCCTCTTGTAAGGCGAAAAAGGTATTGTATTTGTGTGTGCGTCCATCCGGAGCTACATCTAAAAATCAATCCGATTATGGCTAAAATTTTAAAACAACATTTTACAAAGGAACTTGCAGTAAACTAGGCTTTGGCCTATACACAAAGATTTCCAGACTGGTCATGATCCTGATTTTAAGACACGTGAATCGGATCAAATTCTGGATAAGAAATGGTGTGATACTAGGCTTCCAGAACTTTGGGTGTGATCCTGAAAATCTAATGTGACAAAAACGGGATGGTGAGGGTCTGCAATCTCTGATTGCTCGTGTTGTACATACATTTGCTAGCCAACCATATTACAAGTCTGATGCTTATCATTCCCAAAACAATTTGACAAAACATTTTCAGAGTGGGTTCCGAATAATAACTGTTACCGTTTATCAGATCACTGAAACATAGGATGGTTTGACTAGGGCGGGGGAAGAAACGTATCGAAATTGATGCTGATCCGAAATCCGTGATTGGTCTATTTTTTGGCGTCCATCTTGAATTTTCTGGAAAATGTGAAAGCGTTTAAAATGCTACTCATTAACTGCTTGGGCAACTTCAACCAGACTTGGCTGGTAGGTTCAGAACATGTTTATATAATTTTTATTGGTCAATTTTTCTGGCGGCCATCTTGGATTTTCTTAACATTTCTGGAAATCTATTAAATGCCTACTCATTAACCACATGGCCGATTTCAAGCAAACTCGGTGGGTCAACCCTAGGCTGGTATGCTTCAGAATGTGTATACAGAATTTTGAGGGTTTTTTCTTTTAGCTCACCTAGGTGAGCTTATGCCGTGGCGGCCGTCCATCCGTCAACTGCTTTTAAACACTACTCCTCATTAACCACTTGGCTGATTTCAACCAAAATAGGGTGGTCAGATGCTCCAGAACTTCCATTCGGAATTTTGATTCGTAAAATTTTTGGGTGAAAATCTTAGATTTTACAAAAAATGTACCGGAAATTGTCAAATTGCTTCTTACCATTTTGACTGATTTCAACCAAAGTAGGCTAAAACAATCCTATGGTTATAGGCTCTAGAGCTTCCTTTCAGAATTTGGATTCCTCAATTTTTTGGGTGAAAATCTTTTATTACAAATTTACCAGAAATTGTCAAATTGCTTACCATTTTGATCGATTTCAACAAAATTGGGCTGAAAGCATCCTATTGTGATAAGCTGTAGATGTTCCATTTGGAATTTTGATTCATCAAATTTTTGGGTGAAAATCTTAGATTTTATGAAAAATGTACCCGAAATTGTCAAATTGCTTCTTAACATTATGAGCGATTTCAAGCATATTTGGCTGAAAGGAGCCTATGGTGATTGGCTCTAGAACATCCATACAGAATTTTGATTCATAAATCTTTTGGGGTGAAATCTTAGATTTTATTTCAAATGTACTGGAAATTGTCAAATTGCTTCTCATTACCATCTTGACTGGTTTTAACAAAATTTGACTGAAAGGATCCGATAGCCATAGGCTCTAGAACTTCCATTCAGAGTTTTGATTGTGGGTAAAAATCTTAGATTTTATGAAAAATTTACTGGAAATTTTCAATTTGCTAAGCCTCCTTAGGTGCTTGACATATTTCAACCAAATTTCACTAGATGGATTCTATGGTGGTAGGCTCTAGAGTTTCTATTCAGAATTTTGATTGATCAATTTTTTGGGCGAAAATTTTGTGAAAACGTTGCTTCTTAGTCGCTTGACATATTTCAACCAAATTTGGCTAGAGTAACCTTATCATGGTGGACTCTAGAATTTCTGTTCAGAATTTTGATTGGTCATTTTTTTGTGTGGCCATCTTGGATTTTCCGAAAATTATCCATCATATCTATTTAAATGCAAATGGTTCAAATGCTAATTGTCCAGGTGAGCGCCACAGGCCCTTGGGCCTCTTGTTTATGGTAGCCATCTTGGATTTTCCTTAAAAATGGTGGGAAAGCATTTAAAACTCTACTCAGTAACTGCAGGGGTAATTTCAACCAGACTTGACTATGACACTAGAGTGGTATGCTTAAGAACTTATATACAGAATTTTGATCGGTCAATTTTTTTCACCAGCCATCTTGAATTTTCCAAAAAATGATTTAAAGGCATTTTAAATGCTACACCACATCAACCGTTTAGGTATTTTCAACTAGCCTTGGCTGGAATGGTCAATTCTCCCGGTGGCCATTTTGGATTTTCCGAAAATTTTGGGAAATCAGTTAGAAACGCTACTCATTAACAGCTTAATTTCCCAGAAATCATTTAAAATTCTACTCTTCCTAAATCAATTGCCTGATTTTAAGGAAACGGGTGGAATGGTCCTCTGGTGATCATCTTCAAGAGTTTCAAGAGTTCTAATGAGAATTTTGATTGGTCGATTTTTCTCTTGGACTTTCCAAAAAATGGTGGGAAATCGTTTAAAACGCTACTCATTAACCGCTTGGGCAAATTCAACCAAATTTTGCTGGAAGGATCCTCTGGTGTAAGCCTCTAGAAATACTAATCAGAATTTTGAGAGCTCAATATTCTGGCAGCCATCTTTGATTTTCTGAAAATTTTCTAGAACCATTTAAAAACAATACTACCTAATCAATGACCCGATTTCAAGAAAACTTGGATGACAGTAGAATTCAACATACCGAACAAGAATCATGATTGGTAAATTGCTATGGTGTCCATCTTGGATTTTACGAAATTATCCATTGTCTTTAAATGCAAATGGTTCAAATGCTAATGGTCCAGGTGAGCGTCACAGGCCATGGGGCCTCTTATTTATAATGAGAGACTACGACACTGTCCAATATCTTTGGTGTTAAAAGGTCCACAGTGATGGTCGCATTTCTGCTGATTACATGCGCTTCCCTTCCCGTAGTAGGCAAAGAATGCTTTAGTGTCTGAACAAACCGTTGCGCTAGGTCATTCATTGCTGGATGCACCATACTTGGAGTAATATTTTAGTCCATTCCGTTTCATGGATATTCATGAAATTCCTCAGAGGTGAATGGGGTCATTTGTCAGGACCCCATTTGTCAAACAGACCATTATGTGACTATTTCACACAAAGCCTTTCATCAGTGTTAGTCAACTACTATTAGCTAATTACATATGACCTAGGAATGGTGCTGTGAAATCAAATTGTATTCCTTTCCATTTTTGATAGGATTTCTATCATGATGCAGTGTCGCCACTATACACTTTTTTCCCAAGGCTTTCATCCTAAAAATGCCAAGATGATTCATCATGGAATTGTTTTAATACATGTAATCAATATGTTATGATGACATGCATGCCCCGTATTATACAGCCATCACTCATCTAAAGTGCATCCCATCGGTTTAAATATGGATTAAATTTTCAGTATTGGACCATCCATTCAACACACTCAAAAACATATGCCAGAATTCACCTTTCCAGACTCCATCTATCAATCTGACGGCATATGATATCATAATCAGTTAAGTGGCGTGTAGTATGACATCATAATCATTACGTCATAAATGATTCTATATGGCATGTCTTTAGCTCTTAATAGTCCGGCATGTACGAATTGTGTCTCGACTTTAATAAAACATTAATTTGACTGGACGCTGTTGCTTCCATAGGCAGCATCACCGCCCAGTCAAATTAGTTCCAAAATATTCAACAGCTTACCTATATAGTTTTATGCAAATTAATAGTCGGGCAGTTCAGAGGGCGATCGATCCCAACACGAGCGAGGTGTGGGTGGAGCTTAGCTAGAGATGTACAAGGCATAGCTAACAATATAACGGCCAACTGGACCATGTCGCATCTATTCTAATGTCTGTTTGACAAGTTTAATTGTTGATGAGTTGATGGTTTCCTGGAGAGTTAGAGGTTACAGGCGCTGTGAATACTGCTACTGGTGTGTTCTATGTAGAATACAGACGAGATGAGTGTGTCATGGTACAGTTGTGCCTCCTATGGCTGTTGGTGCTCCTACGTTGCTTTTGCAGTTGGTGCCTCGACTTGTCTGGCTGAGTCATTTGGTGTTTGATATGGCGACAGTATTATGTAGTATGTGTTAAGGCAGGTGGTTGCCAACCAGCCTGTGTCAAAGCTCAATCGTTCCGAGTCCAATGTAGCTATTGGAAGTGGCGAAGTATGGCAACCACCAGGGCTGGGGACAAATACTTTCAAAAGTATTTAAATACGAATATAAATATGTTGGAATTCTTTAAATACAAATACTTCTTTTCTTTGAATACAAATACTCATGATTAGTATTTAAAATACGTCTCGACTATTTCTTACATGTCTTATAGAATACCAAAGTCAATATATGCGTTTATTTAATTTGTAAGTTTCTGAAATCTCAGATTCCTAAGTTTCATTCCCCTTCACGTGATAACTGGTCTTCATACTGAAAAGCAATGCTGTAGGCTGCTGCAGTCTAAGAAAACAACACTATTTCCAACATCTACATGAACCTTTCTACAATTAATCATTTGACATAAATGCAAAAAGGTAATTAAGCCTTCTCAATGAATGATTTGAATATACAATTCATGATGAAAGGAGTTAAGACTGTGGTGTGAGGCTTGCAAGCTAGTGTACTGGAGGTGTTGTTATAAATTGACTAGCTCTACCTGGCTTTCCTTGTAAAAAGATGATAATTGCCTATTCTACTACAGATAAGACAGAAATACACCAGCTATACAAGACTCGTATTTTGATGCAGTTAGAGAACAGTTCAGTACCATCCATTGCTTGAGGAATTGTGCTGTAACAACAAGCAAATACCGGACTGGAAGCAAAGCTCATTTCATTCAGTATATACATTGATAATGTTTGTCCCATAAAACACAAGAAAATCATGTGAATATTTTGAAGACTATTTGACTGAAAGTTGTTACTGCCTAAGACCACGGCACTTTCAGCTAAATTATTTTCAAAATACTCATGCTATTTAAAATTGAGGATGACATGTGTGAAAGGTATGAAAAGATAATTTTTTGCTATGCTTATTTAAAAATCTTGAACCCAGAATGATTGCATTACCAATCATTTGTTGTCAAAGCAACTCCAACAGTTTAGCTACGATTCTTTTTAAACGTGGTAAGTGTTGTCATTACCATGTGCAGATTTGCATGTGCTATCCATATAGCTCAATGGTATTTTTCGTGCCAGATCTCGAAGGATTTTGAACCTATACCCTCAATTCCTTTGCCACTCAATACGCAGTTCCTCCTCACCCTAGCGACCATTCTCTCCACTGCCCACATCAGCAATCTAAAAATAGAGGCGTGGCTTCTTCGAGAATACATCTCTAATGTATTGACCGGCCATCTTATTGCGTCATCACAACGACTAGACTTACACAGACTTCATTTCGGAGACCAGCCAGATCTGGACCCAGTCTATATATAGCGGACAGTAAAAGCAACACTTTACCTCGGTATCACGAGCTTGATACATTCGTATCTCGCGAGATCTCCTTCGATTCGAGATCGAGAAAAGTATCTCGTATGTATTCAGTAGCCATTGATGTAGTGATTTCCACCAGAATATGGTGGTAAAGAGAATTCAAACTTAAAAGGGCACGAGCGCTACTCTCCACATACCAGACAATATTAATTCATGTAAAACGAAATCATATAAAGCCTATATTGTAGTCTGTATGACAAGTAGTTAACAGAAAAATAGTCCCCCTGAATTCGTCGTAAAATTAAAATCTGTGCCACACTAAATGAGGTCAAGAATTTGCTGACGTTGCGTGGATATTGATATCACACGAACCATTGGGTGGATCAAGTCCATTTTAATGTCTGTATTAAGCTAGTGATATAGAGATTAAGATCATGATGATACTAAAATCAATACGATCCATAGAGTTCCTTTTACAGTTCACTACAGAGATGGACTGGGTCCCGATATGTCTGGTCGGCGAAATGGAGTCTGTGTAACAGTTACGGGTCAAGTTCGACTCGCTAACTATGGTCAGTTTCATGGTTTACTGAACATGCGCAGTCGCTATATCAAGCCGAACGCTGAACAGTTAAGTATAGTTCATTGGTACCCGGTTCCCCATTGAATTACTGTTGCAGAAATTTTGGAGCCGGGTACCAGTCTCCATTAACCCTTTCTGTCGGCTGTGTTGATGACTTACGAAAATGGATTATTTTTGTCCACTAAGACGTCAAAAAGCGTACATATAACAAAGTGGGAAGGATTAGATAGGTGCTTGGGAACATTAACATCCAATGGGGAAGCATAATTGCATCAAACCTAAGTTATTTAGTGAAATATTTACACTTTTATGTGCATTTATTCGTGACAAGCGATCAGTGTCCGCCATTTCGAAATTTACGCTAATATCGCACTAACCATCTGAACAGAGCTCATTTGACTATATAGTTGACTAGCTAGTTAACTATTTGAAGTTCGACTGGTATTCTAGTTAGCTAATGCTAACTATGGTTAGGAGTCGAACTTGACCATAGTCATTGGGTTGGCGTAATAAGATAGCTGGTCAATACATTAGAGGTGTATTAGATTGTAGCTTGATACAGACATTAAAATCGACTTGATCCACGTAGTGGTTCGTGTGATATCAACATCCACGAAACGTCAGCAAATTCTTGACCTCATTTTGTGTGCGACAGATGCGCATAGAACAAGTGATTATTTGAATTTTACGACGAATTCAGAGGGACTATTTTCTGTTAACCACTTGTCATACAGGCTACTATAGGCTTTAAATCATCTCGTTTTACGTGAATTAATATTGTCTCGTATGAAGAGAGTAGCGCTCGTGTCCTTTTAAGTTTCAATTCTCTCTACCACCATATTCTGGTGGAAATCACTACGCAAATGGCTACTCAAAACATCAATCTAAAAATAGAGGCGTGGCTTCTTCGAGAATACACCTCTAATGTAACGACCGGTCATCGTATTGCATCATCATAACGACTACACAGTCTCACTTCGGAGACCAGACAGATCTGGACCCAGTCTATCTTCGCAGCGGAACGTAAAAGGAGCACTGGATCGTGTTGCTTTTGATAGCATCCTAACCTCTGTATCACTAGCTTGATAAAGACATTAAAATCTACTTGATGCATCCAGTGGTTCGTGTGATATCAGCATCTACGCAATGTCAGCAAATTCCTGACCTCATTTTGTGTGCAACAGATTTGAATTTTACGACAAATTCAGAGGGACTATTTTTCTGTTAGATACTTGTCATACAGACTACTATAGGCTTTATATCATCTCGTTTTAGGACAGTTATTTGATTAGTCTATCTAATTTTTAGGAATGATCCACACTTTTCTACCTAATGTATTTAGAGTAAATCTGTAGTTTCATGTAGAAAGTTGTAAAATGTTTTATAATTTATGACTACAGTTTTTATACTCTCCCGTTGGATGTGCCAAATGTCACAGGTTCTTGCGAGTGCCTGGAAGTGCCATGTATCTCAACAATCACGATTAGCCAACTTGTTCTTTCCCTTCAATCCAACATTCCATACCAGAACACGATCACCTACATCGAATGTTGATTCTCTGATACTGATGTCATACTGGTCCTTATACATCTTACTCTTTTTCTGTGCCTCTTCTGTTGCGATCTTGTATGCTACATCCATTCTGTCTCAATCTGCTTGCATAGCCTCGACTACTTGTGC
Organism: Chaetoderma sp. LZ-2023a; assembly: GCA_034401795.1. Taxonomy (NCBI): domain Eukaryota; kingdom Metazoa; phylum Mollusca; class Caudofoveata; order Chaetodermatida; family Chaetodermatidae; genus Chaetoderma; species Chaetoderma sp. LZ-2023a. The sequence goes on from CM067359.1 coordinate 47,237,415, forward strand.
TGCTAATATTGTTCTTAGTGACACCAAGGCATGCATCAATTGTCAATCGCGGATGTCAACCAAACATCAAATAATGTGGTAGAAATCCTGTCATCTCGTGCTTTGTAGCATTATATGCATGAACAAGTGGCGCTACATAAGACCTTCAGTTTGTTTTCTGATGTTCTTCGAGTGTACCTAACATCATGAGTAGAGTCTGGTTGAATCGTTCAACCATTCCATTTCCCATATGATGGTATGGAGTGGTTTTGGTCTTGTTAACCCCTGCTATCCTACACAGCTCACAAATCACACAGCCTTCAAAATTTCTCCCTTGATCACTATGGAATCGGGCAAGAAATCCTTAGTGAACCATGAAATTCTCAAGCAATACTCTTGCAGTTGTCTAATCGGATTGATTATGTGTAGGTATTGCCCGAGCGTAGAACGTAGCCAATATAAGATAGTCGATACATACAAGTTACATTGGCTGTGAATTTTCGATAGAAACAAGTTCCGCTCTTGGACCAGCATGGGTCTTTCACCGAATGCATCGTCCACATTGCTTCACTTTCTTGTGTGCATCCACTTCCATATCAGGCCAGTAGAACCTATGTCTGACAAGCCATAATATTATCACGAAATGGTCACTGATTAGGCGATGGTCATCAATCTTCTCAAAATCAACCAATGATCTTGGAAGAACTAATCTAGTGGACCATGTGATACATCTAAATTATGATGTCCCTTTCAAACAACGATATCGGTAGAATACCGCCAGGTGCATTTGAATAGATCCGGCAGTGTCCCTGTGTCATAGCAACGCTTCGATCTAGTCATTTATTTTCCCCCCCAAATGCCGCAGTAGCCGAGTTTATATATTAGGAGACTATGACAAATTTTATCGATGGCTTTCGAGAAGTCCATTATGAGGTTGTCCGGTTTGGTTGCCTTTGTAAATCTCTTTACTGATATTTTTAACAAATTTGAGTAGCTTCATCCCGCCATGCCATGCTGAAGGTGATATAAGATGATACAAGCAAGGGAGATTGGGCGGTAAATTGATGGTTCCTATTTTTGTCCTTTCTCGAACACTGTGTCTACATTAGCATTCTTCCAATCAGTTGGTGTTACTGATTTAGCTACAGCATTCCTGTTAAGATTGGTGAGATTTCAAGTGGCAGTTGTTTCAGTACTTTTGTATTGATGCTGTCAGGACGGGCGGCTTTGTGAGCATTCATTTTTTACAGTAGTCTTTCTACCCCTGCCTGTGTGATGTTTATGTCATTGGCAGGAGAGTAATGGTGGTCTGGCATGGCAGTAGCGTGGATCGACTGGTCAGGTACGAACCATCCCAGTTTATGTGGGTACAGAATGGCCAGATCTGGGATGCTCCAAGCTCGCCTACCTGTGTAGTATAGATGAAGCGCATATAGCTATATAAGAGAGGCTCAGAATAACAGAGTCCGTGAGATGGCTGTTGCACATGCGCGGCCATAGGAGATAGATTACATATGCGCGTTAGCGTGTGGGGATGACGACTTAGAAACATTCTTTGCTGTGACTGTAATTCTTTAAATACAGCCCATCCTCGCTTTACTGGGTAAGAATCGTTACCAGAATTGAACCAGGAATTCAAAACTGCCTGAGATATCAGAGAATATTCAGGCACTATTTTGAGCTCCCAGCTAAAACAAACGTCGCCATAAGCGCACATGCTTAGTGGGGTGACGACCAGCTAATCACATGGTCAGTACCCGTACCTTGTATACAATGCGCATGCTGATTGGTCGAGGCGCGCTGGTGTGACATCACCATTTAGTATAAAATGCGCTCCCAAATTCGACAGACAGTTGGGCCATGGGTTTGCCCGAGACAAGACGTGTAATGCTGCTTACTGTATAGCATAGGTGATCTGGCCTTGCTAACCTGAAACAGTAGCATTCGGTTTTGAGATCGAGTCTCTGGGGAACATGCACCGCACCGCTAGTTAAGTTTTTTAATGCTCCTGGACCATATCCCCGAGTCAATAAACTAAATTAAAAGAACGGCTTCCCACTACCAAATTCTTCAGAGGGACCTTCTCTGTGGTGCGGCCCTATGGCCGTAAGTTACCATCCAAAACAGTATGTAGGACATGTGGTGTTCAATGATATCTCGCCAAATCTGCCGTACCACGTCGAAATAGGGGTAGAACAAACTATGCACGTGTCTAGCGCTCCAAATTAATGTTTTAGACCACAGTCCGTATAAGGACATTGCTTTACACACCGCATGAGCTATGCGGTGTGTGTCGTCTTGTGCCACAAGTTATGTATCCTGTATTATTATAACACTCCATATAGCCTTTATATTAAGACAGTCATCTTCAATCCGCACTAGTACTGAAATTCTGACCTCCGCATATTTGAACTTTATAATTGGTGCGTGACTATCTACTAGCCATTAAGAGTGAGTTCTTCTTCACACTTCCTGAGTATGAACCGCATCAGCTAGATCGTCTGTGGCTAATCACCACATAGCAACTACGGAATCATACTAGCTTGTGCCGCACTTATGTGACACTTCAACAACAGTGACATTTAAGAACATTTGCACTGATGACTAATAGGTGCTCCACAATATATTTACGTACCGATGACTAAAAGGTATCACAAGGTCGGATGTGACCTCCATCATATTTTTACTTATTTTCATTAATAGAATTCTGATGATTAACAGGCACCAGAAGGTCGGATGTGACCTCTCGTTTTACTGTACTGTATAGTTTTGTAATATGGCAGTTGCAATCCAAGTCACTACTTTTTCCTTAGTTAGTTATATATTATATCTACAATAATACTCGGACCGCACTTCACTTAGGTTACATTATACACCAACAACAAATGCACCACCTTGTTTCTCCCCTACAGCAACATTTTTTCACTAAGGTCGTTGCTAATGTTTTCACTACCGAACATGACATGCGGCCACTAAGCCTAACTATGATAGCTCAATAGGATAGGTTAAAAAGTATCTTGGGACGACTACTCACCAAAGTAGACTTGTTTGTGTAAAGCCTCTTCTCCGAGTGCAGTGGCTCCGCTATATTACGTGCACCGGCAGTTTTCAAAATTGGCCACTTACCTTAAGGCCTCCTAAATTCAAATATGAGTAGCTGTCTCTTCCTACGCTTCGCCGGCCACCTGGCCTATTAATTGTCTGGATTCCCTCTGCCACATTGGTTAGGACTGATTTAAGCAGCGAATCCCATTGTGGTACCACTCTATTAGCGGAAAAGTGCTTGTGAATAGCTTTGTTGCTGCATTTTATGTTGAGCTTCAACTTATGGCCTGTGGTCTGTATAATACTGGATGGTTAAAAAGTAGTCTATCAATATTATATAGATCCCTGATGAGCTTCAATGTTTCAATTAAATCTCCTCGAAACCATCTATGTTTCAGTGACATAAGATTTAAGGCTTCTAGTCTTTCCGTGTAGCTATAGTATCTGATTTGTGGGACAAGTTCTGTTGCTCGGCGTTGAACTCTTTCTATAAGCTGTGATTGCCATTTCAATTTTGGCGACCATGCCGAATTGTAGTATTCGAGAATAGGTGTCACGAGAGACTTGTACAAGAGCGTGAAAGTAGATAGGTCAGTGTCGGTAGACGTTCTCTTTCATAGGATTTCATAGGATAGTGGACTCAGGCTTATTTAGCCTCTATGTCTGCCTCTTCAGTTGCGGATGAAACATAACACTCTCGCACATGACCTCCAGGCATTTTATAGTCTAAGATAAAGTCCAATTTCACCTTCTGGTCCTTCCCAAATTTATCCATCCCTACCTCGAACTTAAGCACTGATGTAGTATTTACTAGAGTGCTCAGTAGGCCGTTCCAGGCATCAACTACTCTATTTGTGAATGAGTATTTCCTTAAATCCAACCGACACCTCTTTTTCTCTAGCCTTAAGTTGTGTCCTCTTGGATTCTTGCTTTTAGATATTTCAAGCATAATTTTTGTAACTTTTGGATCATATATTCCATTTAGTATTTTAAATATCTCTATCATATCTCCTCTTAGACTTCTATATTTGAGTGATGGAAGTCTTAGCTTTCTTAATCTATAAGGGTACTCTACATCTTTCAGTGTGTGAATCAATTTTGTTGCTCTTCTCTGCAGATTTTCCATCGTCGTATGACCTTTTTGGTGTGCGCACCCCCCCCCCCCCCCCCACCCCACCCCACACAGCATATTCCAGGTGAGGTCTAACCAGCGCTTTGAAAAGGCTGATGAACATGCCTTTATATATGAAGCTGAATGATCTCCTTATCAGTCCCATTATTTAGTTTTACCTATGACTGTATGCGTTGCTTAAATGGCAAGTTATTGTTCACAGTGACGCCTATATCTTTTTCTTGTGCCACATTTTCCAGGGTCACCAAGTCACCATCCTGATTTTGTAGACAATACGCATATGTGTGTTCCTCTTTCTTTGTTCCACTCTGTACCTTCACAGTTTTGCATTTATTTGTGTGAAACAGCAGTAACCATGTATCAGTCAATCTTCTTAGTGAATTTAGATCGCCTTGTAGCTTTTCTGTCTCTTCAAGTGTCTATTGTCTCTTTGTACATCTTTGAGGTATCTGCAAAGAGAAACGTTGTTGCATTGACACAGTCAGGCAAGTCATTTATGTAAATGACAAATAGTATTGGTCATATGCTGCTGCCATGTGGGATCCCACTCATCACACTTCTACTACCAGAGCTTATTCCATTGATAACCACCTTTTGTGTTCTGTGGTTAAAACTCTTTATTAGTCCTATTGTAGTGTTAGCCTTGGAGATGATCTTACCTATGTTTAATGTTCTTTTCAGTCAGCATATTTGTTGGGTACTATGGATTTCCACACGATCCATTGATCGTACTACCGAAGAGAATAGTTGTAGTATTAGTAGTATTTGTTGTGGTTGTTATGTGAAGGCCATTTGTCGATCTGGACAGTTTATGCTCCACGCTCCTACTGGTTATGGCAAGAATAGGAGTTTCAATATATTACATATGTACAAGTACGGTTATTTATCTGCACAATTTATTTTCCGCTGTTGTTTTTGTTTCACCTACCTCAAGTTAGATACCACAATGACTTTAGTAGTGTAATGGGATTATCGGGTGGGTCAGTTTACAAAACATTACCGTGTACAACAATTTGTTAGGGGTAGATCTCTTAATCTTATCCTTGAGGCACACACAATAGGGCAGTCCCTACCAGCTTGTGCTCTCCCGGTATGGTACTGTTAGATGCACTGAAATAACAGAAACAATGAGTATAATACTATTAAATGATGTGCATTACTCGGAGCCAAGATTTTGCTACTTTATCATGTACATATGTGTCTGCACCATCAGAGATTACTGTATACACACGAGTTGCACACGATAGGTCAGTCCCTACCAAGATTGTGTTCTTAGGGTATGATACTGCTGCATGTGTATGCACCAAACTTGTCACAATGGTAGATGATGTGCAATCCAATGGGTCATGTCTATGATACGTTACTATGTACAGTTTTTGGTGGGGATTTGATCTCAAGATCTGCTTTACTATGGGCCACGCACACTAGGGCAGTTCCTAGCAACGTGTGCTCTCATGGTATGATACTGGTAGATGCACCGAAATAACAAAATCAATGATTATGTCCGAGTAAATTTGTCACTAAGTTTACAGACAGAACTTGTTGACACAATGGTAGCAATGTGGCAGTAAGCAACTTTAAGTCCGTTGCCCATATACAATAGGGCAATCACTACTAGGTTTAATCTCAGAATTTGGTACAGCTGTTATATTTATAGACGGTGTGCAAGGTAACTTTGTTACTCATTTCTGTAAACTGTGTGCATGTTACATGGTCGTGCAATAGGGAAGTCCCTGCCAGAACAACCAGCTGTGAATTTTAATGAACAATAGAGTTTTCTAGCGGGTCATGGAGGTCTGTGCTGTATAGATAATGTGACCAGAATCTATCGAGGCGGCTTTTGAAGCAGTTAAGCTAGGTGCGTGGACCACTTCCTCACTGAGTGAGTTCCAGTTGTTCACCACTCTATAGCTAAAGAAGTGTTGGCAGAGTGAAGAATTGCAGTGGCGTTTTGTCAGTTTGAGACTACGACCCCAAGTTTTCTGTGAAGTGTCAAGCATGAGATCAGGGAGAGTATAATTGTATTTCTGGTGTAAGAGCTTGTATGCTTCAATCATGTCTCCGTGGAGTCTTCGGAAGGCTAGAGACGGTAGTTTGAGAATGTGCAGTCTGTCTTCATAGGGTATGTCCTGTATTCCCGGCAGAAGTTTTGTGGTACATCGGACATTTTCAATCGTGGTTATGTCCTTGCTGTAGTGGGGAGACCAGAGTGAGTTTACATATTCGAGGAAGGGTCTAATTCGTGACTTAAATAGAAGAGAAAAGTTTTTACAGTCTAAGTGCCTGAATGTTCGTCTGATGTTCGCTAGCCTTATTGACTGTTTTCTCGATGTGTTCCTGGAATTTAAGGTTGTCGATATGCATGCCGAGGTCTTTTTCTACTAGGGACACATCTAGATCAATGCTCTGTCTGTCTGGTCCAGTCATTTTGTAGGTGTGTTCTGGGTGGACTTTGCCAAGCCTCAGGACCTTACATTTCTGTGGGTGAAATTTGAGAAGCCAAGTTGTGGACCATAGTTCCATTGCTGCAATGTTTTTCTGTATTGCTTCACAGTCAGAGATGGAAGCAACTGTTCAGTGGATTGTTGTGTCATCTGCGGATATTTTTATATAACTGCTCACGACATCTGGAGGGTCATTTATATAGATGAAGAAGAGAATGGGACCAAGAACACTGCCCTGTGGTACACCACTGACGGCATATGCCCATGAAGAGCATGCTTCGTTGACAGTTAAACCCCTGTCACACTCTACTGCAATCAGGCCGGCGCACACTGAAAAAATATCAAAATATGAATAACACGCAACAAGAGCGCGGAAAACTGTCCAAAATTGTCAAACTTTTAAAAACAAGGTAGCACTTAGTATGCTCCTATCCCACTTATCACGTTTTCATTGCGCTCTTAGTATGACCCATTGCATTCCTACTTTGTCAAGTCTCACGCTGTCACCCGCTCTCACTGCGCTTCCTCTATGCTGTAAACGTTCTTAGTGCATGCAGGTCGCTGTCACTGCATTGCTAGTACGTTCTTAATACGTTTGCAAAACGTTCTCTGCATGGGCACGGAGAGTATAAATAGCGCCCCCTGCGTGCTTGGGCCATCAGTCTGTTTTCGGCGTACATCGCATCAAACAACGTAGTCACAATGGTAAAAGCCAAAGGCAAGACTCCAGCACCCTAGGGCAAAGGGAGGGGAAGAGACAGGCAGTATCCTCCACCACCACTGTCCCCTGCGCCCAGTGCTACGCCCATTGCTGTTGTTGCTGATGATGAAGAACTTACTCAACAAGAAGGCACACAAGACACTCAAGAATCCCAACAAGTCCAAGGTATGTTAATGTTCTGGCTAATTGTTTTTACCTTTTCTTTCAGGTTAAATGTATATTTTGTATATTGTATATAGTACCATGGATAAATAGCTTTGAGCTAATGTTTTTATTGTACAATCGATGTCAAATGAAGATTATCTCATCTCATATTATCTTATCTTATGTATCTTATGTTATTTTATCTTTTGTATCTTCAGGCAAAGAAGTCCAAGAAGAGGGCAGCAGTGGGGATTCGTCCAGAGATGTCAGTCCTGCTGCTGTCCAGCCCAAGAAGAAGATGGCAAAGAAGCTCCCTGACCTGAATGATGATGATGAGGAGATTATGGCTGTATGGATCCGGGAGAATGAATGCCTCTATAATAAGAAGTTGAATGCCTACAAGGACATGAAGAAGAAGGACAAATTGTGGGAGGACCAGGCGAAGGAGATGAACAAGGATGGTGAGATGCTACAGATCTGGTATCGGTCCTTGTGGACTAGGTATGGCCGCCTCCTGAAGACGAAGTAAAGTGATGGGGCAGCTGACATGTCAAAGTTTTCCTTCCTCCGGACCCACATCTATGATGTGAAGAAACGCACCACTGTCAGTGTAAGTTATAATTAAATAAAATTAAATATCATTTTCTTGTCAGTATTAATATGCACTTCTATTGTATAACATTGTGATTACCTTCATATATGACATACATGCAAAATACATATAAAATTAGTGTAAAATATTTCTGATGTTAAATAATTTTATATAAATAATTGTATATAAATGTATATAAAAATTGTAATTACCTTTTACTTGCCTTCTTCTTTGCTTTTGTCTTTACAGGTCAAGGCCAAGGTAGCTGCTGCAGCTGCTGCATCTGGCGATGCTGCCGATGGTGCTGATTATGAGGTACAAGAGGCGCTGACACCCACTGCTGGCTTTTCTACCGAGGCACCTGTCGTCCTAGATGTGAGGCCCAAGAGGCCATCAGCCAAGAAGTCGGCAGAGGAAGACCACATGCTTGCTGGTATCGAAGAGAGAGGGCGGCAGTCCATTGTGATACAGGAGAATATGCTGGACATGCTGAAGCCGGCACAGAGAGTCACAGAGAGGACAACGTATGCTGACAGGGCCAAGTCCTTGATCCCTCGTTGTGGCGGCAATTCCAGATGGAGCACTCCCAGCTTCTCTACAAGTACCTCGAGTTAAACACTTAATTGATGACCTGAATGCCCGGTCAGCAGCCCAGCAGTCCTCTCAGGCTCCCTCTCAGCAGTACCGGGCTCCCTCTCAGCAGTACCGGGCTCCCTCTCAGCAGTACCAGGCTCCCTCTCAGCAGTACCAGGCTACCTCTCAGCGGTACCAGGCTCCCTATTAGCAGTACCAAGCTCCCTCTCAGCAGTACCAGGCTCCCTCTCAACAGTATCAGGCTCCCTCTCCATCATCTGCCATGTAGCAACCAGCACCTCAGTATTGGCCAGCCACCGTTCAGGCGAATACTTCTGTCTTCGGGGCACAGTCTGCAGAGTGGGTACAGAGCCAGACACAGCCTCCTCAGCCCCCTCAGGTGACAACATTGCAGCCCATGGCCAGACAATCTCCTACGATGACCCGGCGGGCCCCCTCAGCTACAGCCACCTTCGCCACCAGCTCTCCTGTGCATGCACCGCAACCGCCATCCTTCAAACTGAGCAGCATCCGAGAGGTCAATACTAGTAACACATCATTCGGCGACTCATTCCTCGAGAGACTGATAGGCCCTGATTCCAACAAAAAGCAGCAGTCGGATGACAACAACAAACAGGGCAAGTAGTGCTTCAGAGACAGTGTGTTTGTGTATCAGAGACAGTTTATAAGTGCTTCAGAGACAGTGTGTTTGTGTACCATTTTATTTTATTTTTTATTTAGTTTATCATGTTCCATGGTTACTATTACTTGTAACAAAATAAGGGCTGCAGTTTATTATTGTATGGAAACTTGTAAAACATGTTGTCCTCGTTTACTTTAACCCTTTACCTAACATAACGGCCAAAAACGGCCAGAAAATGAACCAACATATGCCTACCACAGCCAAAACAAGAGCAATCAGAGATTGCAAACCCTCGCTCTCCATTTTTGTCACATTTTCACCCATTGATCCGTAATTTGATCCGATCCAGATCCGGGTATTTCAGAGTGGATCATGACCAAACTTTGGTGATTCTCTCAGAACCGCTGCACCAATAATCTGTTAAAGTTTTGGTTAGATCAGATGTGTAGTTTTGGAGAATACCGATTTACAAGAAAATTGACAAAACGTGAGTTTTTGCATTAAAAAGCTAATTTTCACCCAAAATATTGGACCTAGAAAGATAAATCCTTCATAAGGCACAACTAGATATCATAAGTGAAGTGTATACCAAATTTCGTTGAAATATGTTCAGTTGTTTTAGAGATATGCTGCGGACAGACACACAGACAGACTCACGCACGCACACAGGGAGACCCGATTACAATACCATCTTCTCCTTCGGGGCGAGGATATATAAAAGAAATTTCTCAACAAAACTATACAAATATGGGTATCATTAGAACCGGCTCATCGAGTACCCATAATTGTATGGTTTTGTTGGAAAATTGTGGAAATTTTTCTGAAAAATGAGAATTAGATTTTTTTTTAATCTGTGTTAGGTAAAGGATCAATACAATTTTACTTTATTAAAATAAACTTAAACATTTTTCCCCACTTAAACATTTTGCCACATTAGAACTGTTCATATCTTTGGCAACTGTTCATATATTTCACAACTGTTCATATATTTCACAACTGTCCCTATATCATCCTGTCCTGCCAGGGCACAGAGCCGGCAGGCGAATTGAAGTAAAGCTTGATGTATTCTCGTTGTTTCTTGGCTGCAGTGCTGTCACGGTTGGGCCCTCTCACGTTGTCTACCTCATGCATCTTGGCACCAGCCCTCCAAGCACCTGGGATCGCTTGATGGTTGGCATCCTCCATATCCAATGCAGCATTCTGAAGGACAGAATAGCGAATTCTCATCAAATTACGAAGACAGACGCAGGTCTCGACGATGAGTCGTATGGTGTCAGGTTCATGTTGCATGGTGGTCAGAAGAATCTGCCCGCATTGGGCCAGGATGCCGAAGCTGTTCTCCACTATGCGACGCCCTCTGGATATCCTGTAGTTGAAGATCCTCTGCTCTTTGGTCATCTTGCGCTGCGAGTATGGCTTCATCAGGTATGTCCGCAGCCCAAACGCATCATCACCGAGGAAGAAATATGGCGTGTCCCTGTAATAATTTAAAGTTAATATTAAACTCAGCTGATGTAATATGTCTTCACAGACAGAATATCAAATAAGGCTTTTATTGCACCAACTTCTAAGGGGATTTCACATGTCACTCTATAAACTCACCTGTCGTCATTTGGTAGGTTGTCTGCTGCAGGAAGGCCAATGATCCCATCCGCTAGGCACTCCTTCAGCTCTGATTCATTGAAGATCTGTGCATCTGACATGATTGTGTCCGTGGCCACCAACATCTATCCAGAGGAAGTTGTAGTCTGCGTCTACAAGGCCCATCAGAACAATGAAATAGAAGCCTTTATAATTGTGATAAATGCTTCCACTGTTTTGTGGCTTTCTTCAGGCAACATGCTTTCCATCAAGGGCTGCACAGGCATGAGGGATGTTAATTCCATCTACGTGCAAACTGTTCAGCAATGGGACGCCATTCTGCGGGGTGGTTGGACAAGTGATAACTTCGTTCTTGTATTCTTCTACATGGTTTATACACCTTCAAGAAACAAAATTTCTAGTACTTTCCAGGACGTCCATATGCAGAGCAAGAGAAGACTATTTTTGACAATTGTACCAGTAGAATGACTGGCTTGTCATTCCAGTGGTAAATTTTCGAAAATCTCTTTCTTCAATTTGCAGGCCAAGAGGACTATTTTTGAAAATTGTACCACTGACATGACTGGCTTGGTAACCGAGCCAGTCATTCCACCGGTAAAATTTCAAAAATAGTCGTCTTGTCCAAAAACCAGCATTTAAAGTGAGTTTGAGAAATATGTATTTGTTGGCCAAGAAGACTATTTCTGACATTTTGCCACTGGAATGACTGGCTCTGTTACAAAGCCAGTCATGTCAGTGGTAAATTTTCAAAAGTATTCTTCTTGGCCAACAAATGTACGTTTCTCAAACTCACTGTAAATGATGGTTTTTGGCCAGTTTGACCATTAACCCTTTCACTGATAAATTCAATGTAGCGCAAACAAACAGGAAATCTTTTGAATATTTAAAAATTAATATGACTGGAAGCCATGCTTTCAGTCATATTAATTTCAAAATATTGAACAAAATATGTTACACATTGCAAAGAATGTACTTGGACTTGTTGTTCAAAGGTTCAACACTTCCATGGTGAAGCCGAGCGACCTGACCGGATCGGACCGGCCCGGACAGGACCGGACTGGATGACCGACAGAGAAATACATAGGCGTATGCTACATACATAGTGCTTTATCAGATATCTTGGCCTTGTATAAACTGATAGATGACTATTTAGTGTTGTCTTGTTATCACTGACTGGGCTATACTGCGTGTCTGGCTTTAGATATATCTCGTGGACAAAACAGCGACATTTAAAATGCGAATAGACGGTTATTATAAAGAAAATAGTCCCTTGGACGGACGTAGCGGTAAATGCCTCGGTCGATTTTTCTAGTAAATTCACAGCAACGCAAGTATATTCATGTGGAAAGTTCGGAGTCGTGAAAATACTCAGTGGCGTTGTTAGTGGATGTGCGGCCCACCTGCAGACGGCAGGGTGGGGTGGGGGGGGGGGGGGTTCGGGGTCCATCCCCGGAATTTTTTTGAATATGAGATGCTCTGAGAAGCCATTTGCTGCATTCTGGGCAGTGTTTGCGGTTCTCTAGACCGTGCGACACCCCCCCCCCCCCCCCCTCTCCCCGCAACTGCGGATGCTGCGGGGCCCTAAACACGGCACCGAAAATACTTGCTTATCATGAGCACAGCCATTTTGGATATATAACCAGAAAATAAGGGGGACTATTTTCTCTATAATAACCGTCTATATCGAAGGATACTCAGTTAATATCGGTGCCTTTTAGGTTAAATAATATACTTTGTTACATACAGAGTTCATGTATTCGCATTTTAAATGTCCTGGTGTTTAAGAAGGCAAATCCCGAAATTCACGGAAAAATTACTACCCTAGCAGGTCAATATCCACGAGAGCTATCTCAGCGTAGGAGATCTCGCGCAAAACGAATGGTCCACTATAGTGTCATTATGATTAGATAACTACTACCGTTACTTCACAGGTTTGTCAATGGCCAGAAGATGAACATTTCACTACTCTAAAAATAACTTGTGAAAATAGTGAACATGTAATCTAGATGGACGCATGTGATTTGCTTGGGTAAATTTTAGAAGTCACAGATTCGCATAAACGATTGATGAGTATTTACATGGAGGATTGGTTGGTACTCCTAATAGACGGAGGGGTATACACACGTTCGTCAGCACATGTCCAGATGAATGGCAGCGATCCGTTAACGCTTATAAGGCTCAAAGCGTATCTAGCGTATAGGGCCTACCGTACAGTAATAAAGTATACTTTTCGCTTTAACAACTCTAGGCTTAGAGCCTGTAGCAATTTAGTACCACAGGTTCCTTTATGGAGGCTCAGAGAACTTTAGAGGATTAAGGGCAAAAGGCTGCATTTTATTACAACAATCATGCGGCAAATTTGTAGGGTTATAGCCAGATTATTACTGTAAATTGTTTGACAAACTGGTAACACCAATATTATCTTATGGTAGTGAGGTTAGTGGGGGGGGGGGGGGGGTCCACTGATGTTACGAAGTCGAAGTGTCATCTTAGGTTTTGTAAACAGATTTTAAAAGTTAAGCAAAGTACCCCAAATTGTATTATATATGGGGAGTTGGAGAGTGTGTCTCTGTACCTGATGAGAGAAGTGAGAATTTTAAAATATTGGTTTAAGATTCTGGAATCTGACAGTCACAAATTAGTAAAATGTCTGTATAAAGAAATGGGTAATGACTGATTTAATGATAATTACTGTAACAACTGGATAAAAAAACTGCGAGATTTGTTATGTACTCGCGGATTTAATTATGTATAGGAAACGCAAGGCTAGAATGTCGATAGGGGACATTTTATTTTTCTGTACAAGCAGAGCTATGGATAATTTCACCCAAGATAGGGAAGGGGTAGTTATAAAATAGTTGAAAATGTAGGTTATATAAACATATTTCGCCGGATTTATCACATAAACATTATTTAGACAAAGTTAGAATTGCCAAACACAGACATTCGTTGTGCCGGGTTTGCATAAGTTACACGTAGAAACTGGTCGATGGCTTAAAACCGTTAGCAACACCGTTGATTGAGAGATGCTTCTCATACGACGATCTGGAAGACGAGTACCATTTTATTTTAGTTTGGCCACTACATCAAGTATACCGAAAGAAAAGTATAAAAGCCTACTATTGGAGTATTTATAAATTGACCGAGTTATTAAATTCCACAAATGATAAGGTTCTGATGGGACTCGCGGCATTTACTTACAACGTATTTTTTAACCGGGCTGAACTTGTAGAATGGATGCTTCCTCAGCAAGACACCGTAGTCTCGCTAAATTATACACATAATGGTGCTCGGTCGTAGGTTAATTGCGCAATTTGGTGAAAATCTTACAATTTAGGAAGCAGTCATCGGAAACTATCAGAACACATCTCTACATTTAGTAAACTTTGCTCAAAGAATTATGTGGTCAGAGGCTCTCAAATAGGTTACACAATTAACGGTGTTTGGTAAATATCTTGTTTTATCATATAAACAAGCTTCTAGCCCGTTCCATATTTTTCGATAAGAGTGCACGTGCCATATTCAACGGAGTATTTTCATTGGCTGTTGGGTGCGCAACCCATTTAAATCGACCAGTTAAACATCGATTTATGTGAGCGTGACGAGTAGGGATTACTACGCGGTACTATGATTTGTCATTATTGAAACGTCATCGCAAAATGTCATCGTTTGACAGTTTATCAGTCGGCAGCGAAGTAACGATTGATGGCCGTGGCTATGCGATACGCTTAGAAGAAAATTGTAGTTTACGACTGACATCGCCAGATTTTGTGTTTGTCACTATATTTTGCTGCGCATTCAGTATCTGTTATCAAGTAGTGGCGCGTCATAGTGACGGTATCGATTTCACGAAAATCAACAATGAGAAATCAGATTAAAGTCACATCAGCAACTATTGGCAACTATTTCAAAATGACAGATTATATGATAAATAAAATCTCAAACTCGGTCACTTTTCATATCACTATTATGAACCTTGTTGAAAATTATCAATTTTGCACTCGGTGATATGAAAAGCGACCTCGTTCCCGATTCTCTATATACGGAATCTGAGGGGTCCATGTTCCGGGTGAGCGTTATGGCATTTGTTTTATCTTAGATACGGTATGATATGATATGATTTGATATTTATTTGCATTTTTGCCTGTTTAGGCTAATCAGCATAAATTACGTGAGACAATCAATACAAATTGCAGTAATTAAAGGTGCATGTTCGCGCCAGAATGCTTGAGAATAGAATTGTTGATTGTGTGCCTCGATGTAGTGGGGCGGGGTGAGTCTGCGCGCATGGTGATTTCATTCCATATAAATAAATTTCGTAGGCTTAGTTGTGAATCTGAATTGGGGACTCGTACCTCTAATTCAATTTGACAACTTAAAGAAATTATATTAATTCATGCGCAGTGAGACCATCATGTGCTGGGGTTTATTTCGTTTCATTGCATCTAGGTGCACGGTTTAGGCCTCTAGGAGCATGCGATTTTAGCATTTTTGTTTTCAGGCATTCTGCTGTGAATATGCACCTTTAATATTTATACATATATACATGATAAAATGGACCCTTCCAAGTATATCCCTTGATCATATGACGTCATAATCAACTACGCGACGTGTGAGATAACGTCACAATCATGACGTCATGAATGCCTCGATATAGCCTGTCTTTAACGATTAATTCACCTTTCCAGAGTACCCACCCATCATATGACGTCATAATGAACTGCGTGATGTGTAGAATGACATCATAATGAATGACGTCGATAAGTACGTCACGAACGCATATTTGAAGACGGTCTATGCGTTGTTGTACAAAGTGTTTGCTTGCACTATTTAGTAAATATTCTGTTGAATATTTTGAAACTAATTTGACTGGGCGCTGTTGCTGCCATAGGCAGCAACAGCACCCAGTCAAATTAGTTACAAAATATTCAACAGCTTCCCTGTATAGTTTTCAGGAAATTGATGGCTAGGGCATTCAGGGATCGATCAATCCCAACACGGCGAGGTGTGGGTGGAGATTAGATAGAGATGGGCGGGGCATAGCTAAAAATGGAAAGGTCCATAGTCTGACACGTTGTACGAATTCACCTTTCCAGAGTATACATCCATCATCTGCCTCGTATGACGTCATAATCAGCTCAGCGCGTGTATGATGACGTCACAACCATTACGTCGCAAAGGGTTCATATAGACCGTCATCAAATCTCAAATATTCCGACACGTTGTATGAATTGTATGTGTTTGTAATTCTTTGCTATTTAAGAAACATGCTGTTGAATATTTTGAAACTAATTTGACTGGGCGCTGTTGCTGCCTTATGCAGCAACAGAACCCAGTCAAATTAGTTACAAAATATTCAACAGCTTACTTGTGCAGGTTTTTTTAATTGATAGTCATAGTGTTCAGAGATCGATCGATCCCAACACGAGCGTGGTGTGGGTGGAGCTTAGCTAGAGATGGGTGGGGCATAGCTAAAAATGGAAAGGACCATTGTATGTCTCTACCATTCAATAAACATTCTGTTGAATATCTCGAAAATAACCATGTCGGGCGGCTGCGCGACCGGTCAAATTAGCCTCAAGAATCTCAACAGCTCGTCTGTATAGCTTTCTGGAAATCGATAGTTATTAGACTTTTGTTCCGGATTTACCTCCCTTGTTGTATATACGCGCGTGAGTAGTGATGTTTTCTACGAATGCACATAAGGGCCATTGGGGTTTTTCGACGTTAAGAAGAAATAGCTCCTTCAAGGACATGAAATAACATGCCCAATCCAAACACGGCCATAGTTTCTATATATGCTAGAAATGCCTAGAAAACGTTAGCATGCTTGGATCTACGAATTGTATTGTATGGTATTATTCATCCCATAGGTAATATGTTATATATCGGTGCAAACTGTATAAATAATATGCTCAAGCCATGTTTAAACTGTGCGAGCCCGCGTTTACAAAAGTTAATATTTTGTTGACCGGCTTGTGAACAGGGCCGTATTTAAGGGGGGGGGGGGGGGCAAGCTGGGCAAATGCCCCGGGACCCCCACAAGCAAGGGGGCCCCGCAATTTAAAAATGAAAAAAAAATTATGCACTTTTTTGGAAGTTATAGGACCATTTAAAGCAAACTTTATTAGTTTAGAACTCTTAATCATGCATTATAATTCTATTCTAATATTTGTGGTGGCCCAATTCTTGTATAACGTATAAATGTACACTCAAGGGCCTATGGCTTATTGTATATATATATATATATATATATATATATATATATATATATATATATATATATATATATATATATATATATATATATATATATATATATATATATATATATATATATATATATATATATATATATATATATATACCTGTGCAAAAGTTAAGCGCCATCAAAAACAATAGAACGTAGAAACATGATGGTACAACTAGGCTGCCATACTTTTTGTCCGCGCGTTAGCTGACATAATTCCAAGTACGAAATGCACATGCATGCATGACTTCACGCCGCTTGATGTCCGTGCGTGGCGGGAAACAGCACACGTGTTCAGTTATGTAAAAGTCCAGTTTGAGGTGTAGAACATTACATACAGATTTAGGCGACAACATTAGGAATTTTGTGTTCATGACCGTGGTTTATTTGTACAGAGAGAATTAGCTCTTGATTGTGAACCGCTATGGCAAGACGAAGGTTAAGTGATCGTGTGAAATGGCAAATCATAGGCATGCATACCACTGGTATGTCATGCAGAGAGATTGGCAGACAGCTGAACATTAACCATACTGTAATCAGTCGTTTGATTGCAAAACATGGGCAAACTAACGAGGTGAAGGACAGGCCTAGATCTGGAAGACCGAAGAAGACTACTGCCCGTGATGATCGAGCCCTAGTACGCCTTGTTAGGAGATCTCCATTCACCAACAGCAGAGTGCTCAGCCAGCAATGGGAAACGCGCAATAGAGTGTCAATGTCTACCATCAAAAGGAGACTGTATGCTGCTGGCATGAAAGCTAGGAGACCTGTCAGACGTCCTCTCCTCACTGCACACCACAAAGAGGAGCGTCTGAGGTGGTGCAATGAAAGAAGACACTGGAACATGAGATCCTGGAGACGGGTACACTGGTCCGATGAAAGTCAGTTCCTGCTTCATGCCACAGATGGTCGAACTCGTGTATGGAGGTCCAGACGCACGGCGTACGACCAACGTAACATCATGGAAGAAGTTCCATTTGGTGGAGGTTCCGTTATGATATGGGGGTGCATCTCATTTGATTGTAAGCTGGATCTGTTGACTGTACCTGGAACACTAAATGGACAAAGATATCAAGATTCCATACTGGATAGAGTTGTGGTCCCTCATTTTGTAAATCATGCACCTGGAACCCACCCTATATTCATGGATGACAACGCCCGACCACATCGTGCTAGAGCTGTGCATGAATACCTCCGCCAGAATGCCATCGAAACCCTACCATGGCCAGCAAGGAGCCCTGACATGAACCCTATTGAGCATATCTGGGACATTCTGGGAAACATGGTGAGAAGGAGGGATCCTCCTGTGCAGAACCTACAGGAATTAACAGACGCACTCCATCTTGAATGGCAACGAATACCACAATGGCGTATCAGTCGGTTGGTGACCAGCATGAGACGTCGTGTCCAGGCCGTCATCCAGGCACAAGGTGGATATACCCGGTATTAATAATGACAGTCTCAAACTCGTGCACAGATGTTAAACTTCGTTTTCAGACACCATTAATGACAATCTAGCCACGTGTGTCAACTGTAGGGCACACAGGTGCAAAAGTTAAGCACCATCCTATTTTTACGCACATGCGAGGGTATATTCATGTGCTATGAAGAAAGCAATAGCATAAACATTTATGTACCCATCCATCTTAGTGCAAGAGGTAATAATGCAACTAGAGGAATGCTGATCATGATGGTGGGGAAACACTGTATGTTTTTGTTTGAACTTGAAAACGAGGCCTGAATATGGTTACGTTGACACAACTGACAACTATTGCCCTACAGTTGACACACGTGGCTAGATTGTCATTAATGGTGTCTGAAAACGAAGTTTAACATCTGTGCACGAGTTTGAGACTGTCATTATTAATACCGGGTATATCCACCTTGTGCCTGGATGACGGCCTGGACACGACGTCTCATGCTGGTCACCAACCGACTGATACGCCATTGTGGTATTCGTTGCCATTCAAGATGGAGTGCGTCTGTTAATTCCTGTAGGTTCTGCACAGGAGGATCCCTCATTCTCACCATGTTTCCCAGAATGTCCCAGATATGCTCAATAGGGTTCATGTCAGGGCTCCTTGCTGGCCATGGTAGGGTTTCGATGGCATTCTGGCGGAGGTATTCATGCACAGCTCTAGCACGATGTGGTCGGGCGTTGTCATCCATGAATATAGGGTGGGTTCCAGGTGCATGATTTACAAAATGAGGGACCACAACTCTATCCAGTATGGAATCTTGATATCTTTGTCCATTTAGTGTTCCAGGTGCAGTCAACAGATCCAGCTTACAATCAAATGAGATGCACCCCCATATCATAACGGAACCTCCACCAAATGGAACTTCTTCCATGATGTTACGTTGGTCGTACGCCGTGCGTCTGGACCTCCATACAGGAGTTCGACCATCTGTGGCATGAAGCAGGAACCGACTTTCATCGGACCAGTGTACCCGTCTCCAGGATCTCATGTTCCAGTGTCTTCTTTCGTTGCACCACCTCAGACGCTCCTCTTTGTGGTGTGCAGTGAGGACGTCTGACAGGTCTCCTAGCTTTCATGCCAGCAGCATACAGTCTCCTTTTGACGGTAGACATTGACACTCTATTGCGCGTTTCCCATTGCTGACTGAGCACTCTGCTGTTGGTGAATGGAGATCTCCTAACAAGGCGTACTAGGGCTCGATCATCACGGGCAGTAGTCTTCTTCGGTCTTCCAGATCTAGGCCTGTCCTTCACCTCGTTAGTTTGCCCATGTTTTGCAATCAAACGATTGATTACAGTATGGTTAATGTTCAGCTGTCTGCCAATCTCTCTGCATGACATACCAGTGGTATGCATGCCTATGATTTGCCATTTCACACGATCACTTAACCTTCGTCTTGCCATAGCGGTTCACAATCAAGAGCTAATTCTCTATGTACAAATAAACCACGGTCATGAACACAAATTCCTAATCTTGTCGCCTAAATCTGTATGTAATGTTCTACACCTCAAACTGGACTTTTACATAACTGAACACGTGTGCTGTTTCCCGCCACGCACGGACATCAAGCGGCGTGAAGTCATGCATGCATGTGCATTTCGTACTTGGAATTATGTCAGCTAACGCGGGGACAAAAAGTATGGCAGCCTAGTTGTACCATCATGTTTCTACGGTCTATTGTTTTTGCTGGTGCTTAACTTTTGCACAGGTGTATATATATATATATATATATATATATATATATATATATATATATATATATATATATATATATATATATATATATATATATATATATATATATATATATATATATATATATATATATATATATATATATATATATATATATATATATATATATATATATATATATATATATATATATATATATCGAATGGAATAAGGAGTAGTTCACACGACGTAGTGTTTGTTATCGAGGAAACGCATATTTAATCAGAGATAAGATAGATAAGCCACACGATGTCAATAACGAGGATATAAATGTACATGACAATTATTTCTGTCCATTTTTCTTATGCATCGAGCATCGCCTATTGCCGAGCGTGTTCTTTCTATACCAGTCATCATGAACAGAAGTATATTGGTGTGTTTTTTACTAATCTGTATTTCAGGCACAGTAAGTACAATCCACAAAAACACACACACTTATCAACTCTCCCGGATGTGTCTTCCCTCTTACCAGATTATGTTAATATCATGCATTTTGCGGATTTCCGTTAAAGGTTTCGGAATATTTTCTTTAAAATACGTTTAATATGTAGAATTTGATTTAAATAGAATGTTATGTATTTTTGTGATTACTGACAAACTGGCCCCAATCTCAAATTCGAACAATAGAAATGGTTGTTTGGTTTTCCGAGCACACCTGATAAGATTGGGATATAGATTTAAATTCTTTTCAAGCGGAGGATCACTGATCCCTCACCCACACCCTCTGTTTGGTTTTCAGAGTTTCTTAACATCTAAATACATCTAGAAAGGCACCTGCTTTTGGTGGCACCACCCGTATTAAAGAACCAACTTCTTGTGTTCTCACTAGAGACTTAGGCCATGTTCTCACTAGAGACTTAGGCCGTGTTCTCACTAGAGACTTAGGCCGTGTTCTCACTAGAGACTTAGGCCTTGTTCTCACTAGAGACTTAGGCCGTGTTCTCACTAGAGACTTATATATGAATAATTTTATGAATAATTCTGTAAAGTTAGCGTCATTCTGAATAAATTATAGGTATTATTACTTCCATAGCGGTCCTTCAATCCTGCTTCTATTTTTAAAGCTACATGGCGCGTGTACTCCAGTCTGCGAAGTTCGTCATTGCTGTGTGTTTGATACAGGTCGCCAACTCTCTATGCTGAACCCGTACATTTGCCGTAGAGAGGGTGCGAGAGGTAACCGGTGTTCCGCTAACTACCGGCTCCACGAGCCAGACGTGCATGAAAATTCGTGTCCATGTGTTTCTGGACTGACATGCCAAGAAGTTACTACCGGTAGTCTGTTCGTCCCCGAACTATCAGGAACGCACTACGAATGCCAGCCTAAGTGATCGAGTGTTAATACTGAATGAAATGGCGAGGATCCGCGCATCTAAAAAAATTAATATCTTATGATAAATTTTGTTCATTTTGTTTGAGTCATTTGATGACATAACGTTTCAATACTGGCTGTATTCGATTAGGCGACAGCTGAGAGAGAGAGAGAGAGAGAGAGAGAGAGAGAGAGTACATTGGCTCCCTAGACAATAAATAGAGCCTGTAAACTTTACGAAAAGTCTCAGTCGAATACAGCAAATAGACATACGGACTTGACGGACTTTGCGAGCTTTATGAGGGAGCTAGATTACGTAATTATTGTAACGCAGCCTATATGTGACGTAATTGAGTATGACGTAATATACGTGAGTGACAGTTCGGACCACTCCATTGACCGGGGTTAATCCTACAAATGTTGCCCCTGTAAGCCGCTGTTGCAATAGAAGCAACCGTCTCTCAAAAAACATATACCCCTGGCTTACATACACTTAATGTAACATCAACGGATGAATCCAGTTTTAGCCACACCTCACTCATCCCTAGCTAATCTCCGCCCACGCTCTGCCAGTGTTGGGCTCTATCGCACTCCTTGAATCTCTGTGTTCAGAAAACTATACAGGTAAGCTGTTGAATATTTTGAATCTAATTTGACTGGTTGTGTTTCCCGTCTATAGTTATTAAATACGGTAGCAATAACATACAATTCGTATACATGACGAACTATTAAGAGTTCCTTGATGGTCTTGTATTACCTGTGGTGCGCAAGAGAACAAGTTATAAGGTTACAGACTCAGTTATTAAGGGGTCGGACTCGGTTATTAAGGGTTCAGATTCGGTTATTAAGTGTCCAGACTCGGACATTAAGGGTCCAGAACACATTGGTTCTTTAAGATCTTTCGATCAACTGTCTTATAGGAAACACTATCTTTTGGATGCCACAAGGCAGGATGTTTCTTGAGGAGGTTTGAAACAGCTCATAAATAGGTTATAACTTGTCCAAAACTAAAATAGAAATAAGTTAGACCTACTTCGTATAATTCTGAACACGGTGTATGAAGTGTTCTGTTGGATATTTTGAACATATGTATTCCAATCCGATTGTTTTCAAAATATTCAACAGTCCGTTTTATTTTGTTTTGAAAAGATATTATTTCTGAGCTGTGTTAATATCTACGCAACTTTCAACGACCTCCCGTCCGGCCCAGGATATGTAACGCCCTCCCATCCGGCCCAGGATATGTAACGCCCTCCCATCCGGCCCAGGATATGTAACGCAATGCCAGTGGGTAGATAAAAGGCCAGAAGTACACATATATGGAGCACTATGAACACTTTCGCGACGAACCCGGCCAAAACCGGCCTCTGTAGTGGTTTTGAGTAATGTCCATTTACAGGCCAACGGAAGACTATGTTTGAAAATTTACCACTGAAATGCCTGGCTCGGTAATTTCTAGTCATTCTAATTGTGCATTAGCGTCTACATTGTACGTGTATCATTAATAATGGAAAACTATTTTCTTCTTGTAAGTCTAGCCCTGGAATGACTGCGCTACTCTATTCAGCCAGCCATTCCAGTGGTACATTGTCAAAAATAATATTTTCTTGACCGGCAAATAGAGATTTTGCAAGGCTCTACTTTAACCCTTTCGTGCCGAAGCCGTGGTCTTGATGAATGTCCATGTGCAGGCCAAGAGAAGACAATTTTTGGAAATTTACCACTGAAATGACTGGCTCGGTATAAGGGAATATTTTGATGTTCATGATCGAATTTAGACATTAAAGGGTTAACTATTAAAGGGTTAACCCTTTCGTGACGAAACCAGCCAAAACCGGCCTCTGTAGTGGTTTTGAGTAATGTCCATTTAGAGGCCAAGAGAAGACTATTTTTGAAATTTTACCACTGAAATGACTGGCTCGGTAACAGTGGTAGATTTTCAAAAATAGTTCTCTTGCCCTGCAAATGAACATTCAACAAGTAAATAAGTAAATTTTTAGAAGAAATTTAGTCATTAAAGGGTTAAATACAGGCTTTTATACTTTTTGGACAGATCCTAGAAACCATTAAAGTTAGTTTTTACACAAGCCAAAAGCCAACAATACATCGTAACCATTTGAACCCCGAGGTTCCAGCTTATCTATTTCAAGACAATCAGAAAGGTAGGCCTATGCTGCTGAATATTTTGAAACTAATTTTACTAGAAGATGGAATTAATTTCTGAATATTCAATAGAATATTTATTGAGTTGAAATTGATTTTTTAAATTTTATTTTCGGGTTCAAAACAGAACCATAGAGAGAAAACATTGGACGCTGGACACGGGCCTGTAGTCAGGCGCAAGAAACCATATGTGTGCATGCATCGACTCCAGATTATTGGGATTTATATTCTGGTCAAGGTAACTGTGCCGTGCGCGGCCCCTCCCCCAACCTAACCTTCTAAGAACTACGTATATCTAATTTAATGGACCTTTCCCGTTTATACATGTCATATGACGTCATAATCAACTAGGATGACGTCATAATCAATTTAGTCCGTCTTAAACGCGTAATAGTCCGACACGTTGTACGAATTGTGTGTCCTTCCTATTTAATAGGCAGCAACAGCGCCCATTCATATTAGTTTCAAAATATTCAACAGCTTACCTGTATAATTTTCTGGAAATCGATAGTTAAGGAGTTCCGGGATCTATCGATCCCAAAATGAGTGAGGTGTGGGTGGAGCTTAGCTAGAGATGGGAGGGCATAGCTAAAACTGAAAGATCCACTGGAACTATAATGTCAAATTACACAGTTAATGATCCCAGTTAGGGTTACGTGTTTGGATGAAGAATAATTATTGACAAACCCAAGATATTATACATACATTGTTTGGAATAGAAGGCAAAACTCAAGTGAAGTAATTCATTATATTCAGTTTGTCAAAACCAAATGGGAGTTATCTCCATTAATATTCTTGAAGTAACAAAAGATGGTAAGGGAGATAATAACGTAAAAAATAAAGCGGCAAATAGGAATTAACCCCTTTGAGGTCGCAGTTTAGAAATAGACAGTTTAACATCTTGAAACTTCATGATCTCAAATTTAAATGCGTTCACCAACAAATCTCTGAAAATGTAATATTCTTTAGAAAATAAATCTTATTCTGTTGAATATTTTGAAATTAATTTTCCTGTAAACCGTTGCTGCCCACTTCAAGTCAAATGAATTTCAAAATATTCACAAAGATTTTCAGCATAGGATTGTTGAAAATGGGGTATGGGAATTCATCGGTAAACGGGTTAAGAGAATGATAAGGTAACTTATTTTGACAAGCCCATGTTGCTGCCAGTCAAAGCACCACGAAACTAAACAGACTATTTCTTAAGTCATTTTTTGTATTTGGTCTTTCGTGTTCAAGGTATTAAATGTTGCAATGACCAGCAAAGATTTCCATTTGCCTCATATGATAACAACTACAACAGATTGATACATAGGTCACTTGGTATGATTATGAATACGAGTGAGACTGATTCATAATTAATCAAAAGGGCCATGGCCTGGACCTGGTACCATGGAGGGTTCCTCCCCGTCACGTAAAAGTATGTTTTGAATGTCTAGGTGCTTTCACAGACTATCTACATTTCTGGAAGTAAAAGAGAGTGATTAATAATTTGTCAATAAGGCCATAGCATGGACCTGGCACAAGAGGGTGGCAGATTATGGTTGCTATAGTCCGCCGCAAATGCATGTCTAGACGCTTCCACAGAACATCTATATTTCTGGAGGTAAATATTGTAGCGGAACACGGCCTGGACAAGTCAACTTACTGTTGGTCAGCGGGCACAGTCTGTTCTCTCATTTGCCTTTGTAATTTTTGCACGAGACTGTCCTCAGCAGCCGCCACATGACATGCGTCACGACCATATCTTAGGTTAGTGTTACCCATCATAGGGAACAGAGCGGTATGGCATCCCGCATTAACATGGCGGACCTTGTTACAGTATCAGCAGTGCAACAGCGTAATCCTAAATCTCAGCGCAGATGGCCAACAATGTTTCGCAGAAAAAGTTGGCCGTCTGTGCTAAAAAATCCATCGAAACATTGTTCGCCAACAATGTTTCTGCTAGTAAACATATTCAATATCGCCTAACGTTGTTCTCTTGTGTGCGGTGGCCAGCGAAACATTGTTGGCCGTCTGCGGTGTTTGCTAACAAAGTTGCAAAATACTTTTTATCATTGACTAATCAGCGTTCACCCTGCGCTCATGTGATTCAACATGGCGGCCCACATCATGGATAAAGACGAACATGTGGAGTCTGATGACTTTTATGGTCAAGAAAGAAAGAAGAATTGCTTGCTCAATTGTTGCACGTGTGCGGCTCAAGAGAAACATCTACACGAAACAATGTTTTTGTTGAAAATGTTGACCATCTGCGCCCCGCTTTAGGATTTCACTGGCAAAGCCATCATCCAGTGGAGCGTGTACGTCTGGACAACCCGAGCATGACCCAATTCTAGCCACACATATAACTTAGCAGCACCTGGCATACCCAATGGTCGACTCATAACCGCAGTGAATGCAGAAACCTCTATAGACTACATCTGATTAAAAGACCGAGACAGCCAGCTACTCAGCATCCCAAGCTCATATGCCTCATATGATCACCGCAAGCCCAGAGAAGCATACGCGTTAGACCTAGCAAATCTCTCGTGTCAACTGTCTCATATGCCAGCTTCAAACAATCACAGACAACACAACTGTAAATGTAAAACATTTCACGTATAGCCATACGCAACCCAATGGCCACGATGATTGTGATTCCAGGCGGGATGATTTACGACGTCAAGTAAAAAATACGCCTAATGGGAGCAGTACCATGTAGTGATTTACATATGGCCGATGCGAGATACCATAGAGATTGCAACGCATTATTTCTAACACCCCAGTCTATCTCGACAGCGTGTAGATCTGATCAACAAATTCGAAATATTAAAAATGCAATCGATTCTACTATCTCATCGATCAAAGCAAACATGTCGCACATATGGAACTCCGTCGAAGTCGACAATGTTTATCTTGCAGATATGGTGGAAAACCTTTCTCGCGCCGAACCCTAGTGGCTAAATTATCAGAAATATCGACCTTGATCTCCTTGTGATATCTGGAGTAGGTGTTGCCAGTTTACTCGTGTTTCACAGCAAAGCTTCAGACCTGATTCACTTAGCAACATCTGATGAAGATGACCACACCGATGTCATGCTGGACAAAATGTCTGCCAAGATAACACATGCATCTCTGAAGTTATGCATTGCGCGTAACAGCCATTAGACCAGAATTAAAATAAACGCTGCCATTGCAGATTTGATTTCAACTCTGTTATTACTGCTTTCAAAGATTTCGCATGAACTAGATAACGCATTTTCAGCCACTTTAATTGGAAATATGATAACTAATATTATCACCAATAAAGCAACTGCGCTGCAAATTGCGTTAGGCCTTCTACTTAGTAGGAAAACTGATAGAGCAGATGTATAACTTTCGTGTAACGTGTTCGTATAATGAAGTGCAACACTTTAGAGCATCGGCAGTGAGTGCTGCCCTTATTGATACCAATATTAAGAGGATCGCTAGTGCCAAAGTTGGGTAATTTCAGGTAGTAGCAAGATTATTTTGATGCCAGCATCTCATCTCAGAATGGACTTCTTTCTACGCATTCGCTTGCCATATTGCTTACCACTAAGTATGAAGCCATACCCGATAGACAGTTGCAGCAATTCACTATCAAGCGTCTAACCCGTGAAGAAATGAAGAACCCTGTGGTCAATGACATCTCAGTGCAAATGTACAAAGGACCTAAGAAGCCGGAGATGCCAGTTAAAGAATCGCTGTGTCATCTCTCCGTGTCTAGGCTCACCAAGTTGTGCAACTCGTTAGGGCGCAAGCTTTGCACTTTGAATTTTTTCACTGTGTTACTAGTGAGGAGATAATGCCCGAGTTTGGATGTTTTAATACAAAGATTTGGAAAGAACAAGGCCAATCGGTTAAACCAGGAATAATTGCAACTGATACACCACTTATATATATATGAACTCTGCTGATCGAGACACAATGCTGACAGCAGTGACGACAGTACAACGGAATGTGGACAGGCAAATACAATCTTTATAAATGACCAACAACTCTATGCAGTAACTGTCAATGTCACGTGGACTTACCCAGATATCTTTACGCAGTAACGTTCCTATTTCGGTTGGGTGGCATGCACATATTACTGAGTTTCATAGACTGTGTAGGATACTTAATGATAGGTAATGGTTTAGAGGATGTGATGAATTCTGCATTTGGGAGTATGTCCAATAAGCTTTGTTCAACGCTTGAACAGGCAGCAAAATGGGAAGATTTGATGAACATTCTCGAAATTAATGCAGTAAACAGCTTGACTACAAAGTTATGCGAGGAAAATCTGATAAAACCGGTTTTCCTTATGATGGTGTATGTTCGTGCTGAACGCGAACGTGATTCGCCATTGCATCTGTGGGCGATAAAGGAAATGTTATCATACTTCTTCGCTGCGGATGATTCTTTAGGACCTAGTGGATATGTCAGAGGAAATCTCAAGTTACAATGAAGAACGGCCACGCATTAGATCAGATGCAGAAAGCAGAGACAAAAACAGCTCCAGTCATGTCTCGATCCACTGAATCCGAAAGATCATTAAAATAACGTAATTAACATCGGTACAGGATGGATTGGTTCAGATAAGGTGAATCGGCCAACGACTGTTGAGATGGGAAAAGCGCAGATGCAATCCTACGAAAGGTTAGCCACTAGGATGTAATGCCACTATGTTGAATCACGTTGTGACCATGGCTGTAATAAGAAAGGCCTTGCCTGTTGGATCGGCAGTCTTTTGTGCTGTTAATCTGATATATTCAATGGTGACTCCAACAGTCTCGTGAAATCAACCTGAATACCCCAGAATAAGCTTACAACAGTGCCTTCATGCGTGTTTAACAAAAGAGAGGAGTTGCGAATAGCAAAGACAAAATCAACATTAACGACGAATCTTCAAGTTGAAGTTTCTTCAAGATTAGCTCATTTACCAGATGCCACATCCATTGATAAAAGTGCGATACTCTGTTTTGTTCATTGACCCAAAAAAGGGTAATTTGAAGGACATTGTGGACAATTTTACTAGTTTCATTCTCAGAAAGATAGAGAAATGTGACGTATATCTGGTATTTGGCAGATATCATGAGTTTAGCATAAGAAGTAACACAAGATTAGCTAGAGCTGGACAACATGCTATTAGACGACATAAACTGGACATAGAGACTCCCTTGTCACCATAAAAAGTAGAGTTTAACGAAAAACAATGTCCAACTGATTGACCTTATCTGTGGGCATTTGATTGAAGTTAGACAGAACAAATTACTGAACAGCCATTGACTCGTTGTAACAGGTCAGGCAGCGGACCCATGGAAATCCACCAAGGAGGGAGAAATGTTCGCAACGACCTGAAAATAACCCAAGAAGAAGCAGATGTGAACAACTTGGCCAAATGCATTAATGTCATTTATGATAATACGGGTGTATTCATTCTACTTGTGTATCATTTCATAGAACTTGATATTAAATGATTCATTACAATGTAAAGCACAAGTGCAGGACGTGCATTTATTGACATAGGAGCAACTACCAAAAACAGGAACAATTGTCAAACAATCGCCAGCAGCTCAAGCACTTATGGCTTGTGACACAGTGGCGCTTGTGTCGGGAATAGGAGAATTCACTACTTTGACGACACTCAACGCTGAGAAGCAACTTCTTAACCTTGGCAATGTTGATGCAAGTATGGAGGCGACCAGATATACTGCTTCGTTTTACGGGAACAAGAGGAGGGGCATCATGTCTGATGTGCGTCTAGATATCTGGTCTAAGAAAATGGCTAAGCCGAAGGTCACAACTGTTCCAAATGTAAAGGCATTACCACCTACTACTGAAGCTTTTTGTGAAAATGTTCGACGAGCTCATATTCAGACAGCCATATAGAAGTCGGTATCATATATACGGCTCCAATAAAACGAAATGGCCTTACCCACACGCATCCATAGATGCGACTGGCAGTTCTGGCCAGCAAACTGTTGTATGGACTTAGGAGTGCCTGTTACCCCCAAAGGGGCATCGTCTATCACAGCCCAGTCTGATTACGGTCCGGCTACATATATAATGTCTATTCTTATGCTCTAGATTTATCAGTATTTTTATTAAATGTATCAATTCGCAAAAATCACATCGTACTAACATAAGCCCACTCACATCGTTTAGCTGTTCGAGGCCGTACTTGGAAACCCATGATTTCTCGCTATATTTACTGCCGATGCCAGGTAGCAAATCAGATTTCTGCCTACTTCAATCTCGCTATAAATCTAAAAACAGAGACATAGCTTCGTGCCAATATCGATGGAGAACTTGCGAGACACGAATGTCATTATATGTGATTGACAGTATATTAGTAGGCTGATAATAACTGAGCAACTTTATTAGGCGGCAGTTGACTGACCTCAATTATGAAGTTTCCAGAACTTAGCCCAGATATCAAAAGCATGCAAGCACGAGACTCTGTACGAGAGCGTTAGTGGGAGGGAAAAACCGTGCGATAGGACGATGCGAAAATCATAGCTGTTTGCTCACAGAGTTGCCTTTACATGCTCATCTTTAGCCCGCATTGCTCATGGATTCGCAGATCAGATTCTCCATGGTGATATAATAAACAAATACGGTAAATGACGTGTACAATGCCATTAGGCTCATCCTGTCACTATGACTACTTTATCACGTAAACATTTTACGCCATGTTTTAGAGTAGAGTTAATTGAGATAACGGATGAATTCAATCTGTCAGTCAAATATATGACGTCATAATCAATTACGTTAGGTGTAGGCTGCTGTCACAATCAAATATATATTGAATGTATGTCTGTATGTATGTATGATTACTGTATTCTGCGGCTGTAGTAGTAGAAACATCCTACAGCTGCAATCAGTCCTTCTTCGCTTTTGCCCACTGTGTCTCATCCTCGGCCAAAATCCTTAGCTTCCTCAAGTCCATTCTTGACTTGAGTGTGCCTAATCCTGCTTTCTTGAGGTCACCTCATAGCATGCTTAGCAGATTTATGCAATGACGTCCTCTCCTGACTCTGTATTTGCTGGCTCAGAGTAGGGCGAATTCCAAGGCTCTCTGTGCTGGTGTGTCTTCTGGCATCCTTAGCACATGGCCAAACATGGACCATCTTTGCTGGGCGACTTTTACAGACAGCGTCGGCATATTACACATTTTGTATAGTGCATCGGTGGAAATTATGCTCTCTGGACATCAGTGTCCAGTGATGGTGCATAGGTGTTTGCGGTGGCAGGCATCAAGTTTGTCTAGAGCTGCCTTTGGAGCTGCCCAGCTGTTACAGTTAAACATCAGTTATACATCATCAAGGATACACAGGTTGCATTGTATAAATGTAGTCTTTTTACCAAGGGTATCTTTGATCTACGAATCCATAGCTTCCAGAAGGACTGGAAAGCTATTTTCCCCATGATGCAGCGTACAGCAATGTCAGTAGTACTGCAAAGCAGTGAGCCCAGGATTTTACTTCCTCCATGGTTCGCCGCCACAGAGTGGATCGTCATTTTCTTTAGTTTCATGCTTTGTAAGATAGGTATATGTGGGTGAACTCTGTTTGGATTCATTCATAAAGAGATTCTCAATTTTTAGTTTGCTTGCAGCTATTGGGAGAAGTTCGTCAAAAGGGGTTTCTTTTCCTCATCTATAAAGTCCACATCGGCGCCGTATTCCATCTCTAGCGGCATGCCCAGTATTGACAGTGTCGGGGGAGGGGGGGTTGTTCTTGTGCAGTTTTCCCGCAGGGATTTCAATGCAGCAGCCAGGTAACAGGTGAAGAGCACATGGAGATAGACCATCTCCCTGTGGGGAGCCATTTTGTGGAAATCCCAGTGTTTGGACATGACTACCGACACAAGCAAGCATTGAGCCCATACAATGTCCGCGCAGCTGCGTCTTTGAAGCCACTTTGACAGGATCCGGTGAAGTCGTTGATCTTGTCTCGGATGCGGCATAGAGTAACATTGGATAGGATTTTCCGTATGCTGTTAAGGAGCACAATGGGCCGCAGATTGGCTGATTGGCATATTTGAATAGTTCATTGCTCATGCCGTCAGGTCCAGATGCACATCCATTTTTCAGGGTTTTAAGTGACTTCTCAAGCTCTGCTGTATTAATTGGTGTTATTAATGGCCTGGGGTCTCCTGAGAAAGGGTGCAAGGGCTCATCATCGTGGTCAGTGAACTGTTCCTTGAAGCATTCTCGAATTGCCTCGGCTTTGCCCTGATCAGTCCCGATAAAGTGTCCTTCAGAGTTGTGTACTGTTAGTGGTGGTGTGTAGTCAGCAGCTCTCAGGGCTCTGGCTGCCCGAAACATTTTGTGGCAGTCATCCATGGCAGTGATTTCATCTGCTAGGGCGTCTGCTTGATGGATAGCAAGATATTTTAAGCGTTCGCTAATGTGCGCAGAATGTTACTGCGTTCCTGGCGTAGTTTGGTGCGATCTTCACTTTGGCCACTTTGATGTATAATAAGCATTATGTTGAATATTTTGTTGTTGCACCAGCACCTAGTTAAATAAGTTTCAAAATGTTCAACAGCTTGCCTGTATAGTTTTCTGGAAATTGAGCTTCGGGCAGGTCAGGGTTCAATAGATCCGAACATGGGTAAAACGTGGGCGGAGCTTAGTTAGAGATGGGCGTGGGGGGGGGCATACCTAAAAGTCTATTCATCCATTGTTCTGCTTAGAACAGCAACATAATTGTCATACGTGGGGAGCGTTATTCTCCTGTAGACTCAGTCCACCTATAATACCGCAACCACTTACCACTGTAGCTGTATAGACCATTAACCATTTACCCACTGCAGATCTGAAAACCGACAAATTCCTTATGATATACCGTAAGGGATTTTAGCTGAAGTCCATAATATTAGGTTGAATATTTTGAAACTAATTCGCTCTGTCAGAAACAGATTGAAAGCAAATCAGTTTCAAAATATTTAACAGTTTTTCTATATAATTGTCTTGTAATGGAGACCTGACATTACTTGAATGGTTTAGGCCTAAGGAATAGCCAGCCAACCAATTAGCTATAAAACGGCCATCGTGCAACAGCACCAATTCAAATTAGTTTCAAAATGTTCAACAGCTTACCTGTATAGTTTTCTGAAAATTGATAGTCAGCCAATTCAGGGACCGATCGATCCCAACACGGAGAGGTGTGGGTGGAGCTTAGCTAAAGCTGGATTTCTCCATTATTGTTCACCGCTACACACACACCCCCACCCCACCACCACCACCACCACCACCACCACCCACACCCTACCCCTACACACAGACACGTACACACAAAACAGACAAATACTGCGCACGCGAACGTACACGCACACAGACGGGAACAATGATTATCACACCAAGACACTCATTTATCTCGCCATTTCAAACTCAATTCAAAGCCAGCATCATCGATAATAGAACCGATTTATGTCCGATAAACCTGTGGAGACAATGATATAATATGATTATAGTAGGCTATGTAATTCATAGATAGATTATTTGATCTGTCAATAGATAATACAACAAGTAGTATGCAACAAGCACGCGTGTACGTATGTGCGTGCGTGCGTGCGTGCGTACGTGCATGCGTCGGCCCGTTTGGGTGTGAGTAAGTGCACACGAATTTATGTGCACGTAATTGTGTGTCTAGGCTAATGAAAAAGATTAAAAGGCTAATGAAAAAGATTAAAAGACCTTAATACACACAATCAAAGGGTTGCCTATCAATTGAATATATACATACGTTTATACGGTATGGTCTATTGGCTATATATATATATTGACAAACTGCTTTATTTTGGAGCTTGCTTGGATACAAATACCACTTGTCTGTGCGTAAATAATGTTATGACTAACTTATTTGCAACATATACATCATTTATCATTTCATAAATCTGTTAAGCGTGCTAAGAGGTGACCTCAAGAAAGCAGGACTCGGTATGCTCAAGTCAAGAATGGGCCTGAGGACGCTAAGGATTTCGGCTGAGGACCAGACACAGTGGGCAAAAGCGAAGAAGGACTGATTACAGCTGTAGAATGTGTTTACTACTACAGCCGCAGAATACAGTAATCATACACATACAACAAATGTAGCTGTGTCTTTCTTACAAATTGGTGTTATTTGTTTCAAGATGGCCATCGATTCTCGAAATCATCATTTTGTTAAAAAAAAACCTCAAGACAGTTTTATAACCTTCAAATACTAGAGGAGTCAGTGACCCCCAAGTACAAACATCGAAGTTCATCCCGATGTAGACAGATCGATGACCGATGTAGTACAAAACTCAGCGCATTCCAGTATGGGGAGAATACAATTCATGTCTTATTGAAAAATGAGCAGACCACTGATAGTATGCATCCACTTCCCGTCATTGATATATATATACATTTGGCCTATCGATTGCAGGATTTGAAAAAGTTGAAATCAGAATTCCCGTTTTACGCGTTTTCAAATTTTTATTTCTTGCTTATTTATTACAGTATGTTCGCACAATTTATGTGAGAGACGTACTGACTATTAAAATTGTGCTTGCATAAGGACTTTAACATGTTTCTAAAACAAAAACAAATTGTGTTAGTACAATCTTGAACACGATATAAACAATGTTTTGTTGAATATTTTGGTCTTAATTTGATTGGAAACCATGGCTGCATTAGCCAGCCATGGTTTCCAATCAAATTAAGTCCAAAATATTCAACAGTACATTTTATATTGTCATGGAAACACGCTACGGTATTTTAGTTGTACTGCAGGTGCTTGTTTTATGCTGTCCAAAATGTTCATCTCAAACGATTCTAACAAGTACGCTGAGAATGACACAGCGCTACAGCATTACGTTGACCCGTTGTTTAGCTACGCGTTATCAATTCCAAGTGTCACATACAAAGTGCCTTTATGCGCTCTTCTAGGGATCGGTATCCCGGCAAACATTATCCTTATATTCTATTTATTTCGTTCTGGTAAATTTCGCTCTCAAACATTCTGCATCATAACGAGTTTGGCTATTTCGGACTTCATCACGTGTTTAATTTGGAGTGTGTCCTATCTCTTCCTGTATCCGAAGATGCTAACATATGTACCAGCGTTTGTATGTTCTTTGTTATATTATGTATGTTTCGCATCTATGACGGTCAGTCTCTATCATTTAGTGCTGTTCTCAGGAATTCGCTACTACCAGTTAATATATCCATTAGAATCGAAAGTAAATCTAACTCTGAAGAAAGTGTTCTGGCTTTGTGTTACAATATGGGTGATATCTCACGTTCTAAATATGCCGTATATTTGGCTAACTAATCCAAGAGATATCTTTTACAAAACCAGTTTTGTTAGGATTTGTGACTTTTATGGCAACTATAAATTGAGAGATATATTGGCTCATTTACTCGTGTACGTCGTTCCGTGTGTAACCATAGTGACGTTACATGTATTGAAGTACATTAAGACGAACGTGAAAACCTTAGATGAAGATCAAACAAGCCAGGGTAGACAAGGTACCGTGTACCGAGCCATGGTCATTATGATTACCGCATTCTTCGTGACCTGGCTCCCATCACTTGTGCATGATTTCATACATGAGGTCCTTGGTGTCCCATACCCCGAGTATCATATGGTCCTGTATCTTATTACAAACTTTGTCTTATTGTTCAACAATGCGGCTAATCCTTTTATTTATATGTTTGTGGCAAAGCCGATTAGAGAGGATATCCTGAACTACATTTGCCCGTCACGGTGTACCAGGAACAAACATTAGGTACATATTCAGATTTGATGTAACAATGGCAACAACAACAACAACAACAACAACAACAACAACAACAACAACAACAACAACAACAACAGTAGCAGCAGCAAGAACAACAACAACATCATCACAATAAAAAGCAACTCGATTGCTCGCTCGATGACGCATCATCTCAAATCCCTCCAACCCAACCCCGCATTCCCTGATTTGATCGATTGACCCACCTACCCACATATGGCGGCGAAACAAATGTAAATGGCCCCTTACCCTCCACTATCAATATGGGTAACTCCCCTACTAAATTTAGTTGAATTCCTGGCATTTTAAAACCGTTCCCACCCACTGGGAACGGAGCCAAACATAAATGTCATCACAAAATCCGCAATTATATGGGTAACTGACAGGCCAATCTCTTTAAATTCCACATAGTGGTTTGAGAAGGGATAGCGTGACGGACAGTTTTAGAACATTCGACCGTTGAACATCGCCCCCAGCCCTGACCAACCCCACGAGAGCGGAACCAAACGTACATGTCATCACGTATCCGCAATTATATGGGTAACCCACATACCAAATTTAGTTAAATTCCATAAAATGGTTTGGGAGGAGATAGGACGATGGACAGATTTTAGGATATTTGAACTTTTGACATCGGCTCTGACACTCAGGGGACGGAGTCAAATCCAAATGTGGTCATACAAAGCGCAATCATAAGGGTAACCCACATAACAAATTAGGTTACGTTTCACCCAATGGTTTGGGAGGAGTAGTAGGTTATTACGAAGCCAAAATTAAAAACTCCCTGGAATGATGAAGGGGCAAATCTCAGCCACCAACAACCAACAAAAAACCCACCAAAGCCGCCACAGGGTCCCTAGCAGCGCCGTGCTACCATTGGTGCCGACCCCACCCCAGGCCGACCCACCCGGAAGACAGACAGGGATCCACCGCTGCTCACGGAGGTGTGTAATAGGGTCTGATCATCCATTTAGAGACACGTATACTGAGGGACATAAAGACAACATAGGTATTAAGATAACTATTGAGGATGCAAGGCAGGTGGCAGTAAAACATGGTGGTGGCTGTGCCTCAGACACATATACCAACAACAAAGCACATCTAGGCTTGAAATGTGGCAACGGTCATACCTGGTGTGTTAACCTGGATCGTGTCGGTCATGGTACTTGGTGTGGAGAAGGTGTATGAGACAACAAACATCTGTCTCTTGTTTATGCAAAATAATTGTTCATCTGCACATCGGCTGGTTGCACTTCGGAGATGTATACCAACCTCAAAGCCCATCTATGCTGGAGATGCAGTACAGGCCATACCCGGTGTGCTAGCCTAGGCCATGTACGTTGCGGGACATGTCCATCCTGCCCATTCAAGAATGAAGGTGAGTGTCGAGCCATCATCCAGTCATTGGTAGGTGCTGAGTTTCCTAAGTGCCACCGTCCATGGCTACAAAGCTTGGAACTTGACGGCTACTCTGAAGAGCTCTGGCTGGCCTTTGATTACCAGGGTACTACTAAGTGGCCACATGGTGGAATCGACCGATAAAGACCTGTTGAGAGAATTATAGCCCTATGGGAAGTGTCAGGCATAGGTATCACTTAGCAACTTCACTCCGCATCATCCATTGAACTACCAGTGCATTGGGCTCTGAAGACGTCTAGAGGCATGCAGAGGGTTCGCATCCTGTATGTATATAGGTAATGTACAAATATTCATATAAGAAACAGCGGTACTATAGGTATATCCACAAGACCTATGTGTCAAAACTCCTATTTAGAGAGAGTGGTACCATAGGTGTATACAACAGGTCCTATTTAGGGACAGCGGTACCATAGGCATAGGAAAAAAAATCTAGCCATGAATAAAGCATTCCAAGACATGACGAAACCATTGCGGCGAGTGATGATAAGCCATAATGAGTATGCAAAGGGGTTAGCAGCTCTGAGTGAACAGCCACTGGCCATCAAATCTCCAGCTTCACGTAAAGAGTCCACAGCAGCCACAGTTCCCACTCCAGTGGCTCCACCTGCCACCTCGCACACGCCCTAACACCAGCTTGTTAGAAGCAGCTTCACAACATCAGCTTCTGAGAAGCAACAGCAACCACTGTTCCCACAACACCAGCTCCATGCAAATGTAGCTCGCGGGGTAGTGTCGTGCTGTTCTGGTGTACTATGTCGACTCGCCGCGCCACAAGTGCACGACAAATGATGATGCTGGTTAGCATCCGGTCTCGGGGTGACGGATCCTGTATGATCTATGGACTTACAAGATTTGATTTGGTGACCTAATTAAAATAAGTCTATACAATAGTTTTACCTAAACAGACTGTCGAGTATGCTAGATAAAGAAAAATGAGGAGCATACGAAAATACAAGACATAGAGACAGCCGGATGAACTTTTAAACATGGGGCTCCCGGAGGTACCAAACAGACTCGTAGGTCCATAGAGGTATCCCCGTAAGGGAGGCTCCCGTACACGAGACTTAAATAATTAACTTAATATAAGCTATTATACCTCTAAGCTGAAAGGAAAGAAGATTATCTCGGACGAAAAAGTATGTGCCTCAGGCAGGCACTACTCCTAGTGCTAGTTTGGGTGAGGAGTATTATCCTCGCGTGGACCATCATCGCTGAATCCTTGCGAGAGGCAAGTGCCTCACGCGGGCCTCCGTCTCGGGAAGGTGTCGCCACTGCTTAAAGCGGGAGAAGAGTAGTAGGCAAAAAAATGGGCCCACTCTAATATTTCAACCAAAATGTTGGAGAAAGAAAAGACCATACCTAGTGAGATTAGAACTATAATGTTGCGTGCTGTTTTATGTGAAGACGGGATGAACGATTCCCGAGGGATTCCTACGTCACCGTCTTATGTAATTCTGAGTATGCTGAGTTAGTGGTTGCTGCTTTATTTGTGTGGGCCTTCTGCTCTGCTTAACTAGCTTTTAGTTTTTAGAAACAAAAACCATTTTAGGCTGCAAATGGCGGGTATCTACCTAGCTATTAGACATGGCTGTCATTGAGAACAGATGCCCCAAGACATCAAAACCGAAGACAGCACTCGTTACTTAGTAAGATCTCCGAACTGGATAAGAATCCGAACATCTCGCCTCGTAACTACATAAAACGTTACAAGACACTGGTTACTTTTCACTGAAGCATTTTAGGCAACTGATTGATCGTTATGGTGGGGGTAAGAGAGACGAATACCCACCGTAAATGTCCTTCCCGTGAGGGCGTGGCAGATCTAAATATCATGGCTAGACATTTTTTTATGGAATTTGGTGGGGGTACGCATCTCGCCCGTCACCGGGTCCTATGGAACTAACCGTTTAACCTGTCATTAGGTTTAAACACAAGTTGCCCAGTTTTGCACTGCGGTGCGGGAGGATTGTTCAGCAAATAAAATAATAATTAAGATATGTTTTCGCAGTGCTTTCCTACATTGGCAAAAGTGCTAACTACAAAGTATCCGATGATATGGAGGGGATGTATGTGACACGACACCCTGGCCATCACTGCTCGGAAACCAGAACAGTTTCCCCGGGTCGGATCAGCCAATGGCGCGGATAGGGACATCCAAACAATTAAGAAACCACAAGGCTGAGTGGAACATGAAGTGAGACAATATCTTGGAGCTATGAGTCTTGACGGAGTGTGGGGCTAAATTATCGCAACCATTGGAAGAGAAGAGTATATTACAGATTTCTTAACGAAGAAAGTGTCTCTAATCATATTAAACCTATCCTATCGAGCTGAATGGAAAAGTTTTTGTCAGTAGCATGCCGGGCTAAACAGAGTTATAGCATGGACAGCGACGACAGTGAAAAATTGTTGGTGGCAGGAGAAAGTGCTGCATATATAAATGTTGCTGTATAGTGTTTCCTACGTGCACTGCAGTCCAATATGTTCTACAAATAAACAAAACATATGAACTGATGGCTACTGGCCATATATATATATAACTAACCAGAACAATCAATACAGTATCAAATGATCAGAATTATATATCTTTAGTACAGGTCAACGAACCTACTATGGTGTGGTTAGTTAAAACACCTTACAGAAAATGAGAATAACTATAAACATATACAGAAATTATAACTAGCGGTCCTAAGACCGCTACGGTACCTTTTAGTTATCCGGACCATTTATACGGATGCAATATAATTAGAAGAGTACATTTAACTGAAATAATTAAAATGTTAAGTATAGTTACTTAAATACTTCGTAGCCATTCTTAAGTTTGGCTATCGTGTTGCTGAAATTGATACATCATTCTTTGGTTGACGTGAGTTGATGCATTCTCAGGAAGCTGGAAAGTTCCCGCAGGTTGGTTCTCGTGAACAGGATTCCCGCAAACAGCTCATGACGGGAGCGGATCGAACTCAGGACTGTAAGCACAATATAGAATGTCTAACGAGTAGTCAGTAAGAGATACAATAGCATTACTGTTGTGAAGAAAGTTCCCGTACACCGATGGCACAGATGGAAGTTGACAACAACCCGATCACAAGCAGGGGTTGTTAGGTGCAGATGAAGATACAAAACAAAGCTTAACGGTTCTGGGTACGTCAGCCAGCTCGGAAGACGCACCGGGCAAAGTTTACTTGCTGCGGTCGAAAGTTAGAAGAATCTGCATGACATCAGTACGGGGATGGTTGAAATACCACTTTTTGGCATGGCCGGCAAATCCGGCAAGTCATCCACCAAAGAACATCGCTGTCTCTATATCTGTAGAATCACATATTCAGGCCGTAAAGGCCTCACCGCAAGTTCATGTTCCGAAGTAGATCTTGATACTCGTGAACAATAATTAGAAAGTTCAAAATTTCTCCCGCAAGTAAGGGGAGTTACAAAATTGTTTTAATGCGGTGGGTTGGATACTGCTAGCTACGGGAGAAAAACCGACAGCAAGCGAGGTGATCTGTGCCTTGTCGATCGTAGCTGGTACAGGTCCAACCTATTCAACCCCTGGCTGAGGATGCTCTCGATTTCTGGATCGCGTCTCCTTTTATACCACTCGTGACGTCACAGGCGCAAGCTTCAACCAATCATCGGCCGAGCAACAGCCAATCAGCGCGTAGCTAATAATAGCACGGTCGAATATTCTAGAACATTCTAGAAGTTCTGCGCCCACGTGGTTATGACGTCACGGCAATATTTTTAAGATAATCAAGAAGGGGTTTTCTGTGGATAACTCAGCCATTTCTTAACCGATTTTGAAATGGTTTACATATTTAAAAAGCCCGTCGAATTCTGGTCTTGGCTAATGCCAGATTCGCCGGGAACAGGTAATCAAAAAGTATTACAGGGTACCATCTCGGTACACTAAAAGCGTCATCCTATCTTGGTCATAAACTACGTGTTCCATCAAAAATAGCATCTAAGCATGCGCATGCGCACTGTGTGTTTTAACGAACTCAGTCGGTTTTTTACAACGCGATCTCTCTCATAGGCCCATATAAGCTTATGGCTCTACCCAATGGAGGGGGCGTGTTCAGGGTACGAATCCAGAATGGGTGGCGCGTACCTAGCTTGGCTGGTACCGCCGGTACATGACCGGTCTATCCGAACTACAGCACCCCCTCCTAGTTTCACATCCGTGGCAAACGATCACGCATAGCGGATCGACGCACGGTCGTATGCTAGGCGGGAATTATAGACTTCCCGGGTAGGCGCGTGGCCGGAGAAGAGTAGTGACGCAATAGACGCGTATTCAAGAGACAGCGCACATAGAGGTGCCAAAGAGGAGAGGGGAGGCATACTTTTAGTTTTCAATTTTTGACCTGGAATTATTTTTCCAGGCCTTTTCTTTTTTTTGTTTTGTTTTATTTTAATATTTTGGTGCGTGCTGTAACTTTATTTAGCAAACGATCCTAAACAATAGCTTGCATGGGTGTTCTCTCTGGGGTGCGGATAATCATTATCTCCGCAGAGAACACCGAAGCTCCATCGTACCACAAATTATGATAATGACATTATTGCACTGCAGGATGTTGTATTCTTTATGTCGCACAATACGTTCTTACAACACCGGAGTCCGCAGTGCTCATTTTTTGTGGGACACAGCCGGGCACTGAAGTGTGTGGCTGTGTCGGATAACCATAGTCATCCTAGGGATGGGATTCAATTGATCTAACATATATAACAAGAAGAAAAGTATTAAAAAAATAAAGTAATAATTAATACACTTCCATGAATCGCACCACTGATGTTTCTGCTGTATCACAAATGACCACACCTCTGCTGCGAAATTTCCCCATTGAGTCTGGGTCCCGCGAATGACGGTGGGTGGTTGCGGTGGATGCACTATCATTGCTGAGATGCGTTCACTATTACTGGCACTGTCGGAAATGTCTGAAGTGATGGTGGCGGAAATATGAGTGTCTATAATGTCTCTCACAGTTACTGCGGTTCTAAAATATCCATCCGTGAGGCAGCGGTGGTGCGAGTGGTTGCTAACATGGTTTATGTTGTAGTGGTTGTAGTCGTCGTGTTGGCTGCAGTAGCTGTCGTGGTGATGGCGGTGAGCTGTATCGTAGGCTGAGGCAATGATGCGGGAGCGGATATGGCAGGAGATGACATATTCCGAGACATAACATATTTTAACAGATGATTTGCGGTAATGTTAGGCATGGGCTGAATGTCCTGCGTGTGGGCGATACGTCTCTTTACTGTGTATGGTCATTCCGGCGTAGTTCCCTTTATGATGGCTGAGTCAGAAAGGCTAGAAGGTGGATGCTGGATAACATGAGTTGGAGTTATGCTAATTGGTGCAGGCTGCGACGGTCCTGGTCCCTCGTCTATGGTCAGGTCTGGCGGAGATGGTGACTGCGGGTAACTTGGAATGTCTATTCCCGCAAGTGTCGTGATGACTACCGAAATCGGCTGACTGGCTAAAACTGCTTCAGACACTACGTGTGCGGGTGTAGTGGCTGTAGTTGGATGGCTGATTACTGATGCGGGTGCTGCCGGACTGGATTCTGCAGGAGACTTTCGCTTATTACTCCGCTTCAGGGCCGGTGTAGATGTAGTGACTGGTACTGGCATAGCACGCCCCGACATGGCTGCGGGCAGGATTTCATGTCTTGCTGTCGGTACATTGCTTACGGTAGCCGCGGGAGGATGATGACTAATGGGAGAACTTTGACCGGAAACCGAGATTCGAAACGTGTGGCTAAAAAGCCACGATCCTCGTTCTCTTCCCCGGGAACTAATGTCACTTCTAACACATGGTGATGATGACGGAGAGCTTGGGTCACTCCGTAGCGAGTAGTGGTGTAGAGATACTGACACGTCATGCAGAAGGCTGACTGGAGGAGATGATCTTATTAACATGAAGTGTGCGGTCGGATTTCCTCGTAAAAGTTCTGGTACAAGGCTCTCCGCTAGCTAATAACGAGCTGCACGGGAACTGTTTTGGAACTGGTACCGATTCTTCTTCAGACGAATCCAATAACGCTAAATCTTTGAGGAGTGACATCTCGTTCCCGCATGGTAGGTAGCTGCGGGAACCTTATTCAAAACCTAATGCCCTACCTCTTCATAGTGTTAACTTTCCAGGCCAAGTATCATAATGAACTAATAATAAATCAGCAGAATTTGGTTTTCGACACGAAAGAAGCCCAATGCTATCTGTTCTT
Source organism: Chaetoderma sp. LZ-2023a (assembly GCA_034401795.1). Taxonomy (NCBI): domain Eukaryota; kingdom Metazoa; phylum Mollusca; class Caudofoveata; order Chaetodermatida; family Chaetodermatidae; genus Chaetoderma; species Chaetoderma sp. LZ-2023a. The sequence continues at coordinate 47,280,624 of CM067359.1, forward strand.
GCCTGGTGTCGAGTTTTGACGGGAAGACAAAGTTTCAGAGCACGCTTCCTCCCTTTATACCATTTGGTGACGTCATAGGCGGCGGATGACCACACTTGGAAGTTTTAACAGGTGGTTCGGTCAGCCCCATATGGAAAGTTTCCTCTTTCCTACTCTAGATGTCTAGTGATTAATTCTTCCCATCTAAAGGGAGTACTTTGAATTATAGGAAGAATGGCTGTTAACTTTGTCCTAATTTCGCGCTTTTAACAGCCTCCGATCAACATAGAAACATGGTACTACTTTTTCTTTGCGGAGCCTCACCTTTTAATTAGCATGAGGCGGTTTTTCAGATTGGATGCTTATAAACTTGCCTGTTTTAATTTTAGGCTGGAGTGCAAGATGGGGTGTGTGGGAGCCTGATGGCGTCAGCGGCAATTGCCCTGACTCACCCTCGCCACGCCTCCATCACGCTGTGGTAGTCGCGTATTTGGGCGGCTCTTGTATTTAAAGCGTTTGATCCAATTTACTGGAAATAGCAGTAAATGTCACGTGCCTCTAAAAAGCACGTGGTTGATCGGAAACATATGTGCTGTTTATGGCGACGGCCAAAATGCTGTTGCTGAGGTGTAGTCTGTTGTAGATGCGAGAGATAGAAATATATATATATATATATATATATATATATATATATATATATATATATATATATATATATATATATATATATATATATATATATATATATATATATATATATATATATATATATGTTACATCAAGAATCTTTATAATATAGTGTCCCCTATTTGCGCGAGTTCTTTGACTATATATCAGGTATTTGTCTGTAATAGGTAGCTCTCAGCCCGTGTTGATTATAGAGTGGAACGCAAGGAAGAGAATTTTTGAAATTCTCTTTATAATTATACTGTTAGATTTTTGATGGCGCTTTACCGGCCTGCGCGCTAATGATTTGTAGTATGGTAGAGCAGTTGTGTTCTTAATCAAAAATTTAACAGTAAAGTTGTAAGTAATTTGATGTGTGGCTTAAACAGATCTATTCAGGCAGTAGATCAACGTTACTGATCCCGACAAGATAGCTGTGTTTTCCGAGTGGGAGGGCTTGCCAAGCATTCTCCTCCTGCTAGAACTAGCTCCGTCCCAGCCTAAACCGGACACATTAATACCATTTAATAATGGTTAAATTACAGTACAACTCCAAAGTGGGTGCCACAGTTATTACAATTTACAATGCCGTCATTTGGAGATTGCGAATACAGTCAACCTGAGTGTCTGTGGTTCTGACACGTTGGTGATTTGACTCTGATACGCGTGGCTGGTTATCTGTGGAGGATACTTTCGCTGTGGTGAAGTTGACGTTTTTATGGCCGCCAGGTGCGGGAGGGGGGGGGGGAGAGGGGAGAGGTGGCGTGGATGTCAACTTTATCGAACCCTGAGGGTATTTCACTCTGTAACAGAGTTACTTTAGAGTGCAGATGACCTGTCGGATGCTGTCGTAACTTTGATCAATCCATTATCGAATTCAACTTTTCGGTAGCAAATTCCTACTCGTGACTGACGACAATACGGGCATCTTGCTCTCTTAATAATATCGACTGTTATTACGTGTAGATGAAGTATGTAGAGTTTGGCTGTTTCCGTACGACGTCGGGAAACGGGAAAGGGAGGATTATTGGACAAACGTTCCTCCCGTGACACGTAATGTAGATGGCTGTAGTGCATTCCCTATATCCATATGATCAGTTCTCCCATAACTGGATAAGAAGGTGTGTGCGGGAGATTTGTCGGCTGTTGTCTGTTGATGATAATGTTGTTGTCGGGATGTCCGGGCTACTGTATGAGTCCAATGTTATAAACAAAGTGGGCGCATTCCAGTTTTCCACGCTGGTGAATGCCAAGTCTGTTGTTATTGCGGGAGGTGGGGGTTTGCGGGAGATATTATTTCTCCCGTAATTTGTGTGGGAGGAACTATTGCGGACAGCCTGGACTTCAGAGGTGTAGTATCTTCTACACCTCTTGCCCAGCTGAAGCATGTTGAGGTGCAGAATGATCTGGCAATCAACGTCTTTGGGCAGGCATGAACGTGGAGTCTACTGCTGAGCGCTGCTGATCCTGACATCCCGAGGTCAATTTGCTGCTTATCAAGAGGTGAGGTGAGCAGAACTACACGTGGGTCAAAAACCTGAATCACCTGCTTCATGATCATAGTCATTATAATGGGAGTAATCACTTCTGCGAGTGGTGCCTACACTGTTATTTTTAGACGACCTACTCACCCAGCACAAACCAGGGTGCAGAGCTGTCAGTGACAGAACAATGTCTATAAGGATGGTTGCAGACAACAAGAAGATGTTGCAGGTCATCAACTACCTCAAGCAGATCAAGGTACCATTTGAGGCCCTAACTACCAAGATCGAGTGTCCAGAGCCGAATCCTGCACAGAGCAGCTATCCGAAAACGCAGCACCATGAGATCTATGGCTGCTTCTACAACATGGTCCGCTATGATGGCATCAGCGAACCACCGCCCTTACCAATCCCTGGCTGACGGATATGACCAGAGATGACTGGCGACCGCACAAAACCGTGGTCAGCTGCCATGTGTGCAACAAACCCTTGACACATGACGGAGTCACAGACAGTGTCAATGATCACTGTCACATCACCAGCCACTACTGCCCATAATCCTTACAACCTCAAGCTGTGTCTCAGAACAAGGACCACTACCAGTACGGTCATGTTCCATAATATTCATGGTACGACTCCCACCTCATTATGCAGACAGTATCCCGGGCAAAGAGGCTGATCAGCTGCATCCCCAAATCTCGGATAACTATGGCTACTACAGTCGTAAACTCAGCCCAGTACCGCCAAACATCGCTTGACACAAATCAGCATATGGCCAGCGCCTCCACCAGGATGCGTACCCTCTGAGCACACGGATGGGTGGGACCAGTTCGATGAGTACCTCTCTCCCACCATAGGAAACCTCACACAGCAAGTCCTTTGGACACCTTTGACAGCAACTACATCCATGCATATGCTGTCTGGGTCCGGTTCGCCTAGGGAACTATCATTACCCCTACCTGTGCACTGATACCCTTCTCCTCGCAGATGTCTTTAAGAACTTCTGAACAATATGCCTCTAGCAGTACCGTCTGGACTCTGCTCAGACAGGGGTAGAATAACAGCTTCTGACTTACTATGACATGCATCGTATTGTGCAGAAAGGAATCACGGTTGGTGTGTTGATGATTAGTAAGCGCTATGCCAAGGCAAACAACTCATATGTTCTTAACTACGACCGAGAACAGCCAACATGCATGCCACAGAGATCATGTATCTGGATGCTAATAATCTCTATGGCTCTCCGATGAGTCGATACCTATCAACTGGGCAGGGGGCCTTAGCGGATAGAGGCTGAGACTACCAAGGAGATTGCACAGCACCCTGACGATGCTGCTAAGGGATATGTCCTGGAGGTGGACATTGAGTACCTGCAAGAGCTGCATAATGTGCACAACACTTACTCATTGTTGCTAGAATTGGTGAAGGTGAAGGAAGAGTGGCTCTATGAGTACTGGACCATGGGAACTCCCTTTCCACATGGGACAAATCAAGCTATGTGCTGTCCTACCACTACCTCAACCTCTACCTCAGTCCGGGTATGAGGCTGAATAAGGTGCACTGAGGTCTACACATCGATCAGTCACAATGGATGGAGGCTTACATTAGTATCAACACAAAACTCTGGGAAAAGGTCACTAGTAACTTCGATAAGGAATGCTACAAGCACGAAGATGGAGAACCTGTGCAAATTGGTGAATCTCAAGCTGGTCTGGTCATGCGAGGAGGATAGGCTGAGGCATTACATCAACAGGCAAAACTATGCCACAGCAGAGCTGTTCGATATTGATCTAGCTGCTCTCCACATGCATAAGACCAGCCAGGTGCTAAACTGCCCATTTATGTGGGCATGTCCATCCTGACCCCGTGAAGCACCTTTATGTATGACTTCTACTACAACAAGCTCATGCTCCATTATGGTACCAAGGGCGACCTCATTTACACGGAAATGTGCAGTCTCCTGCTGCAAGTTCAGAAAGAGGACATCTACACTGATATGGCTGCGAGATGAGAACTCTATGACACCAGCGATTAACCAGTAGCCCACCCACTACACAGCAGTGTCAAAAGACGGTCCTGGGAAAGATGAAGGATGTATGTACTGGGGTTCCCATAGACGAGCTCATAGGTCTATGCACACAGATTTACTCTGCCAGGCATGCAGATGAACAGGAGCTCAAAAGGGAAAAGTGTGTACACAAGGCTGTTATTAGACCGATTCACCATGATCAGTAACGAGAATTTCTCTTCGAGTAAGAGGTTCTCCATCACAACATGAACATGAAGAGAAGCGAGGGCGACCACATCTATAAGGTCCACCAGAGCAAGATATCTCTCATCCCTATGGCCACACGTGTCTCGCAGAGTATGCTTGTATCGTAGAGACTGGTAATGGACGCCTACATCGAGGAGCTTATTGGTGTTTCGTAGAGAGTAGTACTCTGGGTGGTGGCTGCTGTGTTTCTGAAGGGACTAGCTGAACCTCCTCTCACACAAAGGGCTGTCTGGGGATGTTCCATTGCTCCTTGAGCGGAGCCAAGTAGTGCACTATAGACTGACTAGTCGCCTCCACATACCTGTTGACCAGTTATGGACCGTTGTAAGCTGAAGGGTTACTGGACAATGGCTTTACATCCCCTCCACAAGGACGTGTCATGCGAATGACATGTGGGCATCAGGGACTGAAGGAGATTGCCTATGTTTCCACTGATTGCCCGTCAGCCGACCAGGATCTACCACCTTCCAGCTCACCAGGCTCATATAGGTAATGAACCAGGGCATTGGGTGGAAGACTGTCCTCCTCGATACTCTCCATAGGGTGGGAAACAGATGAGCACTTGACGATCTGTATTGGCTTCTGCACACTCAGCTTGGTAACTTCTGTGTTGGCCTGGCCAACTACAATGGGCAAGTCTCTCATGCAATCTCTGGAGTGCTTACCATGAGTCTCCATCTTATTTATTATGTGAATAGTCTCTGTGCCAGTGTCTGGTTCCACTGCTCAATGATAGCCTAAGCATGGTTATGTCGAACTGAGACTAGTCTAACCACTACACCGTGTTTGTGCATGAGTGCCACTGTTTGTCCTCTGACCTCCTTACCTTCATCCACTTGCATTTACTCTGGCCACTGGAGGGGATTCTGTAGATCCTCATAGACACTCTGGAACCTGTCTGCCACATGAGCTGCGGACATACACATGGGCGAACCCTAGACTGACAAACAGACATCTGTTATTCATTCAACCATCGCCGAATGCCTCTTCGTATACCTGGACACACTGCTGTCTAATCTCTGCTGACTCCTCAGAGAAGGACAGATTATTGACCATGCCTCGACTGCTTAGAGTATTGAATAGCTCATACAGCATCACCACCCTATAGAGCATGTCTTAAATGTTCGGCTGCCCAGATGGCTTCGAGTCAGATGGCAACATATGGGAGCCAATGACCGACAACTCCGAAGAAGGTGCCTGCACCTAAGGCAATAGCTGGAATAGTCTCCGTGATACCTCGCCTTGCCAGCCTTCATCCTGAGTAGAATGGTCATAGTCTCCGCCATCATAGTTGATTTCCTCATCATAGTCCTTGTCATACTCGAAAGCTTCAGATTCATGCATCTCCTGTCGGGACGATATAGATGATTTAACCTGAACAAATAGAGACATGGCATTCATGATCTTGAATGCAGGCATGTCTGCCTTGGCTTCGCTGGACATAAGGTGGTAGAATTTGAAGGAAAATGTCATGACCAGGCAATGGAGAAGCTGTCCAAGGAGAGTTCACGTACAGCAAGGCACATAAACAAACATGCACAAACTGGCGGCATATCGTTGGCAACAAAGACCCAGGCGACCACAAATATCGATGAGGTAGATCAGAATCTTGGTGCATACTAGGAGGCTGTAACATCATACAGCTCCTAGCCAAAACTCGACTATGCGGCATCGGCAGAGAAGAAGACAGTGGAGGTCCTAGTAGTAGCACTTAGAGCTCGGGCCATGGTGGTGAGCATTGTATTCTATGCACGCCCAAGATGAATACGCTCATTCCGTAAGAAGCAGACATTGGCATATCCCCTGAGCGCGTGCCAGCTATGAGGTTCCCAACATTGAGGCTGAGCTGGTTACCATCGTTATGTGGGATGCCCTTACAACTGGGTGGCACTGACCCTCGAGTACTAGCTCAAGATCAAGGTGGCCACTGCTCAGTCGCAGTATGGCATATGACTTCGTTTTCTGTTGGTGGAGATAGACATTAGCCCGGTCACGTACTTCACTGAGAATGTTGGTGCCGGCCATCATGAGCTTGAAGTCATTTAACTTAACCACATCCTGGACTACTCCTCTCTTCTGAACCAGTATCACCGCAGCAACACAGTCTGGGACATCTTGTTGCAATGACAAGTATAGCTGCTGTCCATTTTGTGGAATGGACCTGCTGGTGTTTTCAGTTCACATGTAGGAGCTACTGTTTATAACATGCTCGCTTCAACTTCTGGTAGTTCTTACCATGACAGACGTGTAGTCACAGAACGCTCATTATCACACCATCGAGGTTCCCAGTGTAAATCCGGAGGAACATCTAGTCGCTCATCATGGCCGGATACATGTGTGTTCTCGCGGAGGGAGAAGAGTGGCACAGCAACAGGCATGTCTACGGTTGGCTGTAGGCTGATTTCTGTGATGCCATCATTGCGCCCACAGTATAATAGCCGTTTCGCTTTTTATAGAAGGTAGGTACATGAGCCAGTGGAACCAGGACTCTGTACTCATCACTCACATATGTGGTATCCAGAGTCGTGTTACTCTGCACAATCTCCCACCTACTCACGACCTGCGGGACCTCTACATCCTTTTAGTCTGTGTTCCAGAGCTAGAACCTCGTGAGTTATGCTCCTAATCCCATGGATCTATCCAAAGGTCGCAACGTCGACGTATTTCCATTTCATGTCTGTCAGGCAGTCATTCCGTAGATCAGTCCAGTGCAAGGTCGCGGGTTCAACCGCTCTGCTCTAGCTGGATGTTGTACATACTGCTGCATAGTTCTGGTAACTTGGTATGTAGGGGAGGGGGTAAACGTCTCCATGTTTGGTATAGTTCTCCACCAGATCGTCTTCTTGTGGGAACTGCTTCGCAAGAGCGAGCCCACAATCAAGCCTGTTGTAGCCATGATGGTGGCAACCATGACGATGCCATCTATTACACGAGTGTCAGGACTACTGCGTGGCATCAACGTCCTAGACGTCCTAGCCTCCACCGTCCGTTTAAGAGATACTTCCCTCACCGGAATGCCTCCTGGTCACTTAAGCAGCTGCTGGCTAGACTACTATACAGGAAGTTTGACAGTGCCTCGGTCATCAAACACACCAGGGAGAGAGATGTGGGCGTGTTATCTCTGCTTGATGCTGGTTGTTGTTGCTGCTGTTGTTGTTGTTGTTGTTGTTGGTGGTGGTGGTGGTGGTGGATGTGGTGGTGGTGCTGGTGGATTGTGGTGGTGGTGGTTGTGGTGGTGGTGGCGGCAGCGATGGCGGCGGCAGTGGCGATGGGGATGGTGGCAGTGGTGGTGTGGTGATGGTGTGGTGGCGGTGGCGGTGGCGGTGGTGGCGGTGGCGGTGGCGGTTGTGTTGTTGGTGGTGGTGGTGGTGGCGGTGATGGTGGTTATGTGATTAAACGCACTGGCTCAGGATCTCCCAAGGTTGGGAGATATTTTTTATTTATTTTATTGTCTGAGATTTGTTATGTTTGTTTGATAGAGGCCTATAAAATATGAATAATATATATCATTCATTCTGAAGGTTTTTGAAGAGTTAATTTCGATTTAACTTTCATTTTATCCTTCAATTTATGACATTCATCTTTCAAAATTTCAGAAATTTCAACATTTTTTCGATTGTATGTTAAACTGAATGGAATAATTTCACGTTGATCAGCAAGACCAGGGTCCACGTTTATGCCTTTCGGCCATTTTGTTTCCAGTTGCTTAATCCAAAATGGTTTTCGAAGTTTTCTTTGTTTATCAGTTTCTTCGGTCGTAGCAAAAAGAGGCCGTTGCTCAATAGGCATAATTTCAAAGTGTCTATCGACAGAATGGCCAGGAAGATTGAAATGTTGAGCTACATTGGTGTCCTCGTCGTGTCTAATATCGCAAAGGTGTCTAGTTGCTCGCCATCTTAAAGGGCATTTTGTTTCACCGACATACTGCTTTTGGCATAATTTGCAAGATATTAAATAGATAACATTTTTAGAATCGCAATCTAAATTAGACTGAAGTTGGAATTTGCTTTTGTTCTGATAACTGACAAATGTTTTCTGATTAGGTAGATGGAGGTCTAATTTACACCTCTTCTTTCCACATTTCTGAGATTGTCCTACGCCTATAATCGGACGATTGTGACGAATTTTGGTAGGCTTTTGATCGGCAGCCTTATCAGTAATAGTTTCCAAACCATGCACAGTTTCGGATTTGCGCAAAAATAGAGTTGAATATCCCCTCGGTTTGAGGTCTTTAAATAAGGTGGAACATGCAGATTCAAAATTCTTTCTATCACTAGAATTCCGGTGAAATCGGATAATCTGTGATTTGACAATACCTTTAAAAGTATGAGGTGGATGGAAAGATTTCTTATGCAGTAGTTGATGGGAATCGGTGGGCTTAAAGAATACTTTGTAATCAAGAAACCCACTCGTGTTATAATTTACACCTTTGTAGAGAATAACGTCTAAAAAGTCTACGGACGACTGGTCGATGTTGGCTTTAAGTTTGATGTTAGGATCGTGATTGTTCAAAATAGTGAAAAATTCATCAAACTCTTCCCTCGAATGATTCCAGATCATAAAAATATCATCGAGGTACCGGCGGTAAAACAGGGGCTGCTTAGGACATTTGTTAAGCGCTTCTTCTTCCCACTCAGCTACATAGATGTTGGCAAAACTAGGACTAAACCGTTTACCCATGGCGCATCCACAGATTTGTTGGTAGATTTCGCCAGCGAATTCGAAATCATTGCCCTTTAAACTCAGCTCCAGGAGAGCTAATATTTCGCTAGTGGGCCTATTGTTATCAGGATATTTATCAAATGCTCTGCGAACAGAAGTCAACCACCTTTCGATGTCAATGTTTGTGTACATAGCATCGATGTCGAGGGTGACAAAGAGTGGGTTTGGAGGAACAGAAATTTTGGAGACCTCGGATAGGAAATCCTCAGTGTTGTTCAAAAAGCTGAAATGTCTATTCGCAATTGGTTGTAGGTGGTAATCAATAATTTCACTAATTCGATAAGATTCAGAGCCGCAATCACGGATAATAGGTCGACCCGGTGGTATCATAGGGTCGAACCACGACACAATAGGTTTATGAATTTTTGGCAAAAGGTAAAACGTACGTGGATTTGAATCTAGTTTAGCAGTAAGGTATTTAAACTGCTTTTTCGTTATGGCCTTGTTGTCAGCCATTTCTTGAAGGATTCCATTAAATTTATCACAATTATTTTGCCAGAGTGGTTTGTCTAATTTGCGGTAGTGTTTCGGATTACTGAGTTGCCGATGCGCTTCATGAATATAATTATCCTTACGCATTATTACAGTAGCAGATCCCTTTGTCAGCAGGCTTTATAATGATGTCATTGTTTTTACGCAAACCTGTTAAGGCTAAACGTTCTTGATATGACAAATTTTGATGATTTTTAGGAAATTCTAAATTTTCAACACGTTCCTTAATAGCTTTTATACTATCAGGGATCGCAGGGTCCACCAACTTCGAGTTAGGTGCCCAGCCAGTTTTTCAACAAAAGGTAGAAAGTAGTTTTTCTTGGAATTTCGAAAAAAGTCTGCTAATTTTACACGGTGAGAAAATTCTTCAATTTCCCATAAGCCATTATCTAAAAGGGCATCTATGTCTAATTTGGGCCGTGGTGTTGGTACGAATGTTAGACCGAGATTTAGCAAAGATCTTTCTGCTTCAGACAATGTAGAACCAGTTAGGTTAACGATATTACCACCCAGGCCAATTTCTGGGTGGTTAGTACCCTGACCCGTAGTTAGTTTAAATTAAGGTGCGATAACCAACTATTATACATTTTATTTTCAGTGCACTCAGTCCAGTGGATGTTGTCCTCAACCACCTGAAATTCAGACACCGGGAGGCTGGGCAGGATAGGGACCTTGCCCCTTAAGGCCTCTACACGGCTGTTAACGAATTGTATGTTTCGTTTCTGGGTTGCAGTCAGGTGCTTCGAATAATTTAGTTTGGCAAAGTGAACTTTAGCCTTTGGAAATTTTGAACGCATGATACTAAACAGATTCTCAATTCTTTGGAAGGTGTCATGCTGAAGTTCATCCTTATCATTAATTCCGATGTTAAGGATGATACGCTGTGGTTGGAAGACCTCATTGTATTTTCTAACCATTTTCCTAATGTGGTTTATCTTAGCACCTGGGTAGATTGCTACCTGCATATCTGGATGAGGTGTCTGATTGATACGAGCTAAATTTGAAGACCCAATCAGCAGAATTTTCTTGTTCAGAGTAGGCAGGCGCAGGTGGTGGTGGTGGTGGTCGGTGTAGCGGTGGTCGTGGTGGTGGTGGCGGTGGTGGCGGCGGCAGCGGTAATTGCGGCGGCGGCTGTAGCGGTGGTGGCCGTGTCGGCGGTGGCGGTGGTTGCGCTAGTGGTGGTGGTGTTGGTGGTGGTGGTCGTAGTGGTTGTGGGGATAGTGACAGTGACAGTGAGTGGTGATGATGGTAGTGGGCGTGTGCCTATCCTGGGATGTGTATGTGACAGATGGACAGATGGGTGGACGAACGGACGGACGGACGGACGGACGGATGGATGGATGGATGGCCCAAAGAACGATACACCCTGTCTAGACACAGAGCATACGTGGACATTTCGTGTAGCCTAGAATCACACATGGTACAACGCACATGGCATTATGTGGCTCTGTGTCTAGGAGGTATGGTGGTGGTGACATCTGCGGCTTTACCTAAGAAAGATTGTACTTACAGAGGGCCGCACCGTGTAATTCTGTAGCTCTGTGGCCGCCGCCCATGAATTATGTGGCTAGATATGTCCATTATGAGCGTGTTTTCAACCAAGAAACATCTCACGCATAGCATCGCCCTTGGCATTGTGTGGCTCTGTGTCCATGACTTATGTAGCTAGATATGTCTATGTCAGTTGAAATGTATTCCAGTAAAATTAGTCTCAAAAAGATAAAGTAACTGGTCAATAATTTATTGAAATAAATTACTTATATAACTACATGTATGTGAAATTTAATCTATTTTCGAAATTTTGCCTTTAAAGTAAGAGTACAGAAAGGTTTACCATTTGGAAACTAATTTCACTGTAAGCTATTGCTTCGACATTTAGAATGTGTCATATTTTGTTGTTACGGCAAAATTAATTGGATTTGGGTTTTCAGTCTTCGTATATATCGGAAGTTATAGTGATATTTTGTTTCTCCTATAACACCGCACTTAGAGGGAACCTCGCCTATGATAGCACGTGGCGCTATGCCCATGGCGTGTGTGGATACATATGCCAATGACATGTGCGTCTTCAACGAAGAATCAGCACACAGACCACGTATGACACATGGCAGTGTGTGACTGTGCCCATGCTTTGTGTGGCAGTAGCATCTTACAGTAAAATTAATCTCAAAACACTCTCAAGAGATTGATCGAAGACTTCTTGAAATGAATTACTTATATTACTACACGAGTAGGAAATTGATTCAAACATTTTTTCAAAATCTCAAGTTTAAAGTAAGCTTACCAGAAAGTTGAACATTTTGAAACTAATTTCCTGGTTGCTTTGGTTTCGACATTTAGACAGTTTCATGTTCATCTCTAAGCCAAAATGAATTTGATTCTTTCACTCTTCATATATGTCAGAAGTTATAACGATATTTTGTTTCTCTTGTATATCTAGAGTCGAATAAGCTACCTACTATGGCATTCGTGTTTTTCGTTTCTTCATACTAATCATCAGACAAAGAACGTAATGTAATTGAAATGTAACTTTGGATACATTATGGAAAGTAAATGGAATATACCTAGTTACCTTTCTCAACAAATATAACTAACTGTAACTGGCATAGTTCAATGTAACAGTATCTATAACTCGTGACTTTTAAATGTAGCTGATGCCACCGAGCATGTGTTATTTGTTTCTTCGGCTAAGAAACACCACACGCATAACATCACCATTGACAGGGCGAGGCTCTGTGTCCATGCCATACATGGCTAGAAATGTCTATGACATATGTCCCTTCAACTAAGAAACATCACATGCATAGCATGACCCATGACAATGCGTGGTTGTGTGTTGGTGACATACATGACTAGATATGTACATGGCATGTGTGTCTTCAACTAAGAAACATCACTCACATAACACCACCTATGACAGCGTGTGCCTATATGTTCATGGCATGCGTAGTTAGATATGTCCATAATATCACACATAAAAGACGGGCCCTAACAGTGTGTGGGTCTGTGTCCATGTATTATGTGTCTATCCATGTCCATGATATGTGTGTCATCAGCTAAGAAATATTGCATGCTGAAAATTCCAGTTTGAGGTCTGTACTTCGCCCTCAATGTCCATGTACTTTCTTGTTAATACTGGCCATCCAGAAATCATAATCAGAGTTGGAAACTAAAATCTGAAGTTTGCGTACATGCGTGCGTGCGTGCGTGCGTGCGTGCTTGCTTGCGTGCGTGCGTGCGTGCGTGCGTGCGTGCGTGCGTGCGTGCGTGCGTGCGTGCGTGCGTGCGTGCGTGCGTGCGTGCATGCGTGTCTTCCGTGTCAAATCACTGGCATTGTCCCCCGTCTGCTACGTGAAATTATGCGGGATTTGCTGAAATACTAAGCTATGTCAGTGTGCATTATGAAACAATACATAAGACTGCATTAACGGATCAACAGGATTTTTTTACTCATAAAAATATTAACAAAGTATATCTGTACATAATCTTGTTTCATGAGATCCAATAATTTATAGGAAATCATTTAAATCGCACTGGAGATGTACTACAAAATGTGGGACAACGAAATCCGTGACAATGAATTTTATCACTTGAAGCAACCATTATATAAAAATGCCAGCTTTATTTACTTTGTACTTGAGTCTTCAGAGGTTTGAACTATGTACAGTGTGGATTTTACCACTGACTAGCCAGAAATCAGAGTTGGGAATTCCAGTTTGTAGTCTGCGTTCGTCTGTCTTTGATGTCAAATCACTGCCATCGATACCAAATGCTGCTTAAAATTGTGTGTGAGACCGATGAACTATGTGTTAGTTAGATTTTATTTACAGATCAACAGTGTTGAAAATAGTAACACGTTAATGTGCTTAAGTTAGTTTCTTTGGATGCAATAGTTTATATCGAAATCACTGAACGTGTACTGGAAATGTACTACGAATTTTGGAGACACTGAATCCATAACATAATGAGTTTTTTCACTAACGCGGCCATTACTTGAAGCAAATGCCGCAAATGCCATATATATTGTGTACTTTTTTACCCAAATTTTCAAAGATTTGAAAGTAATACAACCAGATACCACGTGGTGTTAACATTGGACAGCTAGAAACAAGATTTTAAAACCATAGTTTGAAATCTATGTTTGTGCGTCTTTGATGTTCATGTACTCTATGGCTACTAATGTTGATCAGCCAGAAATCCTGAGACGAGTTGGACCAGTTTGAAGTATACCTTTTAATGTCTTCGATGTCCGTGTACTGGCTATTAGACTTAACCGGCCAGAAATCTTTTAGAGCATAGTTGGGAACTCAAGTTTAAAATGTGTGATTGTATGTCTTCGATGTCCATGGACTGTATAGCTACTAACGCTTGCCAGTGGCCAGCCAGAAATATTAATCAGAGCCTTTTGAAACACCAACTTGATTATCTGTACTTGTGTGTCTTCGATCTCCATGTACAGTGTGGCCATTAAATTTGTCCGGCTGGAGATTTTAAGCTGAGTTGGAAACCCCAGTTTGAAGTCTGTGTTTGTGTGTCTTCGATGTATGTATGATTAATGTATTAGGCAGCTATAGTAGTAGAAACATCTTACAACGGCAGTCAGTCCATCTTCGCTTTTGACCACTGCATTAGCTTTCTCAGGTCCTCTCTTGATCTGGGTGTACTGAGTCCTGCAATGTTGGTCACTTCGCAAAAAGCTTAGCATATTTATGCAATGACATCCTCTCCTGGCATTGTATGGCTATTGAATGTGACAGGTCGGAAATCTTAAGCAGATTTGGAAACCCCATTTTGAAATGTGTGTTTGTGTTTCTTCAGTGTCTATGTGCGGTATGACTACGGACGTTAGCCAGCCAGAAATATTAATCATAGTCATTTGAAATTCCAATTTGACGTGTGCGTTAGAATGTCTTTGATACCCATATACTATGTGGTTATTAACATTGAACAAGCAGAAATCATAATCCAAACTGAAACTCCAGCTTGAGGTCTGTACTCTTTCCTCAGTGTCCATGTATTATCCTATTATTAATATTGACTCTCTAGAAATCACAATCAGAGTTGGAAACTCACTGCACAAGTCTGTGTCCGTGTGTCTTTGATGTTAAATCACTATCATCATATTCTGGTTTCATTGGCTGCAATAATTTATATAGCAATCACTGAAAGCGCACTAGAAATGTACTCGAAATTATGGAACCACTAAAGTAAAAGTACTAGGTACCATGTGGCTTTTAACATTGGTCAGCTAGAAACCAGATTTGGAAACCATACTTTGAAATCAGCCAGACGTTCTAGGTCGAGTTGGAAACTCTAGTTTGAAGTCTGCATTTGTGTGTCTTCGATGTCCTTGTACTGTGTGCCTATTGAACTTGAAAGATCAAAGATCCTTTGAAACAGAGTTGGAAACACTATCTTGAAGTGTGTGTTTGTGCGTATTCGCTGTCCATGGACTATTTAGCTACTAGCGTTGGTCAGCAAGAAATATCAATCAGAGACAGCGTGTCCATTAACTTTGACCGGCCAGAGATCTTGGCTGAGTTGGAAAGTCCAGTTTGAAGTGTGTGTTTGTGTGTCTTCGATGTCCATGCACTGTTTGGCTATTATTGTTGATGAGCGAGAGATCCTAACTCTAGATGGGAACCTCAGTTTGAAGTCTGCCCTTGACTCCGTTTGATGCCCATGTACTGTGTGGGTATTAAATTTGGCAGGGCAGAAATCGTAAGCATAGTCGGAAACTCTATTTTGGAGTGTGTGTTTGTGTGTCTTCAATGTCCATGTACTACATGGCTACTGACGTTAGCAGGTCGGAAATATTAATCAGAAACATTTGAAACTCCAAATTGGTGTATGCGTTAGACCATCTATTAAACTTGAACAGATAAAAATGGTATTCCATGCCAAAACTCCAGTTTGAGGTCTATGCTTTCGTTTTCAATGCCCATGTACTGTGCTACTGACTATAACATTGACAAGCCAGATATCATAATCCCTAGTATCAAGTCTGTGTTTGTGTGTCTTCGATGTCATTGGACTGTCATGGTCACCAAATGCTAAGCAGAATTGTGCGAAAATCGCCGTATGATGTGTGCGTGCGTGCGTGCGTGCGTGCGTGTGCGTGTGAGTGTGCGTGCGTGCGTGCGTGCGTTAGTTTGCATTATGACACAATATATGATAGACAGATGACAGACAGACAAATCGTGTCCATGCTTGTGTGTTTTCGATACCAATACACTGTGTGGACAGTAATGGTGACAAGTGAATTATCTTAATCAGAGTTGGAAACTCTAGTTAGTTTGAGGCATGCATTTATGTGTCTTCGATGACCATACACTGTGTGTCTATTAAACGTGGCCAGTCTCAAATCTCTGTGTTGCAAAATCCAGCTTAAAGTATACTCTTTGCTATCTGTGGCTTTTGCTCTCAAAGCAAGCTTCCAGAAAATATATGGGTTTGTAGAAATGAAAGTCTATATATAAATTACAATGTCTAGCTTGTTATTCTGTAACTTGATATTGGTAGTTTGAAATCAGCCAGACATTCAAGTTACAGAATAACAAGCTAGACATTGTAATTTATAATTTGGTCAGAGTAGACACACGAAAACCAACATATATCAACTTGCTAGAATAACATAATTAATAAAGCTTCCAAATTCTTCACACCATGCTAACTGATCATTTGAAACAATTTGTCTCTGTTTGATACATTCTTATTTAAAGATGCATATTCACACCAAACTGCTTGAAAATACAATTGTTAAAATTGTATTCTTTTATAGGCGTATATTATGTGTCTATATGTAATGAAACGAAATAAATCTTAACATTTGATGATTTCATTCCATATAAATTAATGATTTAATGAAATTGAAATAGAGTCTCGTGCCTCTTGCTATATTAATTTATATGGATGAAATCATCATATGTTAAGATTTATTTCGTTTCAATACATATAGGCTCACAGTTTAAGCCTCTAAAAGTATATAATTTAAACAATTTTGTTTTCAGCAATTTTGCTGTGAATATGCACCTTTAAGTGTTGAATGTTATGAAGCTATAAACGAAATGGAAAGTTGGCAAATTTATATTAGGCCATGACTAAGTCCAATGAAAAACATACATAGGACATGACGACATCAAACTAAAAAAAGTTTGCTTTGGAGAAACAAATGTATTATATGTATATATCAGTATTGCCTAACCAATAAATGCATGTTGATTACAAAAATCAAAGAGAGAAATAAAAACAAAAACCTTATATGACTAAGGAATGCAACTCTCGTGCACTCTCATGTGCGTGCGTGCGTGCGTGCGTGCGTCCGAGCGTGCGTGCGTGCGTGCGTGCGTGCGTGCGTACGTGCGTGCGTACGTGCGTGCGTGCGTGCGTGCGTGTGTGTGTGTGTCTTCAAACGGAGCACAACACAAGTGTGATAGTACATGGCTCCTGATTGGCTAACTTCGCACCATCTATCCATATTTGTGAGTGGCTGTACTAAAAGCATTATTAAGAGTTAACAAGCGATTTAGCATTGATGATTATGACGTAATCTCAAACGCGCAACACAGCTTAAACTCAAACTCGCAACACAGCCTAATCTCAAACTCGCAACACAGCCTAATCTCAAGCTCTCAATTCAGCCTAATCTCAAACTCTCAACTCAGCCTAATCTCAAACTCGCAACTCAAATCAATTCAAAGGAAAATCCTGGTAGGACCCTCAAACTCACAACACAACTTAATCTCAAACTCACAACACAGCCTAATCTCAAACTCTCGCAACACAGCCTAATCTCAAACTCACAACGCAGCCTAATCTCAAACTCACAACACAGCCTAATCTCAAACTCTCGCAATACAGCCTAATCTCAAACTCTCGCAATACAGCCTAATCTCAAACTCGCAGAGCAGCCTAATCTCAAACTCATAACACAGCCTGAAAATGTATAAACAAGTGTGCTTCAAGCTTTTAACCTAGTACCTACTACCTGATAACTTACTTTCTGGTCTGCATGTGATGTCCATGAAAATGCTGTTTATTACGTTATCCATATTAAATTATCCATATAACATAGTTTGAAAATAGGTATTTGTGGCTGGATTGCACTTTCACTGATGTCAAAAGTATTGATATATCGGGGAACAATAACAATAAGATGCACTGCCAGATAGGTTGAGCTTGAAAAATTATCAAAATGTCCAATCTTGTGCGACCCCATTAAGAATGTTTATGACGTCATCCAGTTTTTCCAAAACCTGCGACAAACAGACAATATTGAGATATATTTAATAATGGCCTTGTATATTGTACAGATATGTGAAATAAATTAGAATATGCTGATATATTTGCGCTACAAGCTGAAGAATTACGTTACACAAATGTCCTCTAATTGTTGTAACGCCTTCGTTAGCTTAGCGGCATGGATGGAAACCAGGCTGTGGTGAGTATGGCAGAAATGGGCACATGTCTATCACACGTGTTGATTTTCTGCATTCAAATACAAGCCTTTGGTCTGATATTATTACATCTATTTTGCATGTAATTATTAATTAGAAATTTGTACAGCCTCTATAGCTTACATGTGCATGTTCATATACTACACACGTGTAATGTCCAAGATGCAATGCGTTGTCTACCAAATTTGTGTATCGAGCTCTAGGTCTCCCCTATAGATGACTCTTATATCCTACAACATGTATAATATAGAAAACATACACAGCATAGTAATACGCTCACATATTTTAGATACATTCTCTGCGTGTTCCATGATATTTTACTGCTCCGAATTGATAGTACGGAATGCATAAACAAGATAGATACAACTTTTGTCATTTGTAGTGCACACTAATGTCGACGTGCTGGAAAGGAGATAACGTAACAAACAATTTCGTATCTGCTTTGAACTGGTTTTAACTAAATATGTTGAATGACATAATAAACACAATCCGCTTCAGGCAGCCATTAACTCACTATTTATTGGGTTTCATAATGATTTTTTAACTTCTGTAACGACAATGCAGTTAGTGATGCTTCTCCAACCCTCTAGAACAGACTATCACTGAACATTCAAACCGACAGCTCAAAGAATAGATTCAAGGAAAAATGAAAACACACCTGTTCTTTAGCGCCTTTGAAAATTAATGTATTGATAAATGGCGCTGTATTAATGTTGTATTGTTGTATTGTATGTATCATATCAGCCAGTTGTGTTATGTATCATGCGTTACTCTTTTAGTATGAGTACACAAATATATTAATCCAAAAGCAATCTGATATACCATTATGTATCATGGATCCATTCATTACTTACCATCATCATAGTTCAACGTAGTTCAGTGTCAATTTCAAAACTGATATTACTACAAGGAATTTATCACACTAGTTTTGTAGGATCGCATTCGGAACGAGACTTGGAGCTATAATTATAATTTTAATATGCGTTATCTATTTGATATGAGATGGCAATGAGCGTAAGACCATAAATTCGTTTTTATTCACACTGTGAGATCTAAACTAATACAGAAAGAGAAGCCAGAACAGCTAGAAACAAGACATCATGAAGAGTCACAATCGGGGACTAATTTGTTGGTAGCGAGACCAAGCTCTTCTCAATGCCAGCAGAATTGAGGCGAGGACTAACCCGTGTCGTGCCAAATTATCACCATACCATATTGAGTTACTAATACGGTGTCTACTTTATTTTATTCTGTTGATGTCTATGGCAGCAATGTTTGCAGAAATATCATTTTTCAAATTGACACCATACAATAGAATTCAGACAATTTTTTGCTTAGGTTTAGGAATTACCATTACATGGATAAAGGAGTTCCTGATGTGACATCACGTGACCACCTTACATTAGTGATTCACGCACTAGCCAGGACAGAACTGTCATATCGTCTGAAATCTATGTCCATTCGTGGGCAGATCGTCGGTATTGATGGCCCACCTGTGGCATTGTTTTGAGAGGCCATGAGAGGGGTCAAATGGTGGTAGTATGGGTACAATCAAGACGGTCACAAATCCTGCATTGAAAAGGAAAGAGTGTCCAGAGAGCCTCATAGTTCTATAAGTGGGGACAGAACAGTAGATCATCAACAGTAAGCTTCATTTTATTGCATTAGAATGATGCTATGGAAGCAACTGTTAAGCTTATGTCATTGGGGATTATGTTATTCCCAGGCACAGTGAAAGTACATAATACCAATCGAGGATAATTTGTATATTCAGAGAGCCATTCCTGAAGGATGATGGGTTCAAACAAACTTGTGATGGCTAGATGAAAATGATAATAGGTGCTGTAAAAGACTAGTAAGGAAAGTGAGACTGAGACACTTGATGCTGAGGCGCGTGAGTCGGAAACACAAGAACAAGATAAAAATGATGATCGGTGCACTAGGCGGTAATGAACCACATATTTGCTCCACTTATCAATATGGCGACTGTGCTGCAGCTATACAATATAACAAGAACTCACACCTGGGAAATGCTATGCAGTGTGACGAATAGGATAATGAATACTGAGTAAATTTCATGGAATAGAAAAGTTGCCAGTTTCTTTGGCCAAGCAAGGCAAGTGAACAGAAGATTGTATTGTTAATAAGGTGTGCCTCTATACCCCTACAGGCAGGTGCTAAGACATAGTTAGTTTATCAGCTAGTAAAGCAAACATCACAATTAATGACGTAATCATGAACGCATAGTTGAAGACGGACTATGCGTTGTTGTACGAATTGTATGTATTTACTATTTAATAAATATTCTATTGAATATTTTGAAACAAATTTGAATGGGCGCCGTTGCTGCCATAGGCAGCAACGGCACCAAGACAAATTATTTACAAAATATGTAATATCTTACGTGTATAGTTTTCAAATTGATAGTCAGGGCATTCGTTGATCGATCGGTCCCAACATGACGAAGTGTGGGTGGATCTTACCTAGAGGTGGGCGGGGCATAGCTAAAACTGGAAAATTTCAATACGGTTAGTATAGTTATTACGCTATCATTCGAATTTGAACAGTTATGAATTCAAAGCCGAAAACTGTGCGGATGTGATACGGTGGACTAAAATGTCAATATGTCACGGTCACAGGGAGAAACCAGCACGGAACTCACCCAGCGCGGCTCTAGGTCGGATGCTTCCTTTCTTGCTATCAATACAAAACTGACAGGATTTCACACACGCCTAATTATCACGAGAATATCTGTGCCAGATGTGTTTAACCTTTGCTATCCCTAAATGTTTCTGCTCACCCATGTGGTTGACCATCGTCCTATTGCACGATCCTCACCCTCCCACTCCGTTAGTACGATGGTGGATGACAAGCTTAACAGCATTGCGATTATCAAGACAGGCATCAGGGGCCTAGTGCATCATAAAGGCGGTTCTTTGTCGTTCATAAAACCTGTTCTATGCGACCATCTTATTAAATGTTTGATCACGAAACCCATATCGAATAGTCAGCCACTTGAATTAACCATATGCAATCACATACTCCAAATTTTAAGACAATCATACACATTGGCTGTTGAATATTTTGAAACTATTTTGACTGGGATCTGTTGCTGCCATAGGCAGCAACAGCTCCCAGTCAAATTTGTTTCAAAATATTGTTTGAAATTGACTGAGGTCTGTTGTTGTCATAGGCAACAGCAGTTTTCAGTCAAATGACTTTCAAAACATTCAATGGCATGATTTCTTACATTAACAGTTATTTTTCATATTTGGTATATCAGATCCTAGATGCGTGCTTAAGAAAGAATGTGTTTAATGGGTGGCTGTAGATGACAGGTTTTTCTACCGACCATCTAACGCCTTTATGGTGCGCTAGGCCCCTGGAAGGACATTGACACTACCAGTCAGTTCTGTGTGGTATCACTTTAACCCAAAGTTAAAGCAAGATAATTTTCCCACCAAAACTTGACAGCTGGATTAGCTAAGTATAGCTCTGCGTTCCAAGGTGTGTGTACCTGCTCAATCCTTGATGCAATGGTGTTCAGATCAGGGTCTTCCAACTGGCGCTCCCTTCGATCCTCCGAGGAGAACACATCTATCCAGTTTGATCTTCCAAAAATCAGGTCTACTGGTGGCACACTGTATTATCACTATCGCCATCTGATAGTACCTCGTTACTCACTTGAATCGTTATTACGGTTTGAAAAGCCAAAGGAATTACATCATCAATGTCTTGTTCAAATTTAGAGCATGGCTGTTGAAGCTCTGTACAATATTTGCCCCACACCACATGGTAATGAACTACGAATTTGGCCAGCTTTATAATACTGGCAAGGTGACCTCGCGATAAACCATTGGAATTAGAGTGCTGTTTACCAGGGTTGTACTGCGTGGTCGTATATTAGCACAGTTCTTCCACACATCTGGCTTGTTGGTAATGTGTTAGGAACCGAGAAACCGGCAATACAGGCAAACCTTGTATATGCTCCAGGTGGCAGTTCATAACCCCAAGAATAGATTCCAGCTCTTTCATGATCTTCGGACCAGGCCAGTTAGCGATACTTAATGATTGGTTTAACAACAATCCCATTATCACTAAATTGCCTAAGAGATCTGTCCAGAACAAATTACATTTCAGAGGCTTTAGTCTAAGTGCGTGCGTGCGTGCGTGCGTGCGTGCGTGCGTGCGTGCGTGCGTGCGTGCGTGCGTGCGTGCGTGCGTGCGTGCGTGCGTGCGTGCGTGCGTGCGTGCGTGCGTGCGTGCGTGCGTCCGTGCGTGTTCGTGTGAGTGAGTGCGTATGTCAGGAATCTAGTAAGAGCCGCCTTTATATGACTGTTAAAGTCCTCTAACCACGCAAAGCACCAGTTAACACCATGCAACACAGACTGACCCGCTCTCTGGTAGGTAACTGGGCTATTGCACGCCCCCACGAGTATCCAAACAAATTCAAAGAGCCCATATCGTGTAACAAATGCAAGTGTGTCTCGGTCATCTGTCCCAACCTCGTCCTGCCAATATCCAGCTGCTATATCCAGTCGTCTAATCATTTTGTCACCGGCCAACGCATCCAGACATGTCCCGATGTTAGTAGAGGGTGACGTTCTGTGCGAGTCTGAATATTCAGGCAGTACATCACTGTACCATATTTCTCTCAGACTAATACCAGTGCTGATGAACACTCAGATTTTGATTTTCTAGCATTTTTGCGAAGATTTTTTCTTCCTCATTCTCAAAACTGATACGAATCTGTCTAAGTTTAGAACGAATCAGTTATACAGCGCCTGTGTCAACCCTCTGTGTGATCCCCTGGAATACACCCTGCTCCATGTTATCTTTGGTAAATACATCCTGATGATCCATTAGCATTGGTTTACTGGAACAGACTGGCATCGACCTCTCATAGTGCACCTGTTAAAACACATGAATGCCCATCTCAGTGGATGTTAAATGTTGTAAACCATCCTGGTTTATGGGGTTAGCAGCAAGTCTCGGTTCGGTGCTAGGTTCTATAACCTCATCAACTTCTGTAGCAATATCAAGGTTGTGATCTTGGTGCAAAGTAATATATTAGGCTAGCAGGTTCCTTAGCAAAACAGGAATCTGGGAATCTTTGGCAGTGGGCCCTGTATGAGGCGCTACGAAGCCCTCCACTTTAGATGGTGGATGGAGCACAGCATCATTTTCTACTTCTTGATCCAGAAAACATGTAGTCTACACAGCCTCTAAGCAGCACATGCCCACTTTCTGCTTAACATTAACAGAGCTATGTGGGCCTCCTTCCCATGAAGACGTAACATTAATGTTTGGATTCATTTATAATCAGACATTGTCAGATCAATAGTAGCGCCTTCAAGAAGTACAGCCCCAGTATAATTGTGTCATTAATATTGTAGAGAAGAATTGGCCAGGAAAACACTATACAGCCTACCGGTGCTGTGACTGGCTCAACAGTTTCCGCAGGGATAATATTATCTTGACCTGTAACTTTCAGATAAATTAAATTCAACTTTTGTAAAGGGTAAGGTAATTTATCTGCAAATTTTCTGCCAATGACAGTCACTTGAGTAGCAGTGCCCACCACTACATCGGCATAAACGCTATTTGGCTTAATAGATATAACTACGTCATTGGGTTCAGATTAAGGTCATACGTGCGACCATCATATGATCATTCAGAAGGCGATCTTTGTAAAGGTGATGATGACCTTGTATGCCGAGGCTCCAGACACTCACAAATGAGATGCCCCTCTGCAGTGTAATAAAAACACGTTCCCGTTCTGAAAGGGGAAGAAGGAGAACATGGTAGGACCATATTCCCTCTAAGATGAGAATGCCCACAGCGAGATAGAAGGTTTAAAATCTTGATAGCATCACCCTTCATTTCCGCCATATCCTTCTTAAGTCCTTCTACATCCTTTCTATTTTATCTAGCCAGCTAGGAACCATTTTGCCTCTCCACTGCTTAGGATTCTCTGCTTCCATCGACTCGGAGGCATTAACTGGAAAATTGGCATTCTGAGGTCTACTTGAGGCCATAATCAGTCCATGGTTATGGATTAGCTGCAACATGCAATCGTGTAACAAATGCAACATTTGTACAGCTTCCTCCAAGATTATAGGGGCTTTGTCCATAGCTATGAGAGTAGCTCGTTTATGCTCTACACCCCATAGGAATGCATCTATGGCAATTGCTTCATCCAACCTTTCTGAAGAATCTGGGTAACCCTCCAAAGCGAGCTGCTGAATAATTTCTGCAAATTCTTCTAACGAATTACTCTCTTGTCGACGATGCATTGCATTCGGGATGGTGTGGAAGGGATCCCTTTTCCCAAATCGCGGTGTTAATTTGTTTCATGAACCAGTGTAATCTCTCTGGACTTTCCCAGAGGAGATGCAGTAAAACTGTTAGGCCTTTTCCCTGAAATTTGAGCGATGAGCATGCCTAAGCTCTATGTATCAGATCAATGGTACCTCAAAGCAGTCCGTTCAAATTGTATGAAAAATTGTTTCCACGCAAATTTTCCATCAAAGGTTGCCTCAGGAACCTGATAATGGCATTGTAGTGTCATGGTGTGGAACTGGTTCCCACTACTTCCTAACAACTAGGAGCTAATTATTCACCAATAGTCTCATCGCTCCTTCGACGATTAGTTGAGCTAAGGATTGCTTTATATTTCATGTTCTGAGCTACCAGTTACGTTTACAGCCTAGCTACTTGCTCTTCAAGGGATTCTCATTTGAGTGAACGTTGACCCGGCCCATGGCACCTTCACTATTGATGTCAAACAGCAAAGCGAAATCTGTCAAGGACCGTAGCAAGAATATCGGCAAGAGAAATGAAACCTCATTTGGATTCAAAGAAATTTACAATACCGGCAGCTCGACTTTCACTGATATATGGGAGCGCTGACAGAAAGAGGAAATTAATATTCACAGAAAGAGTAATACCGCTTACTGAAATAATTCGAGTACATGTGCAGAAAAAACCAAGAAAACTAACAGAGTAGTTTGGCTGTGTAACACCGGTGGATGTCTAAATGCAATGCGTGTAGCCAAACCAGACTTAGGAGTGCAGCAGCTAGTAGAACCTCCTTAAAAATTCCTAAGTGTAATGATAACGGACTATTTTCCATGCTTATAGATTTTATACAGAACATTAACTCTGGTGTGTACTTAATCAAGTACGTCACATGTAGGCTGACGTTGCAATCATAATTAACCGAAATACTCTGTCAGGAATCTTGATTAGTCTTTAAGTTGTACGAATTATATGTCTTCACTATTTAATAAATTTTTTGTGGAGTATTTTGAAACTAATTTGACTATGTGCCTTTGTTGTCATAGGCAACAATAGACTCCAGTCAAATTTATTTCAAAATATTCAACAGGTTAGCTATATAGTTTTTCATGAATTTGGGATTCTTGGAAATTAGGAATTGACGTATATAAATCGATCCCAATACGCGCAAAGCATAGCTAGAAATGGTGTTGTGGCATGTGTAAGAGAGAGTGAGAGAGAGAGAGAGATGGACAAAGAGTGAGAGAGAGGGGAAGGGAAAGAGTGGGGAGAGAAAGTGAGAGAGGGAGAGATGCGAGAGAGAG
>CM067359.1:47311298-47366573 GCA_034401795.1 Chaetoderma sp. LZ-2023a
GCATATGTTTGACTGAGGAAATGAATTCATGAATCATAGATGCTGAAGTGGATGTTGTCCGTATTGATCTGAATAATCTATGTGCCAAATCTCTAGATGTGGTGCGTATTTTGATCATCATTTTGAAGTCGGCACAGCTCTGTCTGCAATTGATATTCTACTATTATAGCAGGTAGCCTTATGGATGCATATGATCTGTCAGTCAAGTATATGACGTCTTTATCAAGTACGTCACATGTAGGCTGACGTTACAATCATAATTGACAGAAATACTCTGTCATGAATCTTGATTAGTCTTTAAAGTGTACGAATTATGCGTCTTCACTATTTAATACATTTTTGTGGAGTATTTTGAACCTAATTTGACTATGTGCCTGTGCTGTCATGGGCAACAATAGACCCCAGTCAAATTTATTTCAAAATATGCAACAGGTTAGCTATATAGTTATCATGAAATTGGGATTCCGGGAAATTATGAATTGGCGTATATAAATCGATCCCAACACGCGCAAAACATAGCTAGAAATGGTGCTGTGACATAGCTAAAAGAGAATTCGCCCATTATATCTCACCCAGATGTAACTTGACAAGAGCTTCGTGACTCACACAGTGAGCTAGTCACAGACTGTTTGCAGTATCCATTCAGCAGCTGGCAAACTGATGCAAAATTTGAACTTGACCCTATGGCATCATCGGATAATGAACTTATCCATTCCTTTAATTTATTCTGTATCTTCAAATAATAGCATCATCTTGGGCAAATGGGTGGGGTCGAAGGTCCATTGTAACGGTAGCAGGATAATTCATTCTGAATAATACACGATAATAAAGAGGGTAAGGCCTATGGTGCGTTGTTAATTCACAAAGACAACAAAGAGAGTAAGGCCTATGGTGTGTTGTTAATTCACTAAGATAACAAAGAAGGTAAGGCCTATGGTGTGTTGTTAATTCACTAAGATAACAAAGAGGGTACGGCCTATGGTGTGTTGTTAATTCACAAAGACAACAAAGAGAGTAAGGCCTATGGTGTGTTGTTAATTCACTAAGATAACAAAGAAGGTAAGGCCTATGGTGTGTTGTTAATTCACTAAGATAACAAAGAGGGTACGGCCTATGGTGTGTTGTTAATTCACAAAGACAACAAAGAGAGTAAGGCCTATGGTGTGTTGTTAATTCACAAAGATAACAAAGAGGGTAAGGCCTATGGTGCGTTGTTAATTCACAAAGATAACAAAGAGGGTAAGGCCTACGTGCGTTGTTAACTCACAGAGACAACAAAGAGAGTAAGGCATATGGTGTGTTGTTAATTCACAAAGATAACAAAGAGGGTAAGGCCTATGGTGTGTTGTTAATTCACGAAGATAACAAAGAGGGTAAGGCCTATGGTTCGTTGTTAATATTCAAAGATGCACGCACTCTTCCGTGTTTGAAATACGACCAATGTAGGGATCCAACCTGTCACTCAACTATCTGTCGTCTTAATACAATATGGTCTTAATACAATATGTCACTTAAAATGGTGTACGTATGCCCTTCACTAAACTGACAATGGTCCGTCACGAAAGTGTCTGAATTCTATGATTTTGAAAGACATTTTGACAATTTGATGAATTTACAATTTAACAAACATGCTGTTGAATATTTTAAAATCTAACATAGGTAGCAACAGCCCCCAGCCACATTAGTTTCACATTATTCAACAGCTTGCATGCATAGTTAGCTACCTTGAAATTGGGAATTTGGATTGAAGGTCCTAGTTACTACTAATAGGAATGTGCTCTATCTGTACCCACACGATCTACTTGGACCTATATGGCATCACAAACAATCCGAGTCAAGCTACCACACCCGTTAGGTAGTTTACCTTTGCCTCCAACCTTTGACCCCAAAATTAGTACATTTCTCCAGAAGCTCAAATGCATCCAATCATCAGGATTTCATCAGGATCACTCACTAGAAGCTGGGCTATCAGGCCGGACATTGCTTTACAGGGGCTATCAGGTCGGATATTGCTTTACAGAGGCTATCAGACCGGACATTGCTTTACAGGAATCATCAGGCCGGACATTGCTTTACAGGGGCTATCAGGCCGGACATTGCTTTACAGGAGCTATCAGGCCGAACATTGCTTTACAGGGGCTATCAGGCCGGACATTGCTTTACAGCTTCTATGACACTGACCTTGATTTGGTAACTGTTGGACCACAAACTATCTTAGTCTGCGAGCCCACTGTCATTTAATTAGACATTTGAGTACAAATGATCTGATGGCGTAAATTATGTTATGGAGCAGTTTCTGAATTGGTGCTTACGCTTGTACAAGCTTAATATTTTCAGAATTGAATCTGGTCACGTACTTTGCAAAATGTTGTAGCTTAAGAATGACAAAGCTGGCGCAGTGTTAATTAAGAGCAGTGTTAATTACTGTTAACTAACACTTTTAATTAGACCTTTGAGTACAAGTTTGAAATTAAGTTTACAATGCAGCCTAAATTGCCAAGCACTAAAGTCCATTGCTTAAGAACAAATGGTATGGTTCATAATCGGTTAAAAACAGGTTAAATATCACCAGTCACATGACCGATTAATTAGAATTTTAATTAGACTTTGGAGTAAAAATCCGAAATTAAGTTTAAAATGTTGACAATGTAACAAAGAATCACAATCCATTGCTTAAGAACAAGTTTTATCGTACATTCTATGCTTACGAACGGGTCAAACGTCAGTAATCACATGGGCCATTAATTAGCATTTTTAATTAGAATATTATGTACATGTTTGAAATTAAGTTTAGAGGGCAACCTGAGTTACCAAGAACTAAAATCCGTTGCTTAGGAACACATTTTATCGTGCATTCCATACCTAAGAACAAGTCATATATCAAGAAGCGGGTGAATGATAAATTAACGCTGTTAATTAAAACTTTGAGTTGCAAAACGTATACTAATTCCCTTATATTGATGACAAATTACACACATATCAAGATGCCAATATCAAGTGCATCAGCGGAGAAATACTTCCCAATCTACACAGCAGAGGTTTAGGGTCTCATGTAAGCTACATCAATGGCTCGCGACTCAGGCAGCGACTATCCTCAAGTTATTTTCCTCTCAGACTGGCTGTCAGTCACGCAAACCATTACATCAGACAAACGTCCTAGTCTCATGAAGAGACTCCAGGAGCTTACCAACAAGAGACAAGTGCTTTTGCTATGGTTGCCGGCTCATTGTGGGATACAAGGCAATGAGGTGCCAGATCAGCTCCATCGTCCTATCGCACAGTCTCGCCCTCCCGCTCTGCTCCCATATCGAGTACCGTGATTGCAGGCTATGATATCCACCCTAAGTTTTTAAAAACGCCCTAAATGTAAATTAACTGTGAGTCTCAGCCAATGAAATTGCTCGATAAGAAATACATGATGACCTGATTACTTAACCTCAATCCCATAAGCTTAATGTTACCTCACATAGCAAGAGAGCAAAGGTCTGCAAGTACGGCCACATACAGCGGAGAGATATGAGTGGGCGTATGTTAGTACGATGGATCAGCTCAGGAAACTCGGAGCTATAGAGAGACAACCAGACAACAGTATCAGCTACAGGTGAGAAAAAGTCTTGTCAAAGCGGTGAAGTATCAAGGACAGAAAAGGATGCACACCATCAGTACCATATGGGCGTGTTAAGTATGACGTCACTGCGCGTGATTCCAACCCGAAAGTGTGTGTTTATGACGTCATCATTTGTTGTTAAACAAAAACATTGTTTTGTGTATTTAACTGTAGTAACTTAACTACGTATAAAACGTTACTCACCCAACAGAGGTCTTGAATCGGCCAGTGGAACAAGCGGCAGATATGCACGGTTCAGGTTCCAAGGTACGACTGCCGGGCGTCCGTAGAAACGGCGGGAATCAGCTAGCCCGGCAGCCGCGAAACCCGAACTGCGGAATTGCGGGATACCGCCAGCACCACACTCTCCCCCGTTTATAAAAACATGCTTATTTAATTAAAAATATTATCTTTTAATTAAAAATCCTATCTAAAAATCTACTCTTTTAAAAATCTGCACACCATGAAAACACACAGGCATTGACGTGCAACTGCTAAAGGTAGCAAAAGAAATTGCCAATTAAAAAAATATAGGTGTCGATCCATCTAGAAGGAAGGAGCGGTTAATAATAAAACAGATGGATCGATCAACAGCTGCTGGACGAGGACCAGCGTCACAGATTTAAAAATAGCATAGCATCCTAACTAAAATTAAGGACAGTGGTTTTCCACCACAGCAGAAAACTGACAGAATTGCCGAATTGATAAAGAAGTAATAAAAATAATCTCACATGAATTTAGTTGGAGTGTTATCTGAAATTAACTTAGGTGAGATTCGAGGAAACTTATGAATATTGCAAATTTTTAAATTTAGTGAATATTTTTTAACCTTAACATTTATGATATACCTCTTATATAATTGAAACTGATCTGAATCCACAAATTTAGGAAATCCGGAAAACCACTATCCCTATCACAATAAAGATATCTGAATGAAGCTAAGCGGAACGGATAATACAGCAGAAGAAAGAAACATATGAATTTGCGCTATGACTAACGCGCCAATTACTTCGCGCATTATGAAATGGTAAGCGCAAGAAATGCATCTGTACGATTTATGCAGTCTTTGCTCAATGCATATTATAAATATGCTGTCATATGCAAGACTTCTGCATTATAGAGTAATGCACATTATAAATATGCCTGAGTTATGCATTATAGAGTAATAATGCATCATTGCATCATTTTAACATGTAATTGCTACACGTTTAATAAATGAAATACCTAGGTATGGCAATATATAATATGTTGGCCTAATATAAAATATCTGAACTGACCTATGTAGAATTAATATACCTGGGCTATCCTATAAAATATCTGTGCTGACCTACTAAAACTACATATAATATATTTGAGCTACCCTATAAAATATCTGAGCTGACAAATGTAGAACTGGCATTAAATAGCTAACCTATACAGGATTTCACTATACATAAATGAGTTTGCATCATAACATATGATGCATAGACTAATAAAAGCGTGTACATGGATTTAATCCATATACACATAACAGAGAGCATTATTATGACCACACGTCATGACGGACAATAATTGCAGTTAACAATACAATGCGTATGATTAATGTGTAACAATTTACACATCATTTGACAACACATATTTGTAATGTGTAATCAAGAAATGCGTAAATATAACCACGCATTACTACGCGCAATTATTCACGCGTCATTTGCAAAAACGCGTAATTATAATAACGCGTTCTGTGAGTCATACAGCGATGGACCCCTGTTGGTTTTTGGTATCTCACGGAGTATTATTGCTGGAAAAAGCCACTATGTGCTTATGTGTCCAACTAATTTAGTGTCTCAAAACTTACAAAAAATAGAACATCACGATTTTGCTGTTGCTGAACTAAAGCTAAGATGGAAACGGAACATAAGCCAATGATTATAAATGTTTTCCGGACAAGTTGAATGTCTTCAGTGTCATCTAGCATATTAAAATTTGAAGTCATAATTTCATATCATCTGGATTACAGTAATTCTTTTAATGTTGAATTACTGTTACCATTGTACATTATCACATTACTATTGTAGTACTGTACTACGACCGAAAAGCTAACTGCAGTCCGCAACAATACCATGACCAAATGAATCCGGAATAAGACGAAACCAGAGGAACGTTTATTCAGGTGGACAAGTAGGGTCCATGAAGACTTATATAGTCTAATTCACGAATGCTTAAAGTTCATTCTAATACATTTCATAATCTAGGAACCTGTTAGGAAGACGGCACTGCTTTCCTGTTCGACTCTGAATGGTGTGAGTTTGGAGTTGGTCATCTCTAGGAGATGTGTGATGTATTTCCCCTCGGACCTGACACCTCATGCGCCTAGGGGAAAAAGTGTGATGCGGTTCCCCTCGGACCTGACACCTCATGCGCCTAGGAGAGTGATGCTGTGTTTGTGGGACGGGTAAAACAGAGTCGATATCCAGGTCATCTGTCAAAACAGGATCTAGATCATTATGCAGAATTGATGAGGATGGATCAATACCATATGGAATGGTTTCATCCGAATCCTCTTCAAAAATGGAAGCACGGTTATCATCAGATAACCTAAGGCCATTATCGGGGGATAATAAGTCATCATCATCGCCATGATCTTCAGAGCTTATAGCACGTCTCATTCGCAATATCCAGAGAGGTAAATCACGATCTCTGCACAGCTCTAATCTATCATGGTGAACAACTAGTTCCCGGCGTTGGTTTTTGATACCAAACAGTGCTTCTGACAACTTTTTATAAATAATAAATGGACCAGTCCAAGGAGGTTGTAATTTACTGGACTGGCCTATTTTAGTTGCAGAATTAGCAAGATAAACTACATCACCAACATGATAGGCATGCTCATGCAACCGTAGATCATACTCTTTTTTCTGGCGCTTCTGAGCCATTTTAAGGTTATCCCGTGCTATCTCATGAGTTTCATGCAACGTTTGCTGTAACTGTTGGACGAAGTCACTTGCATTTGAAGGGGCATTCTCTGTAGTCGCAGACACCGGGCATTTGCACATTATGTCAATAGGCTGTAGTACTTCTCGACCAAGCATCATCATGTTGGGAGTATACCCCGTCTGTCGGCTTACAGTAGATCGTATAGCTCCTGCGATGAAAGGAATACACTTGTCCCAATCTTTCTGTCTGTCATGCTCTTGCAGGTAACACCGTATACACTGCAAGACAGTACGGTTTATACGTTCAATCTGTCCATTCGAACATGGTCTATAAGCTGTGGTGCGTGTTTTTGAAATCTCCAGTAGATGGCACAGTTCCTTAAATAGGTTGCTCTCAAAGTTACGACCCTGGTCGGTGTGTAAGAAATATGAACAGCCAAATGTGGTGACAAAACGCTCCACATACGTTTTGGCTACCAGTTCTGCCCCTTGTTCAGGGAGCGCATAGCACTCAACCCATTTAGTGAACTGATCTATGATCATCAACACGTATCTATTTCCCAGTGTAGATGTGATAAAGGGGCCCAAAATGTCCATATGTACCCGTTCCAAGGGAAACCCAGCATGGAACTCGCCCAGAGCAGCTCTAGGTCGGATGGAAGCTTTTTTGCTACAGCTACAAATCCGACAGGATTTCACATACGCCACCACATCACGAGAGTATCCGTGCCAGATATACTTAGCCTTCACTCTCTCTAATGTCTTCTGCTCACCCATGTGACTGGCAAGCTTGGAATCATGACAATTTTCCAAAACCAGCTTCTGGAGAGACTTTGGGACTACCAGCAGATTCCGTGTGGTATTTGCTTCTACCCAGAGATAGTGCAAAATGCTATCGACAAAAATCAATTGATCACAACGAGCCCACCAAAACTTGACAGCTGGACTAGCTAAATATAGCTCCGCGTCAGAAGGTGTGTGTGACTGCTCAATCCATGATACAACTGTCTTCAGATCAGTATCCTCCAACTGACGCTCCCTTAGATTTTCTGAAGAGAATGCGTCTAACCAGTTTGACCTTCCGATAACCTGGTCTGTTTGGGGGACACCATTCAGCAGTCCATCTGGATCGTCGCTGTCTGATAGGTCATTATTACTCAGTTGAAGGGCCCTTATGGTTTGAAAAGCCAAAGGAATTACATCATCAACATCTTGTTCAAATTGAGACCATTGCTGCTGAAGCTTGGTACAATATTTGCACCCACCACATGGTAACGAACTAAGAGATTGGCCAACTTTATAACAGTGGCAAGGTGAAAAATCACTTGGAACTCGTGATAGACCATCAGCATTAGAGTGCTGTTTACCGGGCCTATACTGCATCGTCATATTATATTGGGACAGTTCTTCTAGCCATCTAGCTAGTTGTCCTTCGATGTGCTTGAAACTGAGCAGCCACGTGAGACTGTGATGGTCAGTCCGCACAATAAATGACCGTCCTAGCAAGTACATACGGTACTGCCTAGTAAATGCTACCACGGCCAGCAACTCTTTGCGTGTAACACAATATTTACGCTGAGCTGGTGTCAACGTTCGGCTCGCAAAACCAATAAGCACCTCTTTCCCATTCTGAAATTGGGATAACTCTGCACCAATAGCCGCCTCCGAAGCATCCGTATCCAGTATGAAGGTACCATCCGGTGTCGGATAACCTAACACTGCAGGGTTGGCCATAGCACCCTGAAGTGTTTCGAAAGCTACCTGATGCTCTAGAGTCCAGTCATACTCTACTTTGGAACTGGTAAGTGCAGAGAGAGGAGCAGAAATACCAGCAAAACCATGTATGTGCTCTCGGTGGTAATTCATGAACCCTAGGAAAGATTCCAGCTCTTTCCTGGTCTTAGGAACAGGCCAATTAGCGACGCTTTCCATATTGTTCGGCTTAACAGCGATTCCCTTATCACTCACCAACTTACCTAAGAAACAGAGTTCTGTACGGAACAAATTACACTTCTTAGGTTTTAATTTAAGGTTGTGCAACAGGAATCGGGAAAGGACAGCTTTCAAGTTGGTCATATGACTGTCAAAGTCAGTCCCTGTCACTACCACGTCATCTAAATACGCAAGACACTCGCACCAGTTAAGACCTTGCAACACCAACTGAACAACCCTCTGAAAGGTAGCCGGGCTGTTGCACATACCAAATGGCATCCGGACAAATTCAAAAAGCCCATATCTTGTGATAAATGCGAGCTTGTGGCGGTCCTCTGGGTCAACCTCGACCTGCCAATACCCAGCTGCCATATCAAGTGTGCTGATGAACTTAGCACCACCAAGTGCATCCAGACATGTCTCAATGTTTGGTAGGGGGTAAAGGTCTTTGCGAGTTATACTGTTCAGAGCTCGAAAATCGACGCAGTACCTCACGGTACCGTCTTTCTTCCGAACTAATACCGGGGCTGACGACCACTCAGATTTTGACGGAACTATGATACCTTTCTCTAACATTTCCGCAAGGTGTTTCTCTTCCTCATTCTCAAAACCAAGAGGAGTTCGTCTAAGTTTAGAACGAACAGGTTGTGCATTATCTGTGTCAACCTTATGTCTTATCCCCTTGAACAAACCCAAATCAAGATCATCTTTTGCAAATGCATCCTGATACTCGATTAACATGGATTCAACTTGCGAAGACTGCGTCTCCGATAAACCCGATGTCGACCTCACATACAGCTCCTGTAAGAACACAGGGAGGTCCACCTCAGTGGCTGTAGAAGTCTGTAAACCGTCCTGGTTTATGGGAGTACCAGCAAGTTGAAATTCTGTTCTAGGGTCTAAAACCTCCTCAATTTCTGTGACAATACCAAGGTTGTGGTCTTGTTCCAGAGTAATATATTGGGCCGACAGGTTCCTTAACAAAATAGGAATCTGCGAATCTTTGGCAGTGGCCACTGTATGAGGTGTTACCAGACCCTCCAGTTTAGATGAGGGCTGGAGCACAACATCATTCTGTACCTCCCGATCCAGAACACCTGTGGTCTTCACGGCCTCAAAAGGACCCACGACCACTTTCTGCTTCAATGTTACCCGAGCTACCTGGGCTTCCTTCCCATGAGCTCTCAACATTGAGGCTTGAATCGGTTCTCCATTAATTGTCAGACATAGTCTAGTCAGATCAATGGTGGCCTTGTGTGCCTTCAAGAAATCCAGGCCTAATATAATCGGATCATTAATATTGGCAAGAAGTACTGGCCAGTTGAACATCATAGAGCCTAATGCAATTGTGACTGGCTCAACACTTTCCGCAGGGATAACATTGTCTCTACCTGCACCTTTCAATGCAATAGACTCCAACCTCTTTAAAGGGTAAGGTAATTTATTTGCAAAGAAATTGCCAATTACTGTCACTTGTGCCGCAGTGTCCACCACTGCATCAACGGAAACACCATTTACTTTAATGGGAATGACTAGTGTCATAGGGTCACGATTAAACTCATACATGCGAACATCATATGATCGCACAGGGGAAGATCTCGGTGAAGTAGAAGGTGATGGCGACCGTGTACGCCTCGGCTCTGGACACTCACGGGGAAAATGCCCCTCTACATTGCAATTAAAGCACTTTCCCGATCTGAGAGGAGGAGAAGGGGAACGTGATGGAACGACCTTCCCTCTTGGAGGAGACCGACCTCGACCGAATTGACCAGATATAAGATTCAAAATCTTAGCCACATCTACCTTCATATCCGCCATATCCTTCCTAAGTCCTTCGACATCTTTCTCCAATTTATCTATCCTGCTTGGAGTCGTTATGCCTCTCAACTGCTCAGGATTATCTGCCTCCAACAACCCAGAAGCATCGTCCGGAAAACGGACCTTTCGAACCTCAGGTCTTCTGGAACCCATGATCAATCTTTGATTATGGATAGCTGCATTGACCATTTGTACAGCCTCCTCCAGGGTGCTCGGATCTTTATCCATAGCTATCAGAGCGGCTCGTTTATGCTCAACACCCCGTAGGAATGCATCAATGGCAATAGTCTCGCCCAAACTCTCTGAGGCATCAGGGTAACCATCTAAAGTGAGCTCCTGAATGATGTCTGCAAATTCTTCTAAAGAGTTACCCTCTTGTCGAATATCTTGCATCTTTTTTCTGATGATGTGGAGCAGATCTTTCTTCCCGAATCTCAACTTTAATTTCTCACATAAACTAAAGTAATCATTCTGGACCTGCCCAGAACAGATGCAGTAAAACTTTAAGGCCTTGTCCCTTAAAGCTGAGATGAGCATGTCTAATTTATACATATCAGACCAACGGTACCTTGAAGCAGTATGCTCAAACTGTATGAAAAATGGTTTCCACTCACATTTTCCATCAAAAGTTGACATTTTAGGTGGAGGAGGACCATCAGAGTAGCTTCTACGACCGGGGGATGACATTCTAGAGTCATTGTACGAAGAGCCATCCCAGTAAGCTCTACGAACTGGTGATGACGTCCTAGTGTCATGGTGAGAAACTGATCGCGACTCCCTCTTAGGTTCTCTAGGGGTATATACCCCCCTAGGAGCCAGGTTATCAACTAGGGTATGATCACCCCTTTGTTGACTAGTTGAGTTAAGGAGTGCCTTGTATTTGATACCTTGAGCTAACAGTTCCATGTTCAGTCTAGCTACCTTCTCTTCCAGGGATTCTTCCCTTGGGTGTGAGTCGACCCCACCAACAGCGCCTTCATCATTGATGTCGAATACGACTTCCCCACCATGGAGCAATCGTTCAAGGACTGTAGCTGTGGCAGGCAGATCAGGATCCGCCTTAATGTCGGCCAGGGATATGGAACCTCCTCTGGACTCACGAAAACTTACTATGCCAGCAGCTCGAATTTTACCAATATTATGGAGTGTACTAAGTTCCTCCACGGTTGCAGTGTTAATACACAAAGGTTTCGTCATTATGGGTCACCGGTTGATTTATACCAAGCAAGCGAAATTAATATCCGCTAAAAAAGTAATATCACCTACTGAAATAAGTCGTAAGCGTATGCTTACTGAAATATATAAATCACTGAGTAGTGATGGTGGTGCAACTCCGGAGAACGTCTAAATGAATCTTCCGAAGCCAAACCAAATTCAGTAACGTACCTGCATGCAAACCATCCTTCAGAAACTCGAAAGTATAATGATACCGGACGCGTTTACGTGCACTAGATTTTTTACGGAGTATTAACTCTACACTGCACTTGATGGTGTGTACACCAATATCTGCATTAATTTTCTCAATTCTATCATTGAGAAGAGAGAGTTGGTCATGCAGTTGCAGCTCTTGGTCTTTGAAGGAACAGGGATTCAAATGGTGAAGTTGCTCATTATACAGGACCAGAGAATACGCCGGGATATCGATAAATTTCACCGTTTGGCCGTAATGCCTTACTATGTCTATCGCACGTTGATAGTGTTGGCAAATGCGGTCTACCGAGAGTTCATCATCGGCTGTCCTTAAATAGACAAAACCGTCGCCTCGTTTCTCGGTAAGGTCGCACGTTCCGGCCCAGATATAGAAAACGATCCGGTGAAATTTCTGAACGGCGCTGGCTATTCTCGACTGCAGAATATTGACCAAGTCTTGTGTAGTACCACCGCTTTTACACCAATACTCAACAAACCCAGTTTGATCAGCTCTTTTCAAAATGAAACCTTTACTTGTACCCAACAAAATCGCTTTGTGGGTAAAGGACTGATCCAACGAAAACTGGGTGCGAGCCAAAAACTCCTCAGATTTAACTTGAAAAGGAGGCATAAGCTGAGTATTGTTTCAACGGAGTAACTAGCAATGTGATTATGAACTTTTTGAATTAATTTTAACAAGAAAAAACCCCAAAACAAATAGTGTTCAGCGTAATTAGTAAACCTAATATTACAATTGAAACATATTTGTTAATTAGAAGGGAGATTACCCTCTAATGTTCAAAAAGTTAATAATAATGATAATAATAACAACAAAAGTGATTTATATCACTTCTTTATTTCAAATAATTCTGAAATAAACAAAGAAATTGAACTGTAATTAACATATAAAGAAATATCGAAAAACCGACGGTTAAATTACAGCTCAGAATCGCGTACATATGACACTGAAGACAACTAACAATAACAATCCAGAAACTATAGGGTTGTCATTCCACGGAATACTGACATAGATGATAGGAACTAAGCACGAAAATATACCTCAATTCATTACAGTTCAAATAAATAACATTGAATCTTGAATTTATGACGTATATGACGTATGTATGTAAGGTATATTAATCTATATACCCGACATTTGCATGCTATAGTATAAATAAATAATATATATTTAACTATAACTCACCTATCATCTGTGATTGTTAAATACTAAAAAAATAACTATCAATAATCAAAATGGCGGCCAAAGTCTGTAAAATTTACGTTCGGTAAGGACTAGAGTAGTCCTTATATTTCCGAGAATTCTATCTTTTTATTCAGCAAAATCGTGAGTAGAATTTAGAAATAACTAATAACAATTTTTAATTTAGGGCCCAAAGTACTCCTGACACCATTTGTAGTAACTTAACTACGTATAAAACGTTACTCACCCAACAGAGGTCTTGAATCGGCCAGTGGAACAAGCGGCAGATATGCACGGTTCAGGTTCCAAGGTACGACTGCCGGGCGTCCGTAGAAACGGCGGGAATCAGCTAGCCCGGCAGCCGCGAAACCCGAACTGCGGAATTGCGGGATACCGCCAGCACCACATAACAATCGATCTGAGCCCAGAAATACGCCATCGCTTAACAAGCCCATGCTTCACCCTAGAAGATGGGCAGATGGTGTAATCACGTGAACGATAAGAAGAAGTCGATGACAATAAAATCATCTCTTCACATGATGAATGCTAAAGTAAATTCATTATCATATGGCCGATGCGGAATCACCATTTTCAGAATCACTATCGTTATTATCAGATACACGTCTGATATTAAATAACCGACATCAACTTGCACACATATTAATATAATAATCAATAGTATTTTGTACTTCACCTGAGGATTGTTACAGTATGTTCATTGTATAGATAGACCTCCGATAGCATCATCTTTGTCATCGATGCTTAGCAATATGGCGCCATGACTTTCTGTAAGAGCTAGTTGTCCTGGAAACATCACCACCTCGTGCACACCATCGACAAATACCCATCTATCCCTACCTAGCTGTGTTTTAGTTATAATCAGTTTCCCAGCCTGTGCCCACATCCAGACCACAAATGCTGTCCTGTTGATATGTTGTTTCAATTCTGATTGACATGTAGGAATTCTACAGCCATCTGTTCTTTTTCTAGTGAGTTCTTTTTAATTAAGTATTGGATCATGTGATGTTTCACGCACATTGTATTGAACGTGTTCAATGACTGTGGATTGCGTGTTCTGGAGCTGGCCTGTAATCGTGATGAGGTTGACACTTGTATTTGTCTTCATGCAAAATCAATCGACAGCAACATTAATTCCAAGGACATCGCAATGGACCTTTCCACTTTATCCATCCATCATATGACGTCATACTCAACTACGTGACGTGTAGAATGACATCTTAATGAATGACGTCATGAATGGCGTTTATAAGTATGGACTATGCGTTATTGTACGAATTATATGTCTTCACATAGTATGTTCAATATTTTGAAACTAGTTTGACTACACCCAGTCAAATTAGTGTCAAAATATTCAACAGCTTCCCTGTATACTGTTCAGGAAATTGATAGTTAGGGCATTCGGGAATCGATCAATCCC
Source organism: Chaetoderma sp. LZ-2023a (assembly GCA_034401795.1). Taxonomy (NCBI): domain Eukaryota; kingdom Metazoa; phylum Mollusca; class Caudofoveata; order Chaetodermatida; family Chaetodermatidae; genus Chaetoderma; species Chaetoderma sp. LZ-2023a. The sequence continues at coordinate 47,325,617 of CM067359.1, forward strand.
AACACGGTGAAGTTTGGGTGGAGCTTATCTAGAGGTGGGCGGGGCATAGCTAAAACTAGAAAGGTCCATTGGAAGGATCAACACTTCATGAGAAATAATGCCATCTCATGAGTGATAATGCCATCTCATGAGTGATAATACCATCTCATGAGTGATAATGCCATCTCATGAGTGATAATGCCATCTCATGAGTGATAATGCCACCACATGAGTGATAATGCCATCTCATGAGTGATAATGCCATCTCATGAGTGATAATGCCACCTCATGAGTGATAATGTCATCCCATGAGTGATAATGCCACCTCATGAGTGATAATGCCACCCCATGGGTGATAATGCCATCTCATGAGTGACGGTGCCATCTCATGAGTGATAATGCCATCTCATGAGTGGTAATGCCATCTCATGAGTGGTAATGCGATATCATGAGTGATAATGCCACCTCATGAGTGGCCATGCCATCTCATGAGTGATAATGCCATCTCATAAGTGATAATGCCATCTCATAAGTGATAATGCCATCTCATGAGTGATAATGCCACCTCATGAGTGATAATGCCATCTCATGAGTGATAATGCCATCTCATGAGTGATAATGCCATCTCACGAGTGATAATGCCACCTCATGAGTGATAATGCCATCTCATGAGTGATAATGCCACCTCATGAGTGATAATGCCACCCCATGGGTGATAATGCCATCTCATGAGTGACGGTGCCATCTCATGAGTGATAATGCCATCTCATGAGTGGTAATGCCATCTCATGAGTGGTAATGCGATATCATGAGTGATAATGCCACCTCATGAGTGATAATGCCATCTCATGAGTGATAATGCCATCTCATGAGTGATAATGCCATCTCACGAGTGATAATGCCACCTCATGAGTGATAATGCCATCTCATGAGTGATAATGCCACCTCATGAGTGATAATGCCACCCCATGGGTGATAATGCCATCTCATGAGTGACGGTGCCATCTCATGAGTGATAATGCCATCTCATGAGTGGTAATGCCATCTCATGAGTGGTAATGCGATATCATGAGTGATAATGCCACCTCATGAGTGGCCATGCCATCTCATGAGTGATAATGCCATCTCATAAGTGATAATGCCATCTCATAAGTGATAATGCCATCTCATGAGTGATAATACCATCTCATGAGTGATAATGCCACCTCATGAGCGATAATGCCATCTCATGAGTGATAATGCCATCTCATGAGTAATAATGCCATCTCATGAGTGATAACGCCATCTCACGAGTGATAATGCCATCTCGTGAGTGCTACTGCCATCTCATGAGTGATAATGTCACCTCATGAGTGATAATGCCACCTCATGATTGATAATGCCATCTCATGAGTGATACTGCCATCTCATGAGTGATAGCGCAATCTCATGAGTGATAATGCCATCTCATGAGTGATAGAGCAATCTCTTGAGTGATAATGCCATCTCATGAGTGATAGTGCAATCTCATGAGTGATAATGCCACCTCATGAGTGATAATGCCATCGCATGAGGGATAATGCCATTCTGATAGACACAGTGCATGAATCCAAACCAATTTGTTCAATTTCTGTTAGGATTAATCTTAGGATTAATCTTAGGATTAACCTTTGTTAAAACCATTTTGGCAGAATTCCAGAGCACCGTTGAATAATTTAAAGCAAGTGGGATCGGGAATAGTAAGAGCATTTCATAACTCAGGTTAAATTTGAATATTGACAAGACGGGGATGCCTGGTGTGACATAGTGTATAATTGGCATGCCTTTATCGTAAGTGAGATCAGAAATCTTGACCCTTGCCATACACTTTACACCCTGGTCAGTAATTTTCTGTCTACTTCGTCATGGATACCAAGCAACAATGCCTATGTCGTGAAAGGTCCAGTTACAAATGAATGGTGTGCATGTTTGAATCTGCATTATATGTAGCATACTGTCCTAATTCTAGTAATGGCGGTGGGATAATGGCTGCTTGAAAAGATGCAAATCATTGTGGGTGATGGAGAAGCCCAACGAGGAAAGGTCTTCTATAAGCCACTTTGATTAAAAGACCTGATGTTGTAGGTCAATACCCAGAATGAAGAGCAGCAGTGAAATTACAAAGTTTGGATGTACCACTTGTGTGATCACTTGCCCAATTCCATCATATTTTTATTTCATCCTTTATCAGTGTATTAAGGAAGACAGGTAAACTTGGAGTCAAAAATTCTAGATATTCCTATGAACCTTTAATCTTGTTAATTCCCGAGTTCGGAATATACATCTATATTGTAATCTCTCGCTCACATTTCTTCCAGAACAGGCTTTGCAACAGCAGTCATAACCATTTCTGACTTTTTCCTTCTGTCTTCTGTCCTCCCGATGTACCCCTCATCACTTTCTACATTACGACGCCATATTGTTAAGTAAACCATACTTTCTCTATTGCGACCTATCTGGGCAGAAAAGACATGAATGATTACTGTAATTGTCCTCTAGTTTCGTTTGGAGATATTCTACACAGTAACCCTCCTCTCCATTTGCACGATGAGACATCAGAGCCTGTAGACCACGTATATCCGTGAGCATCACCATCAATTCTCGAGTAGCATAGGGCCTGCAACCGTTGACTCATGTGATCAGTCATGAGTCGGTGTGGTTTATTTGGTCCAAATTTTAATCTTGTGAATGCTTTATAACAACTATTATGATATCGCGTTTCTGTATATATGATGGAATTGGGCAAGTCTAATCAATCATCCAGCCATACACGGACGTCATTGGCAAGTCCTCCTAACATATTGTAATAAAATTTGGAGTTGGGAAGTTGTCCCCGGAGATGTTTTCGGGAGGAGGCTGGACCAGAACTCAGGGTATGGGTTATGTTGTATTCTTCCCGAGCATTATAGCTGGACAAGAGTTCTTTGCATAATGAGGCATGCTGCTCTATGCAGCTGGCCTACATGTCAGCTGCACTTAAAACTGCACCAAATAAGGCAGAATTAAATAAATAGCATTTCCTTGAAAATCGTTTGTAGTAGGTGTGTTTATACTTTTCTCGTGTATAATTTGTCAGGGATTCCGAATCTGAAACCCATTTTAGAATCGGCCCCTTATCTACAGGGCTATTAAGGATCGAATTTTTCCAGCCATCATGCTTTGGAGGTATTTTTTTAGGAAAATGTCCTTGACACGCGAGACGTGGGACACGTGACTGGATTCCTTCTCCATTCCAAGCCAGTTGATTTGATCTTCACTTTCGACCATGCCTTTCCAAAATTAAAAACGCCTGACTATAAAAAGTACTTGTTTTGGCAATTCCAGGTGCGTGCGTGCGTGCGTGCGTGCGTGCGTGCGTGCGTGCGTGCGTGCGTGCGTGCGTGCGTGCGTGCGTGCGTGAGTGCGTGCGTGCGTGCGTGCGTGCGTGCGTGCGTGCGTGCGTGCGTGCGTGCGTGCGTGCGTGCGTGCGTGCGTGTGTGTGCAAATAATAGATTTTAGATAGAAAGGGACAGGCGAGCCATTTCATCTAAGTCAAAAACTGCAGCAATATCGTATTATGGTTAACATCTTCGCCTGCCCTCAGCATTGACACCCTCGCACCACCGAATTATCATTATTAGAACTCGTCACGTGCTAGTATAGCTGGGAATCAATTATCGATAACGTTTTCCCAAGTCTTTCTCGCAGTTGTGACCATGCCAGACAGCCAACTGGCATCTGTAGATATTCTTTTATTATTTATTAACGTTAAAAGGGCAGCATTGTCAAGAGTCTGTTCGTTTCGAGGGATCCTTGTTTATTCAGAGAGACCTTTTCTCTTCATAGAGAATATACTTTCTTTGGTACCATAGTCCACCGCATTTGGCGAAGGGGGTGGGGTGACTCCTGCAAAACGGTACCAGAATATTGATACCAACCACGAAACTGTCCTTTATTATATCGGCAGGCGGATGCTTACGCATAGATCAATGATGGTGACGAATTTTCATCGTGTGTAGAGGCTATTGTGATGTCTCTATTTAACTAACATTTAGAAGTTGTTTGGACCTTTGGTCAATAGGAGACTTGGGCGATTTTCCTGCTTTTTACTTAACCTGTTAAATCCTGCAAATGGTCCACTGCCATACTTGAAACGTAGTTTTCTATAAAATCAGGTACCTTCCTAATTAATGTGGAATTTGTGAAAGTGATCCAGTTGTTAGGCATGTATCCAGATATCCAGTTCCAAGTGACTTCTACAGGTTGGCTGGCAAACGATTTTACTAGACACACTGAAGGAGCGTGGGACCTCTCTTTGATCTTAATGTGAACATGGGAGTCAGTTTAATGGATGGTTGATGTTAAATATAGTGATCGGCCGTTAGTATTATTAGTGCACCTATTAGCATATTCACTGCTGACGAGATGTGCATTGTTGGGCAGAAGTTACAGTTCTTCCAGATTATGTCTTCCACTTTTAGTTGTCCAGTTTCATTGGGACTTTTGGAGGTCATGTTCAAGAAGTAATCATTTATCACCCACTTCCTGGGGACGTGGACATTTATACATTCTGGAAGAACTCTTATATCCTACGCTGAACATTTACATATTTACGCTTGTAATTTATATCTATCTGGGCATGGTGTTTTCATATTAGTTTAAGATTTATTATTGTTTATCTGGATTACTAACAAATGTCCACTGTCAGTTTTTAACCTTCTACATTATTAGACACTACATAACTAGGGGGAATTACTTACTGTCCTGTGGTCAGTAGTTTTAGCACAATAATTTATAGTAATTTTCAGCTAGAAATTCGAAAATTTGTAGTAGTTAACATTCCAGTTCTATGTTTCAATTGGGCAAACCAATGTGATATTTTTCCCTGAGGCGCATTGAGCATTAATGGTTGCTTCAGTTATGTTTATATAACCTGAAATCGGAAATGATTTTTCACATCTCCTCGTAGATACATGGAGATTTCCGACCCATGATGGTTAATAAATGGATATCGGTGGACTGTGATGATGCGTTCACCCTCGTGGATGGGTTTCCGACTTGGTATAGTTTTGGAGTTTGCTGATAGTTTACATACTACTTCGATGAGTGTTGTTTGATAGATGTTCCAACCACCATTTACCGGTGATGACACCTGTGTGCTATTGACGGACAGAACTTTGCTGACAATTTGACAGATGTTGAAGAGCTATAGCTCTTGAAAACCACGTTCAGCCTTTATACTATATGAGTGACAACAAGGATGTGTCACGTTGGTTGAAGTGGATTAGGCTAATGTTGAGTTGATTTAAGCCATTGTTTGATTTATTAGTGAGTTCTGAGATAACCAACTTTAACTTATATTAAATTTTTTTGTACCATAAGAGAGTATGTTGTAATGCATTCATTGCCATTCTCCAAAGCCCCTTTTTGGGACACTTTTTATTGTCCACACCATACAGATTGTTCCAGCAGGATCATTCGTTTCCATGGTATACCTCATGTTTCTTGTCCGGAATCTGACCATCTGTGCTGGACCGAATCACTCCATGCTATGTATACACTTAAACAGTTGCCCATCCGATACTTCTCTGGAATTAAATTACTATCACTTGAGAGTTAAGAACTTGGTTCAAAGTTTCTAGGATATAATCTTGTAATCTTGGATTTCTTAGAGAAATTAGTTCCTCACTAATTTCCTTGTCATTTGGAACATATAATAGAAGAAATCTGGGAAATCAGAATGGAAGCTTGTCCATTCATCTGGGCATTATCATGCCAGAGTGGGTTGTTTTTATACATGTAAATCTGTCAATATATGTACACTGGTTATGCTATTTTATAGTGGGCATGGTTCATGTTTGAAGGTCTTATGACCATCGTTTTTGGCAGCAGCCCCCTCCTCTTCACCCCTTTTACACTGACACTTCTTCACGAAGATGCCAGATTCAGTGACGTAAGGAAACGCCCCATATCATTTGAGTTTTTTAGTCATTACCTGTTATTTCATATTATTTCTTAACTTATTTTTTGCCCATATCACGGATTATTAATCCAAGGACTTGCTTTTACTGCCTATTGGTATTCCAGATTCAACATTGTTTCTCCAGTCAATAAATTTACACCCAGCCTTTTTCCGGATGTCCATCTGCCAAAATAGGCTTAAATAAGGAGAAAACACACAATGTAGACACTTTATCTGTGTTAGACAATTTTGCATAACCTAGAAAAGAAGACCTAAGTGTCACGGGGTTTTTTACACTTATTATTTATTTGTTATAATTACGTTATTATTTACCATTATATTGTTTTGAATGAATTGCCGAATGAGTAAGGCCACTGCAATTATCCTTGCTTCATTAAAAATATTGTTATTCTTTCCCTGTTTATCTGTGTTCGTGTTGCATTTATAAAACTCTTGACATGATGGATAGCCATACCCACCCTTCTGAAAGATCTGAGTCAGAAGAGGAAGGGAATTTCTACTTTCCTACAAACCCCTTAGATTACCTCTGGCCAGCCAGTATCAGAGCATTCGAAGCAGAGCTTCTGACGTCACAATTGAGATAAACACTTTGGGAGAAGATTTGCACTCAGGCCCATTGAAACTAATCAAAACTAGCCAACCAAGTCCCCCCCCCCCTCCCTATGAGACCCCATGACTCATGCAGCCAATCTGATGGCAGAGGGCATGTGGGGAGCTGGCCTCTCCAGTGGCACCGACACTGGAAAATGAATGCTCTCCAGTGGGAAGCAGCACTGGGAGTGTTAGCAGCAGGAATGGAGAGCATGTGGGGTGTCGTATGCTACACTATCACAGTTTTCAGCACAGTGTAATATGTTTTCATTGATCTTGTTTCAATAACTGGTTCTCGGTTGTGATGTTTCAAGTCATCAACAATTAGAATTGTTGCAGACGAGACCTCAATTTCTTAGTAGTAGGTTGTTATATTTGACATTCTTCACTTTTTCAGAAGCAGCACGTTTAGCCGCATACTTCTTATGACAGTTTTTATGGATGAAAACATCTCCAGCTGACACATTTTTTGTGGTGGGGGAGTAAAGGAAAAATAACTCCTGTTATGCCTACGTGTTCCTGCCATCCAGAACAAATGACTTTGGCAATATGTCATAGTGATAGACTTGGATGTGGAAGCAGACCAAGAAAAAATGGACACCATCTCGGATTTCGTTATAATTATAGCATCCCAACAAATTGGTATTATGATGTCAGTTAACAATCATTTTTTTAAATCAATTTTCCTTGACTAAGAACCATCATATGTGTAAGGAGGGGGGGGGGCGTGGACTAATATACAAATGAGATGACTTCACAAAGCTCTCGACCAATCAGAACTGCACCCAGTCCACCTCCCTTCTACTAAGCGGCATTTCTCATTAACACGTCACATATTTGAGGCTTGATTAGTTTGATAGGTTTGATCACTAAATGGCAAGCTGTTTTTAATTTATTCTATCAGATTATCCATCCATTGTCAGTAAAAACATTAATTTCCTCATAATTTACCCCTTGTTCTTAGATTTAAAAAATACATCCATATAATATCCCAAAATTGTGTTCGAGTAACTGTTTGAAGGCCTACAACAGGTTCCTGTCAAATTAGTTTCAAAATACTCGACAGATTACCTATACAGTTACGTTGAAATTGAGATTCTGTGAATTAAGGGTACCAAGGACTAAAAACATGTCAGGTTAAAGTGCTAATAATGTTAAAGGAACTCTCACCTTATCTTATAAAAGCCATTCAGGTGATAGAATATGTCATCCCTTAATCCATCCCTGACATTTTAACTTTTTATTATGCCGACAACGAAAGATATTCAGGCTTTAGTAGCTAATTGTTGATGCATTTCTACTACCTATGATGGCTGATATGATTTACTTTTCAACTAATCAGAGAAAACGTAGTGTGTCTGCCTCAGAATATACGCTCTGTCATAGATGTACCAGCTATAGTTTGGCAATGTGGTATAAAAGCACTCATACAGGTAAGCTGTTGAGTATTTTAAAACTAATTTGACTGGAAGTTGTTTCTGTCATAGGCAGCAACAATTTGCAGTCAAATTGGTTTCAAAATATTCAACGGGCTGAGTATTATATACTAAAGAATGTAATGCATTGGCACTTACGTGACATCACACACTATCGCTTGAGAAGACAAAATGGTGGCGATCAGTGTACAACATTTACGCGATATTACGAAGCAGATAACTGTGACACAGATAAGGGAATGTGACAGGATATGAATGACATGGAATCTATAAACCAAAATCTATCGGTACAATACAACATTTGAGATGAGATTAGCATCCCTTTAATTCAGACAGTCTTTTGCCATAAAAGGTTCCTTATCTTGGATTAGTTCTCTTACAATACCATAGCGTATTGACATAGCATCATATTTCTTTCAGTCCTTTGATGGTCAAGGTTTGTCAAGAATATCTACGATTGTCCGTAGTTAATGTCTATTTGCATGTCACGTGTTAACTATTGTTGAGAATTGACCACTGAACTGGATGGCTCAGTAAATCGAGCCAGCTATTATAGTACCATATTTTCAAAAGTATTTTTCTCTTGTATCTTCCAGATGGGCAATTGAGGAATCCAGTTTCTCAGTCAATCATATGACGTCATAATCAACTACGTGACGTGTACGCTGACGTCACAATCAATTACTCATGAATGACTCGATTTAGCACGAATTGTATGTATTTACTATTTAATAAACATGCTGGTGAATATTTTGAAACTAATTTGACTAGGCGGTCATATTAGTTTCAACGTATTCAACAGCTTACCTGTCTAGTTCTCTGGAAATTGACAGTCAGGGAGTTCAGGAATCGATCAATCCCAACAAGAGCGATGTGTGGGTGGAGCTTAGCCAAAGATGGGCGGAGCATAGCTAAAACTGTGTTACCCCATTCTAAAGACGCGTGTAGAAGACATTTTGATCATTAAGAGCATAATTAAAATGTCTGTTGTGATTTAAAGTGTCAGTTAATGTTACGATGTGCTCAGCAAAAACAAATACATATATGAGCATAGTAAATAGGAGCAGTTCATACCAACATTAATATTGTCTAAACCCTGGAATTAAAATAATGTCTTACCATCCTACGAAACCTACCATGTGACATCATCTTAATGTGTGTGTGTGTGTGTGTGTGTGTGTGTGTGTGTGTGTGTGTGTGTGTGTGTGTGTGTGTGTGTGTGTGTGTGTGTGTGTGTGTGTGTGTGTGTGTGTGTGTGTGTGTGTGTGTGTGTGTGTGTGTGTGTGTGTGTGTGTGTGTGTGTGTGTGTGTGTGTGTGTGTGTGTGTGTGTGTGTGTGTGTGTGTGTGTGTGTGTGTGTGTGTGTGTGTGTGTGTGTGTGTGTGTGTGTGTGTGTGTGTGTGTGTGTGTGTGTGTGTGTGTGTGTGTGTGTGTGTGTGTGTGTGTGTGTGTGTGTGTGTGTGTGTGTGTGTGTGTGTGTGTGTGTGTGTGTGTGTGTGTGTGTGTGTGTGTGTGTGTGTGTGTGTGTGTGTGTGTGTGTGTGTGTGTGTGTGTGTGTGTGTGTGTGTGTGTGTGTGTGTGTGTGTGTGTGTGTGTGTGTGTGTGTGTGTGTGTGTGTGTGTGTGTGTGTGTGTGTGTGTGTGTGTGTGTGTGTGTGTGTGTGTGTGTGTGTGTGTGTGTGTGTGTGTGTGTGTGTGTGTGTGTGTGTGTGTGTGTGTGTGTGTGTGTGTGTGTGTGTGTGTGTGTGTGTGTGTGTGTGTGTGTGTGTGTGTGTGTGTGTGTGTGTGTGTGTGTGTGTGTGTGTGTGTGTGTGTGTGTGTGTGTGTGTGTGTGTGTGTGTGTGTGTGTGTGTGTGTGTGTGTGTGTGTGTGTGTGTGTGTGTGTGTGTGTGTGTGTGTGTGTGTGTGTGTGTGTGTGTGTGTGTGTGTGTGTGTGTGTGTGTGTGTGTGTGTGTGTGTGTGTGTGTGTGTGTGTGTGTGTGTGTGTGTGTGTGTGTGTGTGTGTGTGTGTGTGTGTGTGTGTGTGTGTGTGTGTGTGTGTGTGTGTGTGTGTGTGTGTGTGTGTGTGTGTGTGTGTGTGTGTGTGTGTGTGTGTGTGTGTGTGTGTGTGTGTGTGTGTGTGTGTGTGTGTGTGTGTGTGTGTGTGTGTGTGTGTGTGTGTGTGTGTGTGTGTGTGTGTGTGTGTGTGTGTGTGTGTGTGTGTGTGTGTGTGTGTGTGTGTGTGTGTGCGTGTGTGCGTGTTTGTGCGTGCGTGCGTGCGTGTTTGTGCGTTCGTGCGTGCGTGCGTGCGTGCGTGCGTGCGTGCGTGCGTGCGTGAGTGCGTGAGTGCGTGCGTGCGTGCGTGCGTGCGTGCGTGAGTGCGTGCGTGCGTGCGTGCGTGTGTGTGTTCAAGGGATTAATCAGCGTTTGAAACGATAAGATTGAGTGGGCTAATGACATCATCAACGGACCGTTCCCGTGTTCGCTATGCCCCGCGAATGCCCATGAAAATGGCAATACAGATCTTATTGTGATTCGCGGAAATTTAACGGCGCAACGTTACTGTGAAGAAGTTGTCGCCCCTGTTGTCATCCCTTTTATGCAGCATCATGCAGACTTGAGAAGACAAAATGGTGGCGATCAGTGTACAACATTTACGCGATATTACGAAGCAGATAACTGTGACACAGATAAGGGAATGTGACAGGATATGAATGACATGGAATCTATAAACCAAAATCTATCGGTACAATACAACATTTGAGATGAGATTAGCATCCCTTTAATTCAGACAGTCTTTTGCCATATAAGGTTCCTTATCTTGGATTAGTTCTCTTACAATACCATAGCGTATTGACATAGCATCATATTTCTTTCAGTCCTTTGATGGTCAAGGTTTGTCAAGAATATCTACGATTGTCCGTAGTTAATGTCTATTTGCATGTCACGTGTTAACTATTGTTGAGAATTGACCACTGAACTGGATGGCTCAGTAAATCGAGCAAGCTATTATAGTACCATATTTTCAAAAGTATTTTTCTCTTGTATCTTCCAGATGGGCAATTGAGGAATCCAGTTTCTCAGTCAATCATATGACGTCATAATCAACTACGTGACGTGTACGGTGACGTCACAATCAATTACTCATGAATGACTCGATTTAGCACGAATTGTATGTATTTACTATTTAATAAACATGCTGGTGAATATTTTGAAACTAATTTGACTAGGCGGTCATATTAGTTTCAACGTATTCAACAGCTTACCTGTCTAGTTCTCTGGAAATTGACAGTCAGGGAGTTCAGGAATCGATCAATCCCAACAAGAGCGATGTGTGGGTGGAGCTTAGCCAAAGATGGGCGGAGCATAGCTAAAACTGTGTTACCCCATTCTAAAGACGCGTGTAGAAGACATTCTGATCATTAAGAGCATAATTAAAATGTCTGTTGTGATTTAAAGTGTCAGTTAATGTTACGATGTGCTCAGCAAAAACAAATACATATATGAGCATAGTAAATAGGAGCAGTTCATACCAACATTAATATTGTCTAAACCCTGGAATTAACATAATGTCTTACCATCCTACGAAACCTACCATGTGACATCATCTTAATGTGTGTGTGTGTGTGTGTGTGTGTGTGTGTGTGTGTGTGTGTGTGTGTGTGTGTGTGTGTGTGTGTGTGTGTGTGTGTGTGTGTGTGTGTGTGTGTGTGTGTGTGTGTGTGTGTGTGTGTGTGTGTGTGTGTGTGTGTGTGTGTGTGTGTGTGTGTGTGTGTGTGTTTGTGTGCGTGCGTGCGTGCGTGCGTGCGTGCGTGCGTGCGTGCGTGCGTGCGTGCGTGCGTGCGTGCGTGCGTGTGTTCAAGGGATTAATCAGCGTTTGAAACGATAAGATTGAGTGGGCTAATGACATCATCAACGGACCGTTCCCGTGTTCGCTATGCCCCGCCCATCTCTAACTAAGCTCCACCCACATCTCGCTCGTGTTAGGATCGATCGATCTCTGAACACCCTGACTATCAATTTTCCAAAAAAATACACAGGTAAGCTGTTGAATATTTTGAAACTAATTTGACTGGGTGCTGTTGCTGCCTAAGCTTGTTTATTAAATAGCAAAGAATTACAAAGACACAATTCATACAACGTGTCGGACTCTTTAAGATTTGATGACGGTCTATATGGAACCCTTTGTGACGTAATGATTGTGACGTCATCATACACGTGCTGAGCTTATTATGACGTTATACGAGGTCAGATGATGGATGGATACTCCGGAAAGGTGAATTGATAGTCAAAGATAGACTACTGAGTTTGTATTAAGGCGGGGTTTACAATATTGACCCTCACCCGTACAGCCGCTAATGCGGACCATAATATTAACCCTGACCATTCGGATGTCAATATTATATCTTTTACTGTGTCAAAAATAAAAATAACTGGCGTACATCTTTTCTACAATTTTGGTGGATGATATTGCTGTCTTAATACTTCAACCAGATTTGTTGAAAAATGAACACCGGTTAATCTTCAATTTCGTTTGAAAGTTTTGCATTTTGATATCAGTGTGGTACGGGTTAATACTACGCCCGATGACCTAGTTTCAAACCCACTAGCATTCGGTGTCCTAATAGCATTCAATCATTTAGCATTAAGCCAATCAAGGATGGATCATTTAGTGTATATACATGTCCACTATGACGTCATATAGCGACTCTTGTAGCAGTTCATCATCTAGTAGACTCAGTGATATGTTTATATTTATTTAATGACCATTTCCAGTTTATCCATCCATCATATGACGTCATAATTAACTACGTGACCTGTAGGATGATGTCATAATCAATTACAGTATGAATGACTCAATTTAGTCCGGCCTAAACGCGTAATAGTCCGACAGTACGAATTCTATGCCTTTGCTATTTAATAATGATGCTGTTGAATATTTTGAGACTAATTTGACCAGCACCCAGTCAAATTAGTTTCAAAATATTCAACAGCTTACCTATATAGGTTTCCGGAAATTGATAGTCAGGAAGTTCAGGGATCGATCGATCCCAACACGTACGATGTGTGGGTGTAGCTTCGCTAGAGATGGGCGGGGCATAGCTAAAACTGGAAAGATACATTCATCATTGTCCTATAAAAGCCATGGAAGTCACGCCCATCAGCATCTTGCTCATTAAGTATTTTGACAGCAATCCTTTAACTCTCGAAAGTCCATTGTCTTAATTTCAAGACAGTTAGGAAGGACAGCTGTTGAATACCTTGAAACTAATTTAGCTGGAACATGTTGCTCCCACAGTCAGCAACAGATTCCAGTCAAACTTGTTTCAAAATAATCAGCAGTGTATTCCCTGTTTTGTTATTTCTGGCAATTGACGCTGAAAGGGTTAAACGGTATTTCACAGCACTTTTGACACGACGAATACAAAAACGCGTTGCTTTCATTAATACTGATACAATGTATTTTGAACAAATACAAATCAAAGATACTTTAAAACGAATTCAAATTTCAGATCACATGACTTACTAGCTTGTAATGAGCACCAGCTCTTCAAATCCATCAAATAGTACAATCAATTTAATTGGCAACAGCAAAGTTTAATATATGCATAACATATGGTAATGTTTCGCTGCACAAAGAATAGTTATATCGTCCAGTAAGGTGTTTTCGAGGGTCATGTGATTTCGAGGGTACGTACTATTGACGTTTTCACGTGCGCGTCGCTTAGGTGATGTCAACAAATCATGTGCCATTAAATAGATACAGAATTTTTACACCAGATTCAGATTCAGATTCAGATTATTTTATTTACACCCCCAGGCCACATAATGGCATATGGGGAATATGAATTTACAGAAATTATAAATGTTATGGCGATCAGACATTATATATCAATTCATAATTACATATTTTGGTATTTATCTAGTTATATAACCACTGTTTGTGCTTTCGGTAGTAGCAGTAATAGTAGTAGTAGTAGTAGTAGTAGTAGTAGTAGTAGTAGTAGTAGTAGTAGTAGTAGTAGTAGTAGTAGTAGTAGTAGTAGTAGTAATAGTGGTAGTAGTAGTAGTAGTAGTAGTAGTAGTAGTAGTAGTAGTAGTAGTAGTAGTAGTAGTAGTAGTAGTAGTAGTAGTAGTAGTAGTAGTAGTAGTAGTAGTAGTAGTAGTAGTGGTAGTAGTAGCAGCAGCAGGAGCAGCAGCAGCAGCAGCAGCAATAGCAGTAGCAGCAGCAGCAGCAGCAGCAGCAGCAGCAGCAGCAGCAGCAGTAGTAGTAGTATTAGTAGTAGTAACTTAGAATTATTATGAAAGTTACAGTTATTATTTACACGTACTTCATAATTAGTAATGACAAAATTATTACTGTTATTGTACCGCCATCTCAATAACAAAGTACTAAAATTACAGTGGTCATATTGTGGGGGTCATCAGGATTTAGATTATAATAAATATATAATAACTGATTATAAAAAATGTCAGATTGGTATTCTTAGAAATGGGTTATTGCTGTACATAAGGTAGTCATTTTTTAAACTAAAATACAGAACAACCTTATTTTCAACAGTAGACAGTTATATTCATTCATATCGCGACAGAGACTATTTTGGGTATTCACCACCGGAGTGACTTGCTCGATAACCGAACCAGTCATTGCTGTGTTAAATCTACAAAACAGCCTCTCGTCGTGTTACTCTATAGTTTTTCTACAATTAGGTTTCTTGTTATTGTTTCTTGGATAGCCACAGTGTGGGTGCAACAAACTGGTTGTTAAGGCAGGTGGTTGTTTGCATTATGTGATTTTGGCGTCGGCTAAAATGTGACGTGTTTTTTATGACATCAGATACTTGGGTAACAGTTTTGGATTAAGGGAAATCTTTAAGAGGACCACATTATAACGTTACACTATAACGTTAGCAAGTTGCGTATAGTACAAGTGATTATTTTATGCATTTTGATGTCAGTGTAGTGAAAAAAATGTATTTTCACTATTACTTTTTTTAACCATGATAAAAATACCGATAACTCGTAATGAAATGATACAAATCAATCAAGTTTTTGCATCCAACGACATCTGCTAGTTAGTGTCATGAGTACAATAGCAGATTCGTTGTCATAGCAATAATTTATTTCTCCCGAAGCGTGGAATTAGCATGGTGTGCTTACGTGGTTTTCAGATCTAAATTGATTTTTCTCTACCCACAGTGGCAATTCAAACAAGCCCTAGTTACCATCTACGATAAAATTTCAATAATTTTTTTCTATTTTCCAGTAGGCAAAACACCTATGTTCATTTTCAATACCACATTTACCAATTTCCAAAAGAAAAACTGAACGATTTTAACTTTTTAAATGTATTGTCTGAAACTTTCTACTACCCAGTTATCACGAAAAGCGGAATATCATCTGATCTGGATTTACAACTATAAATTAAGTTCTGTGTTTGTATCAGACCCGTTTATGGCACTATTCTCCTTTGCTCAAATCATGAAAATGACATTAATTTACCGCCTCACTAGAGTTGAAATTACCCGATTAAATCATCCTCGAAAACACATGACGCAATAGTGAGATTACATCTGTAGACCAGGTAGTGGATATTTATAAGCAGTAAGTTTATTTTAGGGTTTATTTTTATTTGTATGCATGTTTCATTTCAGTGAATGTTTGCTAGTTACGAAATTATCTTTTCTTGATAAAATTTCTACTCCTATATTAAATCGGCGAAAATGTGCTTACACCCTCGAAACCCCATTATACGATGATACATGTCACGTTTATTTTTGCAACGGATCTTTCATCGTCACAAACACATGCCTGCTAATCGTTTACTCAATTCTCAAATCGTTTAGTTATGATGAATTTATAGACACGCAACGTGTTTGAAATGAAAGACAATCTTTGAAATTCACAGAGCAAAAAAAGTGCCGCTGCTTTCGGACATATTTGTTTGAGCGCTTCAGCCTCTGCCGTTTTACGAACCATGTCTGGAGGTAACGCAAATAAAATATAGCTCAGCACTAGGATCTTACCTGTGACTCAATATCATATGCTATACAACTATTAGCTCCCAAACATTATACCTGAGGTAACAATATTCATTACCTCTCAGTCATGTCACATGACCAAATGCTGTTATTTGATTGGATAAGATCAGGGACGGATGATCTGGTATTTCCTTCACGCGAGGCCAATACCACACGGTATCCCCCGCCCTATAAACGTGTTTTAGTTTTACTGCGCTGCTAGCCATAAAGGTCATTATAATAATATGCATGTTGCTAAAATGGCGGATAGGCGCCCACGCCCGCGCCCGCGCCCGCTTCGGAATTGTTGAATTTCAAGATGTCAAGTGACTCAATTTCAAGACAACTATACGGGAACGCGGTTGCATATTTTGAAACTAATTTGATGGGAGCTGTTGCTGCAGCAAGATTGTATATCCCGCAACACACTTGTAGTCGAATAGCGAATGCATTACTCAACAAATTAATCACAGACATAAAAACGGCAAGTTAAATATCGATCTCAATCGTGTACATTTCTTCGTGACATGATAATAATAATCCGCGTGACTAGCGCGTTACATACGGAAATCAACATACCGATGTGAAATGGATTACTCATAGAATTAATTGTGGAAGTACTTAGTCTGATTAACTCTCTAGCGTGAACACGACCATAGACGCCGTTTTTGGCGTACAGCCAAGGCAAAATTGTGTCAATTTCACTCTTGCAGAACTAGTCTAGAGATGTCTAATTCAAGAATTGCTTATCTAATTATATTGTCACGTTATAATAAAATATCTCTATCTTCGACGTCTGAGGGGTAATAAATTCGTTACACCAGTGTTTTGACGGGGGGGGGGGGGGGGGGGGGGGGGGGGGGCGTTTATAGGCTAAGCTCGGGAGATGCAGTGTTTGAGCGTGTGGTAACAGCCTGTACCCCCGTCAAAGCACTGGTGTAACTAATAATACCATAGGTGTATCACGTCAAAAGTGCATCACGCAAATGATACTGGGCTTTGTTAAAAGATATTTGCTGAGACAAAAAACACTTCTGGAGCGTTTTTTCGTCGCGTTTCTGTCTTTCCTTTCGCACAGACGGTAGATTTACCATACAGGCATACGTTTCAACTAACATCACATGTTAACACACTTTACAATAGCGTGACGTCATTCTGATACAAAAGAGGTATCCAATTATTTTCAAAATATTTAACAGAAAATTTCTTTCATGGTATTCAAAATTTCCCTAATTATTGTTTCGTTTTTTAATTTTGGAAACATGTTAGTTTATTTTTGCGCTTCCCTGTATTTCTAACAATGTCAATGGACCCTGCCAGTTTTAGCTATGCCCCGCCCATCTCTAGCTAAGCTCCACCCACACCTCGCTCATATTGGCATCGATAGCTCCCTGAAAGCCCTGACGATCAATTTCCAGAAAACTATACAGGTAAGTTGTTGAATATTTTAAAACTAATTTGAATGGGTCCAACGTGTCGGACAATTAAGCGTTTAGGAGAGACTAAATCGAGTCATTCATGCTGTAATTGATTATGACGTCATCCTACACGTCACGTACTTGATTATGACGTCATATGATGGATGGATAAACTAGAAATATCAATTATTGTTATTTAGAATCGATTGGAACAGTGCCGCATGCGTGCTTACAAACTGAGTGGAGCGCCTAATCTGGTCCAGCAACTCAGGCAAACCTCTGATAACGTTGTGGAGGTAATCCGATTAAAGGTATCACGTGGTTGATTTACCTGTCTACGCATGCGCTCCTCTCTCTCGAGGAGTGTTCTGAGGCCGTGTTCTCACTAGAGACTGAACCGGCGTAACGCAGTACTGAGGTATGGCGTTATTCCCGATTAACTCTCCAGTAAGAACACGCACGGCCTTAGTTGTCAGTTTGAATTATGGACTCGCTCGTGTCTCCAGTTTAATAAATCAACATAGAAAATTTTATTTATACATAATGAAGTCATCATATCATTGCCCCTAAAACCCCTAAAAGTGTACATTTATAACTATACTGAGCCAAAAAAGTTTAGCAACAGTGAAGTTTGGTTTGTTGTATTAAAACTATGCGTCCATTTATAACCAAATTTGCAGGCATGTTTCGTCAATGTAATGTCTCGCTGATCATGAAGAAATGCAAATCATTTCTTGCATTTCTCGGCCGCACGCTTACTGCATGTGAAAATGCATTTTTCATGCCCTGGCCCACATTGGCGGGTAGCGAAGGCAAAAATGCACCATATTACAAAAGCAGATACCGAACGTTAACAGAAACCGCTTAAAAGTTTATCCTACCGAACATGGGCCGCCGCCCAGGGCTACCCGAAAATCAGCGCCATGAAGCAATGGGAAGACTCGCTGCTGGGCAGAGCGTTCGCGCTGTTGCTCGACATTTTAATGTTCACGCCTCAACCATTTCCCGTCTTCGCCAACGTGAGCAGGAAACTGGACATGTTAATGACCGACCACGATATGGCAGACCGAGAGCAACAACACCACGAGAAGACCGCTACTTAGTGACGTCATCACGACGTCACAGGTTTGAGACTGCGCCGCGGCTGTCCCGTAATTTGCACACCACTACCGGCACTACAGCGCATGCACAAGCTGTGCGAAACAGACTCAGTGATGCTGGACTGCATGCCCGTCGTCCACTTGTTGCTGTTCCGCTTACAGAGCGTCACATCGAGAATCGGTTTGCATGGGCAAGAACTCATCAGCGATGGCGTGCTCAACAATGGAGCCGCGTTTTGCTCAGTGATGAGTCGAGGTTTTGTGTGGATGTGGCGGATGATAGGCAACGGGTTTGGCGACGTTTAGGAGAACAGTATGATGCAGCTAGCATCATTCAGCACGACAGATTCGGTGGCGGCAGTGTGTGGGCTGGAATCCATGAAAATGGCAAAACAGATCTTATTGTGATTCGCGGAAATTTAACGGCGCAACGTTACTGTGAAGAAGTTGTCGCCCCTGTTGTCATCCCTTTTATGCAGCATCATGCAGACTTTATGTACCAGCAAGACAACGCCCGTCCTCATTCAGCTAGTGTCACCAGTGATTTCCTTGAGGCTAACAACGTTCCGGTGTTGGACTGGCCAGCGCGATCAACGGATCTGTCTCCTATCCAACACGTGTGGGACATTATTGGCCGTATGGTGCGTGAGAACCATCCACATCTTCACAACGTGCGGGAGCTGGAAGTTGCACTGCTCCAGGAATGGGATGCGATTCCTCTTCATGACATCAGGTGCTTAATTCGAAGCGTGAGAAAGCGATGTACAGCGGTGGTTAATGCGCGCGGAGGTCACAACCGGTATTGACAGCTCAGTGTCATTATTTAAATTGGACCCTTCCGTTGAATGATGCCGTGTTAAAGGCGCGATGCTAGCATTACAGTAACAAGAGACTGTTGTTCAAATTGGAAAATGACATATCAATTAAATAATATATTTGAATCAATTTATTGTTTTTGTTAAATAACATTTATACAGTAATATTCTCAGTGTTGCTAAACTTTTTTGGCTCAGTATATTTTGTTTTCAATTATCTTGGTGTGAATGTACACCTTTAATACTATGGTGTGATGTCATACATACGACTATTAGGCATTGTATGTCTTCATATAAAGTGTCAATATGACTGCCACAAATCACACTAAGAAGACAAATTGGGTCCCAGCTCAACATGTTTCCGATCTGGCGTATGCGTAACAGACTATTGGATCTTTAAATGTAAAATCCTGTCTATCATTTCTCTTCTTTTACAGGCATCATTGCAATCTGGAAACAAACGTTCTGCAATTGATGTATCCAGTTTCTCAGTCCCATCTCTATCTAAGCTCCATCCACGCTTTGCCCGTGTTGGGATCAATCGATCGCTGCACTCTCTGAATCTCAATTTCCAGAAAACCATACAGGTAAGCTGTTGAATATTTTGAAACTAATTTAACTGAGTGTTGCTGCTGTCTATATCAACAACAGTGCCCAGTCAAATTAGATTCAAAATGTTCAACAGAATGTTTATTTAATAGTAAAGACATACAATTCGTACAACTTGACGGACTAAACGTTTATGAGAGACTATATCGCATCATTTATGATGTAATTGATTGCGATGTCAGCCTACATGTGACGTTTTTGATTATGACGTCATACGATTGACTGAAAACTGGATTCCAATTATACAGGTAAAGATGTAGATTTTCTCTGAGTAATTTGTAAGTAAAACGCGGGGTCTCTTTCCAATTATTACTTGTTTGGGTAGGTCTTTTTGTCGGAGAAATAACAAAACGTCTTCAGAATATCTTGGCGAATTTCTGTTGATCCGAGAAAATACAGCAACGGATCTATGATGCTATTCATATGTGAAATTCTCCCACCAAATCCAAGCAGTGCATCATGGGCGTTCGTTTTGGGTAGACCCAACACCGAATGGTACAGCGTATGCCCAGTGCGTAACGTAATTGAGAGTATGAAGAAGATGATGATTAGAGTAGCGGTCCTGCCACTGGAACTACGGCGGGCTTGGGTTGTTAGGTCAGCACTACGAGAAAGCTTGTATACTTTCATAATATGCATCAGAGCAATGATAAGAAGTGGAACAATCAAGCAGAATATGGTTATAAATATCTCCTTAATAGCGCTGTTACCCGTTAAGATGAAGAACGCTATAATCCTGTTGTTGTAGAGCACCTCCTTAACTGCTCTGTGAAGCGGTAATGGTATGGTGATGATGAAACCAAACACCCACATCGCCACACACCATTTCATTACCCACCTGGCCGTGACGCGGACTTTGGCCGCCAAGGGGTGACACAGTTGGTAGTACCGTAAGATTGACAGATAAACTAAGTGAAGGATACTAGTTTGGAAACTTGCAACTAACATATAATTTAAAAAGACAGAAAGAGGCTGAGCAAAAGCTCTTGGGAAGATCACTTCTGGGTATAGATAATTTGTGTGTACTGATAGGAATGCGCACGTGAGCCAGTCCGTGATCGCTAAACTGGTGAATAGCGTAAATATCGGCACGCGGTATTTTCCTGACTTAAAGAAGTAAGCCAGAATGAACGTATTAAGAACCGCCCCAATCACAAAAGCGATAACAAAAGATGTCTTGAAAATCCATTCCGGAATATCATCTGATTTCATCAGGTTAGCCAGGAGGCTCAGTTCTAAGTCGGTATATCTACTGACATTCCCGGCATTCTCGATAGCGACCTCTGGTGTAGAATCCATGCTGACCACTGCAGGTACAGCGTTCTTTAGTACTTTGCAATGCTACTTAGTATGATTGTATCTCTTCAACTATGCATATTGTTCCTGGAAATACACAGTACACCTGATAAAATAAGTGAGAATGTATCTAAAGCAACATCAGAAACATGTTAGTTAGTACAATTCTTAACACAATGTAAGAAATGATCTGTGACTAGTTTGGACTTAGTTTGATTGAAAGCCATTGCACCAATTACAAAAATGGCTGAAAATAAAACTGTTAAAATTGGTTACTTATAGAGACTTAAATTGTGTACCTCAATGTAATGAAATCTTAGCATATGACGATTCCATGATGCATAAATTAATTTTAAAAAACAATTTTAGTCGTCAACTTGGATATTAGGGACTCGTGGCTCTAATTTAATTTCTCAACTTAAATGTGTATACCGTATTAATTTATGCGTAATGAAATCATTAAAAATTATATCGTTCCATTACATCTAGGCACACAATTTAAGCCTCTAAACGTATGGAACTCTAACAATTTTATTTTCAAGCATTCCAATGTGAATATTCCTCATTAATCAAATTAAGTCAAACATATTCAATAGTACGCTTATTCACCTTTCCAGAGCACCAATCCATCGCCTGACCTCGTATGACGTCATAATCAGATCAGCGCGTGTATGATAACGTCAAAATCATTGCGTCACAAAGGGTTCCATATAGACCGTCATCAAATCTCAGAGTCCGACACGTTGTATAAATTGTATGTCGTTGTACTTCTTTGCTATTTAATAAGCATGCTGTTGAATATTTTGAAACTAATTTGACTAGGCGCTGTTGCTGCCTTAGGCAGCAACAGTGCTGCCTTAGGCAGCAACAGCACCCAGTCAAATTAGCTTCAAAATATTCAACAGCTTCCTTGTATAGTTTTTTGGAAATTGATAGTCAGGGTGTTGAGAGATCGATCGATCCCAACACGAGCAAGGCGTGGGTGGAGCTTAGCTAGATATGGGCGGAGCATAGCTAAAACCGGAAAGGTTCATTGTATTTTGGAGACGTATAAACGTATTACTTATCTGTGCTGGACTTAGACGAGTGCTTTATCCGCCCGAAATCAGAAAAACGATGCTGTTAATCACAGAAAATATGCGTATTTTTCAATTTTATCTTTTCTGAAATGAAAACTTCCCACCCCAATTCCAAATACCTTAATTGTTTAGAGAACATGTCATGTTTTGTTGCAGGCACTATAATCCATTATTGGTTGGGTGGGTGTGGAGAGGCCCTAGTAATGGGCTATAGTGGCTACAAACATGGATAGGTTCTCTAATCAATTAAGCTTTTTGTACACTTAATTATCAATAAATTATAGTTTGAGGATGTGAACTTGTATTGTAATATGCAAATATCGGAGAATCTGGAAGATGAATTAATAACTTTATATTTTAGAAACATTTCACCACAACTATGACAGCATAAACAAGATTAATCTGAGGTTATAGACCCACGTCAAGTCGTTTTTGTCGCATTGTAGATTTCTTTTTTAATTTCCTGGCGTTTAGATTTTCCGGATTTCCATTCAGATTCATCGGATTTGAAAATTACTTTCGCTAGGTATTTACTTGTTTGCGTTTACATTGTACAACACGTTACCTGCATCAATGCAGTCAGGGTTACCGAGTAACCTGCTCTACACGTCTCTGCAACCATGTCAAATTATGATTAAAATGATGGTTAATTTATACTCAGGTTGCACACAAAAAGGGAAGAAAGGAGCGATGATCTTCCATGTGAATCGATATAGTTTATCGTGTTTATGGTGGGGTGGAAGCGGGTCACACCAACTACGACTCAGTATTCTGCCATGAACTATGTCTTTGTCTATTTTCCTACAATGGACAGAAATAAAACGGCAATGACCAATGTCCATCGCTGGCCGTTTCTATTGATTTCTGTATGCGACATGATGTGTTTACTGACCAAGATTCTACTATCGAAGGCCAGGTTTATCATTACTCATTCTTGACAAGGTAATTCAATTGTTTCTCAACTAACCTGTAAATAGAGCCACAATGAGAGAGACTTTGTCCAAGAACGCTGGGATAGTTAACCCTTTAAACATTGAAGTCCCAGTGTCTCAGTTTCAAAGCAACTATACATTAACGCTGTATATTTTGAAACTAATTTGACTTGACCGAGTTGCTGCCATAGGCAACAACTGCTCCCAGTCACATTAATTTAAAATTTTCAATAGAATGTTACTAACAGAAAACATGATGTGTTGCTTCTGGCTTGTACGGTTTACCAGCTTAAGGATCATATGCCTATATATTTTAGAGATGGAGGTTTGGCCACAAAAGGTGTTTCCAGCGGATTCTAAATATTCATTTCTTATTGGAGTTTTAAGGAGAAATATAGTTCTATGTTTTTGGCGAAAGTTGAACAAAAAGTGAAATTTTACCTCGTTTTTTTAATCTCAAACACGTAACATGGTATGAGTTAAAATATTGAAGTTTAATAAGAAATGAATTTTTTTTTAAATAGTTAAAGTTTAAATTGTTTTAAGTTCTGATACGTAGATAACAGCTGAATGAATATTCAACAGCTTATCTTACCTTGAAGGATTCTGGGAATGCAGAGTTCAGCTTACATAAATCTACACCAACACGCGCAAGAAGTGGGCGGAACTTAGCTATACATGGGTGGGACATAGCTCAAATGGATTCTTCTATTATGTTCTTGGCGTACTGTTTGATCCAGGTAAGCATTCGCGGAGATACTTTTATTTTGATGAGCTTGACAAGCAGTCTATTCTCCAATATTTGATCGGATCTTTCTCAAAGTCAACCTACATCGATTCTTGAAAACTGCTTTCTATTTCTTGTGAGTCAGTGAGATGACAGTTATTTGGTCTTCTGTGGATCGCCAGAATCTAAAGCTAACTTGCTCGTATATTAAGAGAGCTGTTTCCTCCATGTACCCCGTGTGTCGCTGATTGATGTCATACTCCATTAGGTTACACGTGCAACTGGTCCGGGTGATTGGTGAGTAACTTTCAGCTTTGGTTCTTGGTTTACATTTTGCTAGCTGGGGATGAGGATTGGTTTACTTCACGATTGTGGAACATTTACTTTAGTCTTTTCGCTATGGCTGCGGCGGGTGTTATAACTAAGTCTGCAAGCTGGACTTCATCGTTCCGAAGCTAGAACTCTGGTTTGCACGCCTGGAGAAGACTATTTCCTAATTTACCACTGGAATGATTGGCTCGTGTTATCGAGCCAGTCATCTCAGTGGCAGATTGTTAGAAATAGCCTTCTCTTGGTCTGAAAATGGGCATTCCCAAGGCCACTGTAGAGGCCAGTTTGGGCCGGCTTTGCCATGAAAGAATTAATCCGACCCTGGGGATTGCGTAGTTACTTCACTCTTCATTGTTCGTCCTCTAGTCCGCAAGATGTATGTTTTTCCACATTCTTCGATTCTCTAGCCACTTCATCTTTATTCTGAAGCAGCCACCGGCATGAATGTTACCGACATTCTGAAATTGAGAAATGAAGCCGTTGGCTGCAATATAATACCTTTCCAGTTTTAGCTATGCCACGCCCATCTCTAGCTAGATCCCACCCACACCTCGCTCGTGTTGGATCGGCCGATCCCTGAACACCCTGACTATCAATTTTCCAGAAAACTATGCCAGTACGCTGTTAAATATTTTGACGCTAATTTGACTGGGTGTTGTTGCTGCCTATGGCAGCAATAGCGCCCAGTCAAATTAGTCTCAAATATTCAAAATTATGTTCATTAAATGGTAAAGACATACAATTCGTACAACGTCTCGGACTATTAAGCCTTAAAGACGGACTATTTCGAATCATTCATGGATCATGACGTCAACATACGCGTCACTTAGTTAAGCAGATGATCGAGGGATAAACTTGGAAAGGTCCATTTTCTCCGCGATCGTCTCTACATTCACCTCAGATACAAATTGGGTATAGTTTATTGCTTCACAATTCAAGGATTTTCTGAGTGCCCAAAATTTGCCTCAATCTATTTTTCCAAGTCTGGACTTATAAAATCCAAAAGAATCTGTGTTACCCCGTGAAACATTTCTCGGTATTAAAATTGAGGCATTAGAATTTCAAGTGCAAAAAGGTTAATTCACTAAATAATTTAATTAGACATACACATTTTATTACGGTTTATGAAGACTAATTACCTATCAACTCATGATATATTATGCCATGGATTTACTCAAAATTAATTCATAAACGTAAATATTGAAGAAAACAAGAAAGTTTCCAACCAAGCCATGACACAGTACTAACTCGTCCTATCTATGTACTGTATCAGGTCAAAGATCAAAGAGGCAACGCTACAATCTCGTGTAGCTATTCTGGCAGTGTAGAAGACGAAAAGCATTTTATGTTAGCTTGTGCAGCTTTTCTTGTTGAGAGAGTTCAACTGTTCGATAGTCTATCACAATGTACAACATTTGACACACTATCTGACGGTGAACAATTTGGATTCTTATTGTCCTCTTGCAAAGGTGACTGGGACATCGTAAAAATTGTTACCAATTTTGTAAATACTCTCGCTCAAAAACAAGACACGATCGCCCCTATAATTGCGCTGTCCACCGATTGCGCACATGTATACATATAAATTGTATCATTTGTTATTCCTATGACATACTATAGTTTTTATTTATACGATATTTGCCATATACTCAACTTTGTGCTATTGCAATAAAGAATCTAAATCGTCAGATATAGTCTATCTTTTACCCTCTATGGCGGCGCCATGCAATCGCCCCCACCCCCACGCGGGCACGTACTTGTGCATGCAACTCACGTATGGTAATAAAGGACAAAAATAGCGAACATAAAATAATATTAACAGTTTGTAAATTATCCAGCGATTTAATTCATATCTATATATGGCGTCTGTAAAATGTATCCACTTAACCTCTCTTATCTCACCATAACCCTAGAATGGTCAATCCCTCCCAAACCTGACTCGGTAGTCTTATTGATGGATGTCCATTCCCAGGGCAAGAGAAGAGCTTTTTTTGAAAATGTATCATCGGAATGACTGGCTCGGTAACAGAGCCAGTGATTTCAATGGTAAATTTTCAAAAATAGTGATTTCTAGGTATGCAGATTGATATTGATTAGGCAAAGATCTTGAAATTATTTTTAGCTTTTCATGTTCAAGTTGGCCAAAACAGACTTGGTAGTATTTTTGGGAAATATCCATTTTCGTGGACAACAGAAATTTGTTTGTAAATTCCAGTGTAGACTTACAAAAACAAAATAATCTCTTGGCCTGCAAATTGATATTCGCTGGGCAAAAAAAATCTCTTCTTTTACAAATATTGACCAGTTAATGGTTAATTTGATTGATAATAGCATTTTGCTCGCTTCGAAAGGTTGTTGACACACGGGGTGCGGGGTGGTGACGTGGAACAGGAAGCTCGATTAATAACAAATTACCCCCAAAATCGTGACAGATTTACACAGGTACTTATCATGATCATTTCGTATTATATATTACCGAAATCACACTCTAAAACTAATTAAAACTTCTACACCTGGACCTGTATAAACACACCTGTAAATTCCATAGCAAAGTCAATTTAAATTTGAGTGTCTGCATGCAAAATTAGTTCAGAGGTAAGCCGTCTTACCTGGACAGTTATTCAAATTCCACAGGATTACGGAATCTATTATCTGTCTGCACATAAAACAATTTAGAAACACATGAGATTATAGATTTCTATTAAATTTATAGCTTTACAAACAAGTAATTTCAAGGGTATCTCACCTCCGTAGAGGGATGGGATCGGGTTTGGGTCTATGTTTAGGTCTGTTTGTTTGTCTGTCCGTTACTAGCGCTCATAAATTATTGATCCGATTTGGACCCGATATGTCACCTAAGTATCTGACGTCATAATTAATTAGGCAGCAATAGCGCCCAGTCAAATTAGTTTCAAAATATTTAACGGCTTGCATGTATAGTTCTCTGGAAAGTGATAGTCAGGGAGTTCAGAGATCGATCGATCCCAACACGGACGATGTGTGGGTGAAGCTTAGAGATGGGCGGGGCATAGCTAAAACTGGAAAGGTCCATTGGGTATTAAGGTGATTCCGGGGTTTCTTCTGTAAAGCCCAGGTTCTCGTTGGAGCATATATAGATTATATGTAATATGGTTATTGACTCTGTGGTATGGAAGCGCACTCTTATCGTGCGGGCCAATCATTCACGTGTCCGTCCGTCCGTTCATCTTACCCAGGTATGTGTAAATTTAAAATTATTTCCTTGATGGCCAATACCTTCACCATCAACTGAAACTTCAAAGGTATGTTGACGATGATGCTTGAAAGAAGGCTCTTATTTTTTTAGTTAATCCATTCATCTGTTCATCCATCAATCAATCTGCCTATTCATCTTTCCAGCTACGTCTAGATCCTTGAAAATGTTAGTTCATCCTCGATAACAGTCAGAACGCCATAAACATTTAAAATAGAATTGTTAAAATACTATGCTTCTAGTTAATTTATATAGATTTATTCATTATGAAAATTAATTTGGAATACGTATCCTTAATTCAGCTCCGCAACTAAAAGATTATAGCCAATTAATTTATACGAAACGAAACCGTAGGCAGCAACAGCGTCCAGTCAAATTAGTTTCAAAATATTCAACAGCTTACCCGTACATTTTCCTGGCAATTGAGATTCAGAGAGTGAATGGATCGATTGATCCCAAAACGGGAAAAGCGTGGGTAGAGCGTAGCTATAGATGGGCGGGGCATAGCTGAACCTGGATTCCCCATGTAGGCTTCGGCGTATTGATTGGGTGGAGCTTATAGCTAGAAATGGACGTAGCTTAGCTAGAAATGGGTGGAGCTTAGCTAGAAATGGGAGGAGCTTAGCTGTAAATGGTGGAGCTTAGTTAGAAATGGACAGCACTTAGCTAGAAATATGGCGGAGAATAGCTAAAAATGGGAGGCGCGTAGTTGAAAATGGGCGGAGATTAGCTAGAAATGGGCAGAACTTAGATAGAACTGGGACAGAGCTTAGCTAGAAATTGGCGGAGCTCAGCTAGAAATGGGAGGAGCTTAGTTAGAAATGGGAAGCACTTAGCGAGAAATAGGGCGGAGCTTAGCTAAAAATGGGAGGAGCTTAGCTGAAAATGGGCGGAAATTAGCTAGAAATGGGCCGAACTTAGATAGAAATGGGACAGAGCTGAGCTAGAAATTGACGGAGCTTAGCTAGAAATGGGCGGAGCTCAGCTAGAAATGGGCTGAACTTAACTAGCAATGGCGGAGCTCAGCTAAAAATGGGCGGAGCTTAACTAGAAATGGGCGGAGCTTAGCTAGAAATGGAAGGATCTTAGCTGGAAATGGGCGGATCTTAGCTAGAAATGGGCAGAACCTAGCTAGAAATGGGGCGGAGCTTAGCTAGAAATGGGCGAAGCTTAGATAGAAATGGGCGAAGCTTACATAAAAATGGGAGGAGCATAGCTAGAAATGGGACGGAGCTTAGCTAGAAATGGGCGAAGCTTAGATAGAAATTGGCGAAGCTTAGATAGAAATGGGAAGAGCATAGCTAGAAATGAGCGGAGCTCAGCTAGAAATAGGACGGAGCTTAGCTAGAAATTGGCGAAGCTTAGATAGAAATGGGACGGAGCTTAGCTAGAAATGGGCGAAGCTTAGATAGAAATGGCCGAAGCTTAGGTAGAAATGGGAGGAGCATAGCTAAAAATGAGCGGAGCTTAGCTAGAAATGAGCGGAGCTTAGCTAGAAATGGAATAGATCCCTCTATAAAACAGTTCTCTTCACGTTCAACATTCGACATTGTAATTTTTAGTTCCTTTATTATCATCTCCTCAGCCAATCTCCTCAGCCACACAATGGAGATTATTATCATCTCCTCCTCCACATGCATCACGACAATGGAGATTATTATTATCTCCTCAGCCACATGCGTCACGACAATGGAGATTATTATCATGTCCCCAGGCACATGCGTCACGACAATAAAGATTATTTTCAATAGGCTGAAACATCGTTGATTTGGAAATGGTATGAAAATGTGTCATTGTTAATAAACCGTGTGCCATTATTAATAAACCGTGTGCCATTATTAATAAACCGCATGTCATTGGTAATAAACCGTGTGTCATTATTAATAAACTGTGTGTCGTTGTTAATAAACCGTGTGTCATTGTTAATAAAAATGTGGGTCATTGTTAATAACCCGTGTGTCAGTGTTAATAAACCATGTGTCATTGTTAAAAAAAACACCATGTGTCATTGTTAATAAACTGTGTGGCATTGTTAATAAACCGTGTGTCATTGTTAATGAACCATATGTCATTATTAATAAACCGTGTGTCATTATTGATAAACTGTGTGCCATTGTTAATAAATCGTGTGTCATTGTTAATAAACCATGTGTCATTGTTAATAAGCCACGTGTCATTGTTAATAAACTGTGTGTTATTGTTAATAAATTGCATGTCATTGTTAATAAACCGTGTGTCATTGTTAATAAATTGTGTCATTGTTAACAAACTGTGTGTAATTGTTAATAAACCGTGTATCATTGTTAATAAACCGCATGCCATTGTTAACAAACCGTTTGTCATTATTAATAAACCATGTGTCATTGTTAATAAACCATGTGTCATTGTTAATAAACCGTATGTCTGTGTTAATAAGCCGTGTGTCATTGTTAATCAACTGTGTGTTGTTGTTAATAAACCGTGGATCATTGTTAATAAACTGTGTGGCATTGTTAATAAACCGTGTGTCATTATTAATAAACTGTGTGTCATTGTTAATAAACCATGTGTCATTGTTAATAAACCATGTGTCATTGTTAATAATCCATGTGTCATTGTTAATAAACCATGTGTCATTGTTAATAAACTGTGTCATTGTTAATAAACCATGTGTCATTGTTAATAAACCGCATGTCATTGTTAATAAACCGTGTGTCATTATCAATAAACCGTGTGTCATTATCAATAAACCGTGTGTCATTGTTAATAAACCATGTGTCATTGTTAATAAACCATGTGTCATTGTTAATAAACCATGTGTCCTTGTTAATAAGCCGTGTGTCATTGTTAATAAACCGTGTGTCACTATTAATAAATGGCATGCCATTGTTAATAAACCGTGTGACATTGTTAATAAACCGTGTGTCATTATTAATAAACTGTGTGTCATTATTAATATACCGCATGTCATTTTAATAAACCGTGTGTCATTATTAATAAACAACGTGTTATTATTAATAAACCGCATGTCATTGTTATTAAACCGTGTGTCAATGTTAATAAACCGTATGTCATTATTAATAAGTCGCATGTCATTATTAATAAACCGCGTGTCATTGTTAATAAACTGTGTGTCATTGTTAATAAACCGTGTATCATTGTTAATAAACCGTCTCTTACCAGTTGGATTAGAGGCTATAGCGTTTAATGCATTCTTCCAATTATTTGCCTGTTGCTCTTCAATGTGAATGCGTTCTAGAAGCCTAACAACCCTTGTTACATTTTATTCCTTCCCCTGCAGATCTGCATCAGGTGATAGTATCGTCGCTGAAATTTCGAATCCATTCAAATTCCTTCCTCGTCCCCTGTGCTACAAAGGCACTGGAAGGTATCATACGATGACAGTGAATTGCGGTCAAGTACAGTTTGGTAGACATAATACCTAGTGTGTTGACAAAGACTACCTATTCTCCTCAGTCGTATGCGCCTTCGTATCCCCTTACATAGGGTCGGAATCTGATGTTGGTAGTATAAAGAAGTTTTTATATCAGTTGACGATAATCACGCGAAACACGTAGTATCTGCATATTCGAATTATTTAGTATTTAGTGGCCAGTTCTTGGACTGAATATGCGGAAATTTGGCCTGAAATCGCGGTAACCTTTGTCCGTCCATTCGTCTACCAGGAAATTGAGTAAACGTGTGCATTTATCTGAATTAAACAAATGGCTCCTCGACTTGCGTGGATAACATCAGTGTTCCCTGGCGATATGAACAACAATGCTATCATCAGGCCCATAATACTACATTTTGTGAATCTTTATACATATGTCCAGGCACTGACAATTTCTTCTATTTTGCCGTGATGCGGCATAATTCCATCAATTCCTAGTCCAGACAAATCACTATCTGTCTGATGTTAAGGAAAGCCGTGGCATAAATGGTGGTGGTGGTGGTGGTGGTGGTGGCGGCCACGGCGGCGGCGGTGGCGCTGCTGCTGCTGATGCTACTGCTGCTGCTGCTGCCGACGACGACAACGACGTCGACGACGATTCTTGTTGCCCATCAGTCTTTAGCACACACACACACCCTCCTGTTTTTCGGTGTACCCAGCTTTGCCTTTTTTATAAGTAGGTAGCTAGCATAGGTAATCGGTTGTGTAGCGGCATCATCTTCGAGAAATATAGGCGTTGGCACCAATAATGGCCTATAGCGTACTCGAGGGCGCTCTGTGCAGACGTTTCCGGTGGCGTTCGCAGAACATGGCCAAACATAGATCATCTATGTTGGGCCACCTTCACTGACAGTGGGACTGTGTTGCACATGGTGTATAATGCATCATGGGAGATTATTATGTCTGGCCATCGATGAGTGATAATAGCATGGTGTTTGTGGTGACATGCATGAATCTTATCTAGAGCTACCTTTGAAGTTGCTAATCTGTTACTGAGTGATGCATAGCTTACATCGTACACGCGTAGTTTCTTGGCTAGGCGGATCCTTCTTCCGTATTTCCAGTTTTCAAAAGGACATGAAGAGTATGTTTACCAGGGTTTCCAGTGAAAGCTGCGCATGGGCAAACTCGACCTTAACATCACTCGTGAAGTGATTCTCATTTTAACTGTTCTGAGCTAAATCGAGAATGCCAGAGAGAGGTTTATTTTCAGTAATCTACATACTGTCGTTGTAGGCCCGGTATAAATAATGAGGGTTTGGTCTTGTCAAGAGCTCCAGCACAGGTGTCAGGGCTCCAAACGTTTGGACATAACCGTTGACAAGACTTCTGCGCCTATTCAATGTCTACGCAACTGCCTCCTCGTTCAAAGCCGCGGTGAAAGGTTCCAATAAAACAATCTTTTCTCTGATGCGACACAAATTCACATTGGATAAGCTCAGCCGGATGCTGTTGATAATGGTACCTTGGTCATCAGCGGTCACAGGAAGGTGTTGCATGAACGCGTAGTTACCCGCGCGCCGTAAGGGAAAGATGGTATTGCGATCGGGTCTGTTTGTGTATGCGCATGAGTGCGTGCGCGTATGCGTGTGTACGGCCGGCCGTCCGCCAGCACCTGTATCTCATAAACTTCTGATCCGATTTGGCTCAAAGTTTAACACAGGGGAGGAACTTGCGGTGTAAATTCAGGATCTGTGCATATTTCGGCAACTGCTGGTCCGATTATGTTCAAATTTCAACGCAAGAAATGTGCGACCGTACACTAGGATTCCACAACGTTTGGTGTGATCCGTAAAAATCCGTAAAAATCAGAAAACTTTTACAATGTGACAAAAACGGGAGGGGTGGTGGGGTCTTCAATCTCCAATTGTTCAAGTTTAATACGTGTGTGATTAGTTTGGAGATGATACCATCACCATAATTAATAAACAGTGGAAAGCGGATTTGAGCTGGCTGATTACGTACCGAAACAGCATTAGCCGACGTGTGGATGTTTGTATAAAATATAATACTTACAGGATTGGGTACCAGAACCAATCTACTTAATATATATCGGAGGTACTTCCAGTGAACGAGGGTTCACCATTTAAACACTACAAACGAGAAACCACAACTTCTTTGCGATGCTAGGAATACCGTGTTCAATATTTTGAAGCTAATTTACCTAAAAGCTGTTGCTGCCTATAGCGGCCACAGATACCAGTTAAATTAATTTCAAAATATTCAACAGCTTTTCTATTAGTTTCAAGATATTGACTAGCTATTTGAAATTGAGGCGCTGCCATTCCAATGGCTAAGACCTTGTCATAAATCGTTCAAAGATAAGTATTTTAGAATTAATCCCGCACGTGGGTCTCCAGATTCTCTACAGACTGGGATAAAAACAACGGACTCTATTTCGAATTTATTGAATGATAATTCCACGCAGCAACACCTCTACTGTTAGTCCCACCACGAATTGTTATGTTATGAGAATGTCAACTTATAATGGTATTACATTTCTTAAGAAAACGGTGCAGCAAAAGTGTGGGGATGTTGTCATATATTGAGAGAGAGAGAGAGAGAGAGAGAGAAAGAGAGAGAGAGAGAGAGAGAGAGAGAGGGGGGGGGGGGGAGAGAGAGAGAGAGGGGGGGGGGGGGTGCGCGTGCGTGCTTGCGTGCATGAGTGCATGCGTGAGTACGTGCGTGCGTGCCTGTTCACATATGCTAAGTACCAATATTTCATCAAATTTGAGGGGTGGGAGAGGGATGGAGGAGGGGGTGGGTGATAGAGTAAGAGAGAGGGGAAAGGGGTGGTGAAGGTGGGGAGGGAGGGGTGGATGAATGGAGGGATGGAGCGTATATGAGTGAGTGAGTGTGAAAGAATGTAAAAGAGGGTACGTTGGTGGGATAGAATAAGATTACAAATAATGTTTAACTTTTTTCTGCCATACTGTTAGTCTATATTTCACATACGCGAAGTCCCAATAGTTTCAGCAAATTAATCTACACCAATTTTCTTTTAAATACCGTCTTCGACCCCGTATACGAACATAGCGTGAGGCCCGCGACAGCATAACGCTGCTGTTCATAAACCCACGTGGCAGGGCCAGCGTTAAATTTGAAATTGTATTCGGTACTAAAACGTGTCCGTAGGGTTAATTAGTATTATTTTCTTCAACAGAGGTTAACTTTTCTACCCACAAAAGATATATATATATATATATATGTATGTGTGTGTGTGTGTGCGTTTAAAAGTGAAATTCAGGAATTCTTATTTGAACAGGGTTTTTTCTCTGTCCAAACGCCTATTTTTGTTTGAGTCATATAGTTCAACTCTCGCTATTGTCCAGTGAATAGAAATATTGTACGCGTTAATAGTAAGGTTTCTATGGTTCAGTGTCTTAAATTCAAAACGACTACCCAGGAAAGCTGTTGAATATTTTGAAACTAATTTAACTGGAGCATATTGCTGGCAATTACCCTGATATATCAGTGTCTCAATTTTACGACAACTATACAGGAAAGCTGTTGAATATTTTGAGACTAATTTGACTGGACGCTGTTGCTGCCATAGTTTCAAAATATTCAACAGAATATTCCTTAAATCATAAATAATTTCTCGTTTCAAGTCTGTAAGGGTGTAAATAATAAGTTATAAACAGGTGGCCGTTTTAAAATCAATGTTGCTATAAGCCGTTGCTGTCTACGCACCATCATTCAACAACATTACCTTAAAAACCTACCTCAAGCTTCCATTCGTATCTATGCAATAACTTGACATTTTACAGAGCACAAGAGGTTTCAAAACATGCAATAATAGGAGATGTACGTAGCGATTGCCTATTGATGCATTTCGGTAAGTCTTTAATTATAAAATTTATCAAATTTTGTTTGTGTTTGATGTTAATTTTTTTGTTTTCTGTTAACGATTCCTTCGTTCATAGTGAGGTTTACACATGCTTAACGCGTTTGAATTCAGAATTTGCTTTTCAAGGCTCTTTAAATTGATTGGTTTTTAGCAAATTTGACTTGACAATGTTTAGATTTAGCAACACTCTTGCAAAATTCCAGGAAAACCTATGTATTTTCACACACCGTGTACCTTGAAAGTGCATAATAACATAACATTTATCTCTTTAAACGTAAAAAACCCCATTCAAGACACATTTTTTTAATTCGCCAATGCGATGACTGGATCCGCTATCGATCCCGCCATTTCAGGGGTAAAATTTCAAAAGATCGTGTTCTCTTGGTCTGTGAATGTATATTCCTCAAGACCACTGCCAAGACCAATTTTGGGCGGTTTTAACATAAAGGGTTAAAATGTATATAGAAATGGTATCGTGTCTGCACAGAATCGTAAATGATCCCAAAGTCCTTAAAAGTGAAACCCAGAAATAACTTAACACGTTTCCAAAATCATAATAAAACCTACTGCTGAATAGTTTGGATTTATTTTGATTGGAAGTCATTGCTGCCCAACAGAACATTTCTTACAGGTGTTCAAAATTTCGTTTCTGTGTTTTGTTTTGTAAACAGGTTAGCTTATTTATGAACCTCACTAAGACGCTCTCCTACTCGAGAGAACATGGCCGGCGTATGTGGTATTAACTCTTTTAACCCAACAGGCCAGTTTCCAAAACTCTTTTACAATTTAATAAATATTGAAACTAATTTTACATGGAGATATTGTTGCTATAAGCAGTAACGGGCTCTTATCCTATTAGTACCAAAATGTTCAACAGCTTACCTGGAGTTACCTTGAAATTGAGATTCTGGGATTCCAGGGTTCAAACGGTTAAGACAAGATCGAGTGACTCCCAAAAGGCAAATTTCTTGCTAGGATCCGCCCATTTCTTGCTCAGCTCCGCCCATTTATTGCTAAGCTCCGCCCATTTCTAGCTAAGCTCCGCCCAGTTCTTGCTCAGCTCCGCCCATTTCTTGCTCAGCTCCGCCCATTTCTTATTTCTTGCTCAGCTCCGCCCATTTCTTGCTCAGCTGCGCCCATTTCTTGCTCAGCTCCGCCCATTTCTTATTTCTTGCTAAGCTCCGCCAATTTCTTGCTAAGCTCCGCCCATTTCTTGCTCAGCTCCGCCCATTTCTTATTTCTTGCTAAGCTCCACCCATTTCTTGCTAAGCTCCGCCCATTTCTTATTTCTTGCTAAGCTCCGCCCATTTCTTGCTAAGCTCCGCCCATTTTTTGCTCAGCTCCGCCCATTTCTTGCTCGGCTCTGCTCATTTCTTGCTCAGCTTCGCCCATTTCTTCCTAAGCTCCGCCCATTTTATACACGCTTATGAATCGATTTTAACGCTGAATCCTGAATTCCAAGAATCTCAATGGCGAGATATTTATACAGCCAAGCTGTTTAATATTTTGAAACTGATTTGACTTGCGGTGTTGCTGCCGATTAGATTGTAAATTCACCAAAATAAATGCAATTCAGACGTTTTTACTGCCGGATTTTTTTTCCCCTCGTGCTGGACGTAATCATTTGATTGTGACGTCAGCTAACAAGTGGCGTGCTTTTTGATTATGACATCAGATACTTGAACGACAGATCAGATCACTCCATTTCTAGCTATGCCCCGCCCATTCCTAGCTTTTCTCCGCCCATTTCTAGCTATGCGCCGCCCCATTTCTAGCCAAATGCGCCCACCTTTACGCGTTTTGATTTTTCGATTTGAAACTTTGAAACCTGAATTTCAAGTTAACTATACAGGTAAGCTGTTCAATATTTTGAGACTAATATGACTGCCTATAGCAGCAATAGCTACCAGTAAATTTAGGTTCAAAATATCAAATATAACGTTTATTAAGTTGTAAATTCATCAAAGACACACAATTCATACACGTATTTTGTTTATGACGTCAGATGCTTGAGTAACAGATCGTATTTATCTATTATTCATATTCTATTAATCTTTTCTCGATGAACTCTTTCCCACAGATTTATACATTAAATTTTTCTATTTTATTCTTGTCACGAATTTCGTAAAATAAAATTCAGAAAACGTCAACGAAATCGGCTGAACATCGGAGATAATTACTGACGATCCCATCCGCAGAAATTATAATACAGAGTTATTCATCTTGGCTGTCTCAAAACGAGATATAGGAAGAATGGCGAATTATGAATCAATCATACACACACTTGTATTAACAGCACCTCAAACATACTTAATCAATCCTCCAACGGTAAAAATGTTAGGTTTTTTGCTCAGTGAATGTCTATCTGTAGAGCAAGAAGAGAATATTTCGTGTGACCATTGCAGAGTTAATTGTCAAGAACATACAAATTTGTCCTTACAGTGTCCATTTACAGGCCAAGTAAAGAGTATTTTCAAAAGTTTACCACTGGAATGGCTGGCTCGGGTTTTTTTAATAAATACTCTTCTCTCGGCCTGCAAATGGACACTTCGTGACCACTGCAGATCCCGTATCGGCCCTCTTGACCACTAAAGTGTTTAAAGGTTGACACAAGAGGAGTGGATAGAATACATTGTGACGGATTAATGGCAGATGTACCTATCGGTATGTGGCGGATATAACTGATGGCAGATGTACTATCGGTACGTGGCGGAATAACTGATGGCAAGATGTACCTATCGGTGTGTGACGGATTAACTGATGGCAGATGTGCCTATGTGTGTGTGAATGGATTAGAATGATATAATACGTGTACTAAGTATGGGATTTGTTGGTTCATACTATTCAACGGTATTTTTAAGAGTGGCATTTTCCAGAAAACATGGTCTGAGGGTATTCTTGTACCCTTGCATAAAAGGGAAATATAAGTACAATTGGAAAATTATTTACAAAAGTTCTTAAAACAGTCTAAATACATGGGCAGAGGAAAATGGTAAATATGTAGAAGCGCAGGCGGATTTAGGGCGGGGCGAGGTACTGTAGACAATATATTTGTTCTAAACGGTTTAATCATCTGAATAAATAAAGGAAAAAAACTGTATTGTATTTTATGATTTCACCGAAGCGTTTGATTATGTAGTGCGAGATTATTTATGGTATAAATTGTTAAAATTGGGAGTAGAGGGCAATATGATAAACATTCTTATGTCAATGTATGAAACGGTTAAGGACGTTGTGAGAGTAAATTCTACATTATCTGGAAATTTTGAAAGCAAACCCGGGGTGAGGCAAGTGGAACGTCTGTCACCGTTCCTATTTGCGATGTATTTAAATGATTTAGAAAGCAAGCTACTTAGAAAAGGTTGCGATGGTATTGATTTAGTGTTTTTATTGTTGTTTCCTAATTCTGTATGCCGATGACATCATATTACTGTCTGAAAGTAGGGCGATCTACAAAATGGGTTAGACATACTCTCTGATTACTGCAAGCAATGGTGTCTAACGATAGATATTGAAAAAACAAAGGCTATGGTTTTTAGACGAGGGGGACGATTGAAACGAGATGATAAATGGCACTACAACGGAATCGAAATAGAAATAGTGACCACTTTAATATTTAGGCTTGGTCTTTACCACCACTGGCTCATCTACAGAAGCACAAAATGTCTAGCTGACCAAGGGTAAAAGCCATTTTCTCAATGCAAAGGTTATGTAGCAAATTTATTGGATTAACCACCTGGCCATTATTGTAAACTCTGATAAATTAGTAGCCCCTGCACTGTCATATGGCTGCGAGATTTGGGATGTCATCAAGCATATGATATAGAAAAATGCCACCTTAGATTTTGCAAAGAAACAGTTACACGTAAAACAGTCCACGCCAAATGACATTATCTACCATGAGTTTGGAAGAACTTCCACTTCGTGTTTCAAGAGAGATAAGATAAATATTGGTTTAAGATTTTAGTTTTTGGGAATATAGGATAGCGAAGTGTTTATATATGGCACTGTACAATGACTGCATTGTAAATAAATGAATTGTAAAATTGGGTTTCACAGTTTAGAGATATGTTATGTTTATCTGGTTTAATTAAATTTGGGAATCGGAATGTCAATATATGGACAGAAATTATTTTTATTACGTTATACAAACAAAAAGGTCTTTAGACATGTTCTACAAGAGTGGAGGGGGGGGGGGGGCGACTCGAATTAAGCAATAAAACTAGTTGTTTAAACATATTTCTGACGAATTTACATACAAATGTTATTTAGATAAGGTAAAGATAGAAAAAATCGGCTAGCTTTAAGTGGAATTCGAACTGGATCTCATAGACTTCATGTAGAAACGGGTAGATGGCACAAACCAATTTCAACTCCACTAAGTGAATGAAAATGCCCCTTTCTGTAACGATATTGAGGACGAGTTTCATTTTATTATTTTATGTCCAATGTATTTAGATTTGAGGAAAAGGTATATCAAATGTATTAGTGTTTCGCCAAATGTTTATAAACTCACACAGCTATTGCAGTCCACTAACGGCAATGTTTTAAAGAAACTGGCAGCATATGTTTACCGTGCATTCCTGGAGCGCGACGAACTCAACGAATGAGCATTTTCTCCCAAAATTTTGACAACGCACATGGCATTATCTGAGAATCACTTCGTAGGATAGTGTAGCGTCATGGGAGGGGAATTTGTATGCGTCAGGGGTGAATGGGTAGGGGTGCGACGTAAACTAGTGCGTGCGTGCGTGGCGTGGGTGTGCGTGCGTGCGTGGCTGCGTGCGGGCGGGCGGCGGGCGGGCGGGCGGGCGTTCGTGCGTGCGTGCGCTGGCGTGCGAGCGGGCGGGCGGGGGCGGGCGTGCGTGCGTGCTGCGTGCGTGCGTGCGTGCGTGCGTGCGTGTGCGTGTGTATGTGTATGTGAATGTGTGCATACATGTGCATTGCGTGCGTGTGTTTGCGTGCGTGTGTTTTTGTGTACGGGATGCGTGGAGTGGGGAGTGAGTATAAGTGAGAGTGCTTGATACTGAAAATGAGAACATAAATTGGTCATTTAATCTGTATAATTAATTTCACAATGTTACCAAATTGTGAATTTATTACTCTGCACGTCACGGGTCCCCTTTAAGATGGCACGATGAAATAAACGTAACACCTTCGACAATCAGATTGGTTTCAAAAACATTCAATATCATTTTAATTATCACGGAAATAAGATACAGTAAGCATACACACATGCAAACATACATACAATTCGTACTACTATATAGTATAAGAAGAATAAATTGAGCAGGTCACCAGTCAAATTAGTTTAAACATTCAACAGCTATTAGGTTATTAGTTTATTAACAGCATACAATTCGCACACTTGGGGATGCTACAAAGACAATAGACACTGAGAATCTTCGGCAGGGCAAATTAGTTTCAAATATTCAACATTTATTAACCTGTAAACTTCGCGCAATTTATATATTTACATTGATGTTTATATATATATTATTTACAATATATATATATATAAATGTATGAGTGTATATGCAAGCATTTATGTAAGTGAATGTCGGTGTGTTGTGTATGCATGGGTGTACGACGGTAGGTCGGTGGGTGGGTGCGTGTGTGCGTGTGTGCGTGTGCGCGCCGTGTGTGTGTGTGCGCGTGCGTGCGTGCGTGCGTGCGTGTGGTGTGTGTGTGTGTGTGTTGGTGTGTGCGCGCGCGCACGCCTGCACGCGCGTGCCCGTGGGTCTGTGTGTGCGTGCGTGCGTGCGTGCGTGTGTGTGTGCACGTGTGTGCGAGTCTGTACATACATATGTTTTCCTAGTCACTCCGCAATAATAATTGTATCACTGTACACTCAAGGACCGATGGCATATTGTACAAATAAACTATCCATAAACTATAACGATAAACGATATTATGGAATAATCAGTGTCCTATAGTTAAAATTACCCTCCTTAAAGCCTATAATCCTTGAAATCAGCACAACTCAATATGAAACTGTTCAATGTGTGGTTTGTTTCAAAACCGTTGCTGTCGAACACAGTAACTGCTTTATCAAGAAATTGTTTAAAATAGCCACGATAGTGATTGTTTCACCACCTGTAAATCTAAAATTACCAAACAAAATTTTCAGATGAATTAACATCGTCGTGTCG